>JAUMHL010000012.1:12880626-12926391 GCA_032362345.1 Sandelia bainsii
GTGAGTGGAAAGAGGAGAGAGAAAAGAACAGCAGGCAACAGAGATCAAAACAACAACAAGGAGCAGCAGACGAGGCAGTGTAGTATTCAGGTCCATTACTGGATTGGAGAAAGATAACTCAATCACTGCATGTCTCCAACCACATAAAAAGCAGATACTCAGACCAGAGGGCACTCATGTGTTCAGTGACCTATGGCATCAGTGACCCATGGCATAAACGCACCACAGCAACACCTTGATAAAGTAGCTTAATGTGATGTAAACCACTATGGGAGTTACAGTTGGCACCTTAAATGTAGCTTGTTACTTTCACAAGCTACAGAATTAAGGTAAAGGCTAATTCACTAAAGATAGAAGTAAATGTAAACTGTGTTATCAAGGTTATGTCTTTAGAACTTGATTCTTTAGCCACATGTCATGATGTAGGGTCATTACACTGGAATGGACAGCCTTCCTCATCAGGGCAAATAGAAGACTTTGTCAGATGGCCTTATTGATAAGTTAATGAGGCACAAAACAGTACCTAGAAATCCCATCCACTACCCACCCCACAACCATCCCTTCAAATAATTGATTTACACATTATTCACATTGCAGTGTTTACATTGCAGAAATAGTTTGGGTAATTAAGTGCAGTGTCCACGTAAACTAAACGTAACTTAACCATTTCCTTTACTCTCAAGCCACAGTTATCTAACATGGTCTTGCTGACATACGTTTGCTGTATTTTGTCGTTTTACTTAGCCAACGACAAGCAGCAGGGAAATCCCTAATGAGTCAGAAATATTTGTTTCATGTTTGAGGAGGAGTGGAAATTACTTTTCCTTTTGGAACAGGCACACGAGAATCACAAGAATCACCGAGACAGCAGATCAAGAGTAAAATGAAGTATGCAAATGTAATCATATTTATCAGAGAATGCTTATGGCAGAAAGCTATTAATTTCTCCTTTGCTTCTTGACACTTTAACATATGCATCACCTGCTTCTTGCAAATGATTATTTTTGTGTTTTCCATCTCTGTTGACAGAGCATTATTTTCTTTTCCAGTGCGTCTTGTTATTTTTCTAAACTTTCTCTGTCTGAAGAGTGTAATGGCCTCTGATTGAAATTTCACTCAGAAAAACTAAGTGAAATACATGTTGTGTATTTAATGGAAAAAATAATTGCACGTCAGATGAAACAAAGCATGACGCATAGTAACCAGGACAACTGACTGGAAACACAAGTCAGCAAAGAGGTCAGGCTGTTCACTCTCTCATTTGCTGCAATTACTCACTGCATTCTTTCATTTACTCATTCCATCACTCTCTCACATAAGTGATCTGTTGCTTGCTTGATTACTCACAGATTTAGTTTTTCTTGAGACAATCTGACAGATCCCTATAATACAGTAAAACAGGTCATCTGTGTTGTTTTTTAGAATTGATGTAATTTCGTGTTTTCATTCATAAACAATGATCTTGTTTTAGTGTATTGATTGGTAAAATGCATTTCAATAATTGGCCGATTCTGTGGCAATTTGCCATTTGTCTACTTAGCTGCATTCTAGCTGTACATTACAATAGCTAGACAAGCCAAAGATGCAAACATGTTGTTCAGCAGTTTTTACAATAATTTTAACATTTTGTCAGTTTTCATAAAATAACAAATTTGCCTTTCACTGGTTTTATGATTTATTTGTGCTTTGTCCTAAGACTCTTAAGTGTGTGTCCTATACAAAAGCCTTTTAGCAGAGAAAAACGTAGAAAGATACTCTACAAAAGAAAATAGTACCATTAGAAATAAGGTGGGTATACTGTATGCTTAAGTATTTAATAAATGAGCTGTGTCCGCTAAATATTTTGGGATCCAGCTAGAAAATGACTGGAGAATACCATCATATTTGTATCACTGATTTAACCTAATCCATCACAAAACAATTCAATACATTTAGAATATTTATGGTACTGTACCATGAATATTACAGTAACTAGTAAAATCCCTCTATTGCTCTGTCATTTATGAGGACAGAAAATATTAATTAATTGAAATGAATGAAGGTCTTCTAGTACTACATCTCTGGATACATGAAATACCTCACCTATATAGTCCTTTCAAAAGACTTTAACCATAAGCTGCGTTATCCTCTTCAGTCATGTGTGTGATCTCTGCAGTACTGTGAAACTCGCAGACATACCAAGAGCTCTGCATGTGGATGAATAAAGAGCAACATTTCCTTTAACGATGGTTTGCGAGATGACTCTTCAGAAGGGCTATTTCAATTCATCCCCGAAGCAGCCCACAGGAATTGAGCCCATATTGAGCTCACTCCTGGGCTCTCAGTGGTCAGGAAGATTGATTCCAGGACTAGATCACTGCTAACTGAACACTAAAGTGCATTGTGGCTGGAGCTTGTGCACTATGACCATGTAGATTTGAAAATAAAGCAACTAGAAATATTATGTGGAAACTAATATAAATAATATAATATCAGCTTATAATATTCAAAGTTCTGGTCATTCATAATTATTGTCTATCATAATGGAACAGCAGGCGATCATATCTTCATATGTATAGTGTAATGACCTGTGGGTTATTGCAGGGACAGTATGGTGGTGATCACTGCATCTGCCAAAGTGCCTCTAACCTTTTGAATATCACTTATAATTAGCGGGGAGAAGACATACAAAAAATACCAGATGGTAACATTATTTGATAGTCTCCCAAAATGACGACCACGGTCCTTTAATTCTTGTGTGATAGTTTTAATTAAAATGGCTTGTCAAAACGACAATTTACACTAAATTGATGCTATGCATGATGCTATTAATACAATGTCACTGACAGTCCTATTAATTACCCTGACTAGTTGATATCACACACATCTTCATTATCGACATGAAGATTAAGATTGCATAACTGTTGGAGGAATGGAGAACCCTAAGCGACGCATTCATCTAATTTCTATTCAATATGAATATTAGCTCATGTTGAGACTGATCCTAATTATAAATGATCCAACTTACCTGTCATGTCTGATATTTGTGTTTTTTTTTCTTGTTCTGTGATGTAAACAGTGACACCAACAATGACAAGCTTGACCAGGAATATTGTGGACAGAGGAAACCCTCTATTTGACTAACCAACCAGTAAATATGTCTGATAATGCAGTTTATCCACGTCACACCAGAGCATGTCATACAGTGATCAATCTGTGCACATTATTGGGATTCACTTTTTCAGTATTACATTAACAAAACTTTTAGAATACAGTTTGCTTTTCATTTTAGCTTTCATATTGGGTTTGTGCTACAGTACATTTGTTTCCTTTCCACATACCTTCACATGAATCTGCTTTTTTCTGCTACTTTCTACTACTCTATTTTCTTGTGTCTGGTGTTTTCAAACACCTGATGTAAAATGTGTGTGTACATCAGGTGTACAGTGTACTGTAGATCTGTGGATGGTAGAAGAAGACTCAAGACTGAATGTTATGCGATTGCATTTACACATTAACAGCCTACTGACACATCTTATTTTCCGACAGCTACTTGTTTTAAACACTGAAGTTACAGATTCTCAACTAAAAGTTGGTCTTGATTCATTGACATATAAACACTTGAACTGGGAGGTTCTGAAAGTAATGTGTAATCTGCAGTGATTTTACTAGACTCTGTTTTGAGAGTTTTTGGAGTATAGAAACACCCACTCCTCTCTGATTGTACAGAGGTGTTACAGAGTGATAACTCACCTGTCACACCACAAGAGTGTGGAAAGCACGAACACTGACAACAGCACGTTTGTTCGGTTATCAATTTAAATAAAGAATTAACAATAGTTAGTGACAGGTGCTGTTTGACATTTTAAACAGCAAACAAGTAACCTTCAGGCACCATAGAGCATCAGGCAAAAAGTCTGCCAGTTAATGGATCATGGATGACGTTGTTATCTTGGACTGAAAAAAATGGGTGTCTAAATAGAAATTGGAGGCCTGGCCAAGCAAAGTCTATGTGTGGGGGACACTGGCATTGTGTCAAAAGGTTTTCTATACACGAAGTGTACAAGGCATTAGAAAATGAACCTAGCAACATGACAGCTGCAATGAAAATACCGTTATTGAGGGTTCACGTGAATTAATATGAATTCTCTTAAATATGATTTATCCTACAAAAACACAGAAATTCCTCAATATATTTTTGACATACTTTGTAAGCAGAGATAAGGCATGACTGAACATACTCTACCAGAATTGATGTTGATCAAAAATATATATAAAAAAAGAAAATGTTAGTTGGGTGGCAGTGTGTTGTGTAAGGCCCAGATTGCAGTAAGTGAACAGTTCAGTCAGCTCTGTCTGGTTCATCTGTTTTTTCCTGTGACAGGGTAGTCATCTTCATTCCCTTTGTCCTTAGACCAGAGCAGGAGGTAATATATAAAGGTCTGTGCTCACATGGGGTGTCCCACTCTCCTTTCCACTTGTCCTCCTGGACTGAATAATGTCTGAAGCTTCCGTCTTTCCTTTATATGATGAGTTATATCCTGATTTCAGAGGAGTGGACATGTCATTTTTTTGTAATTTAGACATTGCATGATGCGGCCATGTATGATTCCATCTCACTGGCTTTTTATTGTCAGACAAGAACTTTGCCATGCGCATATTCGTAGGTTCACTATTATTCATAGTAATTTCTGGAATATTGCATATACTTTTTAAATGTTACCAAAATGTTCAAATGTTGGTTGAATGAAAGTACATAGCAGCAGATAGGAGGGTCAGATTTAGTTTTTTAAAAATATAATTAAAAGATAATATTGCCAAAGCACGTGCTTTATTTGATAGTAGTGCATTTTAATTATCCATTGTTTACAACTGTTTGTCTACACTGTTATCCTTTGTTTTATGGTGCCCACCACAGTGAACTCAAAGTCAGACTCAGTATGATGAGGTATTAGCCTCCACCACCATTTCACTCAGACATGTCAAGGTCAGGTCACTGTGGGATTGTCTCCAACCCCCAGCAGCTGCAGCCACACATCTTCCCTCTGTAGGGGAAGCATGTTATTTGTGTTCACCTCATCACTGCTCAGATGGGCTGTGCAGTGATAATAATGCCCCCTTTAACCTTCTAAATGATTACAGTTGTAAGAAAACAACTGCTTTTGCTGCCACGGTCACTGCTTGGACCTTTATTTCAGCCTTGATTTTCATTTTACTTCCTCACAAATGGTAGCAGTTGTTTGCACAGTTTTTATCTCATATGTAAGCAAAACATATATATATATAAAGTCATAATCATCTTGTCTTATAGGGTCTCCCTTCTGCAGTCAGTCACTGATGAACCTACCCACCTGACTGATGAACTTGTAGTTCAAAGCAATGAGACCTCCAGTTTTCTGCCATAGTGTTTGCTCTGAACCTGGAAGGAGAGGGAATCTATTTGTCCCAAGGTGAGACAGACTCACCAACACCCCAATGTTAAATAAACACTCCCAGACCTCTGGTCACCTCACTCCAGCTACTGGAATACCATTGGTGTGTCTAGATGATGGAAGGCTATTGTTATCTATCGCCTCTGCACTCTACTGAGAGGCCAAGGAGACGGCTGGCCACAGTGGCGTGCTACATATAGACTCGCCCACTCGCATTAAGTTATATTTGTTGGCCCTAAATAAAAACAGAAAAGTAGATTTGCAGACACTTTCTTAGAATAAAACCTGATTGAAGAGGGAAAGAGGGAGAGAAGAAAAAAAATTAGACCACGGCCCAGTGTGTGTTTCATCACCTGCAAAGCCAATGAGGGAGAGCGCCTCTGCGTCAACAACTGTAAAGCGTATCCCAGCTTCAGCTGCTGCTGCCATCTCTGCTGCACGCTACACTAACCGAGAATGTGTATTTCTGCAGATGATTAAATCAATACCATTTTGACAAGACTTGTTGGAACATGCCTCTTTATTTTACGCAATTCCTTCCCTTTCGTCAGGGAGCATTTATCAACCTGCCGGTGTGCTGTCACCTAATGGAGATTGTTCTTTAGTCTGCACTTGATAGAAGGGAACGATTATGATGCATGTCGATAGTTTACAGAGATATCGACACAGGAACAAAGAGCAGACCTTGCAGCTTATAGCCTTTTCCCTCACAGTCCCTGAAAGCACCTTGGTCATGTTTCAAACATGTCTTTCTCTCTCACAGGATCTCTCCCATGATGCTGTCCTTTGTTTTAGCGGTCAATTAAGGTCTGGAGGCCCCATGGTGCTCTAGCTGGTGAAGGGACTCCAATCTTCCCTTGTATTTACTTTACAACACAAGTCAGGCAACTCCTTCCTCTATCTACCCTTCTGCTGCAAACAAAATAATCTGCCACCTGAAAAATGCCTCTACACATAGTCTTGGTTTGGTGCACAAGGAGTTAATGATAAAACCAGCCCAGGGTGTGACAACAGGCCCTGAGTATAATAAGCTTGAAGGAGACAGGGATGAGAAAAGGTGGTATGCATATAAAAAGAGGGAGGAGAGTGGGAAAACAAATGATGAGCTCTACCTATAAATTCTTCATCTGCATTGGCTGATTGGAATGGCTTGACTGTGCACTCAGCTGTGACTTAACAACTAATCCGGTTTGTAAGTTATTATTTATCTTCAGGAAAGTTTGTCAAACTTGGGCTTTGATTTTCTACCCTGATTTCCCTCTTGTGGCTCGCTCTCGCACATGCTCCCCACATAATTTATGACTGCCTCTGGTCTTGATGACAGATTATTAAAAGTAGAATTAGTTTTTTGCTCAGGATTTCTCCATTGGGAATTGGGAAGGCAGTGCTCTCCGTGGAAGGTCTCTTACGAGGTCTCCATTACTAATAGAAGTTTTTCTCTGATGGGGGGCAAGGAGACTAATGATTTGAATTTACTGTGGCAGCCGTCACGTGGTCTGGAAGGCATCAGTTGAACAGACAAGAGGTTAACTTCCTCCCTGTGGAGAGGTTTATTGGATTGTTTAGCAGCAGAAGGATAATGTTTTTGTCATAGACTGCTGCGGCAAAACAGCAGTGTGGCAGAGAGAAGGGGAGAAGAGAAATGAAGGGAGGAAGGACACTGAGAAAAAGGGTCCAGGAATGGTTAGAGGGGCAGAGAGGAGAAAGGGACGAAAGAGTAAAAAATAACATGATCACAGCACAGTGAGCAAGGCAAAAGCAAGTTATTTCTAATATAGGTGGACAGATACTATAAAGCACGGTGATAGTGTACCATTTCTCTACAGCTCTTACATGTGCACAGGAGGAAACACACTCCCATTCAGCAGTGTGCACAAAACAAAACAAGTACACACACATTCAGTCTCATTCACACACAGACAAAAAGAGAGATGTTAGTTCCTTTCACCTGATGGCCGTTTGGAGCTTGTACTCCCAGCATGCCTCGGCAGTATGGGTACCAGAGGGGAGTCACAGCGCAGCTGAGAGCCTCGGCTTAATCTTATGCATCATTAAGCACTCAGCGGCAAGCCAGCGCTGTTCATATACATCATCCACGCTTAATAAACATAATGATGACATAAGATGTAATTCTAGATGAATTTTCATTTTATAGGGAAATGGAGAATTCCTGTAGAAAGGGAAGAAAAAAGTAAATTATCTGGGAAGTACAAAATAAATTATGGGTTTTTTTTCCACTTAGATGAATGTAGGTGTTTGGTGCATCTGAATTGGGGATACTATGTTAGGCTGCATGTGGATGTCATGTTGATGGTGCCGATGAGGCTTTTGGTTATGGCTGTGGTGGTGATGGTGTGGCAGGTGTGGTTGGATTAGAGGCGGGGTTGTGGTGGCGCACAGGGAGAAAGGGTTGGAGGAAAAAATGGGGGTGGCTATTGTGAAACGTTTGCAATTTTTAATTCCTAATCGCAGGGCATGATGGACAGGCTGAGATACCCCAGAGTGGAGCTCATCCATCATGGGAAGAGAAAACCAGAGAGAGAGGCGAGATGTAAATTTTCAGATGAAGTTACCTTACAGGGGGGAGAGGGAAAATAGATTCCAGATAAAAGGGAAGTACGTGGGAGTGAAAGGGCAGCGGGTACAATGGGAGGGCATCACAGGCCTGAGATTGCTTCATGTCTCCCTGCTGGGACTCTGGGGTAGCCTGGCCTGGAAATGAGTTCTGCTTTCAGGGACTGTACCAGACACTGAATCATCTTGAGAGGTGTCCTCACTGCGCTTGTCTTCAACAGATAGCAGACGTAAAGTGATGGTGACCTGGCAATGGTAAAGTGAATACCAATGGGATATAATCAGCCAAGGAAATAGCATAACTACTGAAATAGAAGGGATATAAATGCAAAGTTTTCCAGGGTCCTCAATGATATACTGTACGCTTTAATTAATCTCTTTTGCATTTTGCTTCAGAGCCTGGATGCCTGCCTTTTTAAATAAACAAAAACAACACAAATGATAAAAATAAATCTTTAAACCTAAGGTCACTTTCACATTCTTTATTTACTAAATTAATCTTGTCTGACTGATTGTTTCATCTTTGTCAGAGCAAGTTTTCATAAACTGTTCATGTCCTGATAGCAGAGAGCACCCTGAGAGTACATGAACTGAACATCAAACATGATAATGTCTCATTATGTCTGAGAATTAATTAGCTTCAGTGTGTTGAGGTCCTGGTTGCCTGCTTTTTTTTAGGCGTAATGTGAGTTTTAGACCTCAGCAAGTTTGGAGCCAGTGGACCATATGAGCCAGCATGCCAGTGGGTGAGCCAAGTCTCTCAATGCAGGGATCATTACCACCCCTCTTTCTCTCTGTCGTTCTTATTCTCTTTCTCCCTCACTTTATATTCTACTATTTATTTTCCTACTTAGATATATGTATATGAAGCTTCCATTTTCATGTATTAACTAAACAATTTAAGTTTCTTCATCAGCCAACATATCTACTACTTTTCAGTTCTAATTTATGTGAAAATTTTATTAAGTTTGCAGTTTATCAGATATACAGTTTAGTATATACAAGTTATCGGTCAGGCTGGGCCTACTGTGATGTCATCCTCTTGATAATTAGCTACCCATAATCCCCCTCAGGACAGAACAGTAATAGGCAGAGAACAGTGACAGGATCAGAGAAATAGGCTTTTAACTAACATGCCAAGTGATGAATGGATTGACCACAATGTAGACTAATGGAGCCATGGAACTAATTAGGCTGAGCAGAGCTGTGCTTAAATGTAAATGGATTGAGCTGGATGAAACGTAGGAACAGCTGAGAGAATGATGAGGTCCTTCACTTGAGGGTCAATCAATGACCAAGCAAACACAATCTATGGGCTTCTGTAAGGTCGTAGCCAAGGAGTTTTTTTTTATCTGCTAGAGTTTTGGTATTGTTGCATGTTTGTAGTACTTCTGTATTTATGCTTGAATGTCTCATATATCCTTTGTGTCTTTGATACATATGGCAGACTGCATGACTTTGCAAAAAAGCTATAATAAATCTCTAATCATTGTCATCCCTAGTGCCCGGCTCTTAGACCCTGCACCTTGGCACCAACCACATGTTTGCTGGCATGCCCTCTGACTTTGTGGTCCTTGTAGACCGCTTCTGTTGGCTGCACCTAAAATCTGCTGCTTTCACCTCGATATTGGCTGCAAAGATAATTAATGTTCTCCGCCACATCACCTAACCCAGGGTTCTGGTTATCACACTGAGCTGGGTTTCATGCGTTCATTCAGTACTTATGGTCATGCTGTGACCTTGTAAACATCTGTGGAGGAAGGTAAGTGACAGCAGCATGCAGACTTGGCAAATGCATTTCTATGTGTATTTGTCTTTGCCTGCTATGCTGCCTAGTGTCTTGTACTGCATTTCTTTTGTGAAAAATACTTGCTAGTTAATAACCTACAGGTTTAGAAGAGCAACAGCATTCACTGTGAACCCTACTGGTTGCTGGGAAGCATTTCGTGTCCTCTGTTTGGCTCTGTAGGCGCTGCACATCCTAGAATTAATGTGTGCAGAAATGCAAATAATCCATCCCAGTAAAAGTTGACATTACCTTCTCTGATAAATGTTTCTGCTGAGGTAAGAGACAATTTAATGTCGAATTAGGAGTCACTCTCTGCCACCATTTACATCTTTAATTAGATGTAATTTCTCTGAACCCATTATAGAGAGGGAGAGAGAAAAGGAGATGACACAATAGCAGAGGAAGAGGTTAAGATGAAAGCAGTGTTGATCTCCCTGTTACCAGGCTGGTGTGTCTGTTTGTAGCAGCGTGTATGTTGTGAGTTTGTGTATCAGTATGTCCTCTCTGGCTAGGTTGCCTTTGGTGATTGATACATGTCTTGCTCAGTCACCAGCCATTGGCACTGGGGTGGATGTAAACACTGATTAGAGGGAGGAAATGAGGCCCTCACTTTGTCCTCTGTGTCAGGGAGCACTGCGGTGGCTGTCTCTGTTTGTCTAGTTCTTTCCACCTGAGCACGTTTCAGAGGACACCGTTAGCTACGCTTTATAGCCATTATTTAGATAGCGACACAACGGGATGCTCCTTTTGCTCTTTGACTGACATGCCCAGCCATGTGCTCAGCAATTCAACTCACTGCATCAGACAAAGTGCCTACAAGTTTGTGAGTGTACAAAAATGATGACATGTCAGTTTGTATGAAGGAGAGGCTGGACAGGGTTTTTGTTTATTTGATAGGAATACACAAGTAGCAAGGAGTAATTTTACTCAACTTAGTGTACATGGCAAAATTTTGGAATTGTTTTACTGCTGCTGGACCACTTTGTCTCTATTATTCATAGTACTTGCAGTTTATTAATTTTACAACTTATTTACTGCTGGTTATATTTGAATAAAACACAGACATCTTCTAGTTATTGTTTTTCCAATATTATAAAATATGTACAAGCAGTGCAGTGTGTGGTATGTTCACATTACCTGTTACATTTTAGAAATTTTCTCATATCTATAATGCTACAATATATGCAAATCATGAAACCAGATATTTTCCACTTATGAAAATATGACTAACCATTCAATTTGGACAACAAATCAGCTTCACCTACTTTGGTGGCGCCTTATCGGGAAAAGAATAGCGCAGAAAGAGTGCTGCACAGAAAACATTTTTCTTTCTTTGTCAGGAAAAATGAACTGTCAACATTTAATGATAGATATTTGCATTGTGATACAAATCGTGTCCTTGGCCCTAAACATAAGATATAGATCCATTTATAATGAATTCAGATAAAGTGTCCTTTTTGCATTCTCGCTCTAATGGATTTGTGGAGCCAGCATAAGTGACCCTGGTGCAATCAACAAAAACCTGTGCCACTGGATGATCTAGACAGACATCTATCATTTCCTTTCACACCTTCTAAGATGTCGCTGATGCTAGGTGCAAATGTATTTTTTGAACTAAATGTATGTGTAACTTCTGCAAGCTGGCTGACTTTTTTTCATGGTGTTGTGAGAATGTGAAGAAGAAAAGGGGGCAAAAAGACATTAGATTTTTTTTCCATCATTAAGCTGTGTCTGGGAGATGATGTGCTAGCCGTATGTGGTCCAGGGGAAGTATTTATAGCCCTGCTGGAATCTTGCTGTGCTGCGTTGATAGCAGAGATAATGGGAGAGAATGGGACGCAGCGAAGTGTTCTAATGACACCAACAAGACAAGGGAACAGCGAGGATAAATAAATGTTAGCCATTTTCTCTTGCACATCATTTGCATTTTTTCTTGTTAAGGTCACTTATAGAGTCAGACAATAACAATGAGGGAATAAAAGCTCTTGCTGAATCTAAAATCAGAAATAACAAAAACAAAACTACTTAGTATGCAAGTAATTGATTTTATTTCCTAATAGTGTGACATTCAGTTAAAGATAGTGCCGGTTTTTAATTTTTAGCCGCTTTAATTCCCGTGTAGCTGCTTGAGTGGGTTTCCTTGCGAAATAGGGGGAATACAAACAAGATTTCACTTCATTACACAGGAACAAACTGTACAGAAATTGCACTTACTTATGGAAATGACTGTTAAACATGCACAGCATTACGTGCTCTGCCGAAAATGCTGGAAACATTAAACCATGAACATATGAATACAGACAGTGAGGCAGTAAGGAGGACCAATTACCTCAGACTGAGTTTGAGGAGCACTGTTCCCAGGGATGATCAAAAGGGACATCTGATTAAAGAAATACATTGACCTTAAAATGAGTCTAATTTAATCAGCCGCTGTTTCTGAAGAGGAAACACACTCATAATGATAAACTGACTTTCCTTCCTTTCAGAAGCTCACTGTACCACCTAACTCAAAGAGAAGTGAATCTGATGACAGATCTAACTTAGCATCTGGGATCATGTGTGGAAAATAACTTGTTTCATTTCATTCTTCCATCTGACAAAAGTAGTTCCAGTAACTTTGCAAAAGAGTCGGTCATTAGTGTAACCTCTGGGCCCCGTTTTGCTGCCGGAAGGTAATGAGAGACAAACAGCCTGGTCAGCAGTAGGCATAAGTGCCGGGGTTTATGGGCAGTGTGTTGTGTCCCAGGTTAACACTGATGCCACCATTTAGAGCTCTGTGTTTTAGCACCCGCCTGCTAATTGAGATGACAAAGGCCATAACAGTGACATTGTTGGCCAAACGGCCCTCTCTAGACCTGCGTCTGGCTCCAGTCAAGGACATCCAGCAGGCTGTAAGTGCAACCTTGGAATTTAAGATAGAGCCTGAGACCTTATGTGTATCTAGAAAACAATTAGCACAGCTCAGGTGGGCCAACACACATTCTTAGACTCATTTAAGTGCCAGAATTGCAGCACTTGTTTTGTTTGTTTTACTTAAAGTCACGTAAACCACATCCTCCATCCTCCACAACAGTAGCACATTAGGAGCACGGGAAAAGCAACCAGAATGGACATGGTGTTGTCATCTTAAAAATCAAGTTAGATTACCTTATTTGTCATTTATGCTTCTCATTGCACATTGATGCTGCTGTAATATGAAACAACATCAATTGACACTCCATAAAGCATATATAACATGTTAACAAGAAATATAAACAAGGCCAGCTGTTGAATTATCTTTGACTATCCTAAAACTGTGTTTGTGATCAATTAAGGCTCAGTCTCACAATTTCACATTGAAAACAGGATGTCTTCTGTTACCAATCTAATAATAGTAATGCATATGGCGAGTGTTTTGATTAACATAATGGTAAAATAGCCCACATAATTTATCTTCTAAGTCCGAGGGAGAGAGAGCCAGATTGGAGCCTGAGGACTCAATCCACCTCAACATATGTTGCTATTGTAAGTCTCTGAATATGGAGTATCTCGAGCCTAGTTCCCATGATATTTATTGAAAAACATTTGACTTTATGAGCTGCATACTTAATGAATGCCTATCGATGCTGCAGCTCAGCAGATGAGGCTATAATTCTACATACAAATATCGCAACCACACGTTGGCCTCTAATGTTGTTTCTAATTGTAATCTATTCTAATTTCTGTTAAGCAGTCCTGAACTCAGGCTGGGTAACATACTGGTCTGTATCACCATTTACATTATTTTGCAAGCTATATTAGGAATATATATTAACAGTATAGCCATAAACATTTTTTTTTCAGAACTGCTGATGTACATGGTTGTCAGCTGGAAAACTCAGTAAAGCAGCTTTTTCTACTCTGACTGGGCCAAGCAGTTAAGTTTCTGAGATTAGCTTCTTAATATCAATCAACTGTGGCATATACAAAAACATACATTTTTGATCAAACTGTTAAACATACATTTCCAGCCTGACACAAGCTATAACTGAACAAAAATTCAGATGAAATCCTTTGTTGACTCACCTAGCTGTAAGGGAGATCTTGATCTTTGGTTTTGCTCCAGTTCTGTACTAGGCAAAAGACAAACGAAATTTGAATGCATTGTCAGACTTAATGCATCTTGTTAGCTGGAAAACAAAACCTTGTAAATAAATCTCATTCATATATTTGTCTGAGATCACATCAGCAGCTCCTACTTAACGCTAGTCTATTGGTTTTGTCTGAGTGATTCACCTATTGGAGAAAAGTTAGATGTATTCCACTGATTGTCTAGCTGCAAGGAAAATCTATCTTGGAGCATCCTGGGGCTGCTGGGCCTTTATTGACAGATCAGATGGGACATTGGAGGAGAAATTGGCCTCATTTGTTTCTCATGTCACCTTAATGGCAGATCTCTTTCAAGGGGCAAAGAATTGACAGGCCTCCGGTCTCAGTGAGCAAACAGCCAAACCTAGTTTATTGGTTTCCTCTTGCAAACACACTGCCTAATGTGGCAGCCTCCAAAGTTGAAAAGATCCCCTAGAAAATATTAATCAAGTCCTTTGACTGATTGTCTCTGCATGATAAATTGTCTGGAAAGAGACAGTGTTGCTATAGCCTAGGGACATTTATCACACACATACTGTAGGCTGAGTAGGGATTCCAGGAGAGAAACGACTGTGCTGACATAGTGGAAGGGTCAGTTAGACATTTTCAGTCAAGATGTACCATATATAGCATTTTGGTAAGATGTGCAACAGTGGTAAGATGTTTTACACTACATTCTGTTGAGCAAGCAAACAATGAATTTGTTTTACTGTTACTATTCATATACTTCTGAGCTACATTCCTCTATGGAATGTACACGAATCATCCACAACTTTAAAACCACCTGCTGGTTTTAATGTTGGTGGATAGGGGTCAGCATGGGAAAAATTTAATGCTGGCTATGATCAGCAGCTGTCAGAACACAGTGCATCGCAGCTTGCTGCGTATGGGGCTCTATAGCCACAAACTGGTCAGAGTGCCCATGCTGATCCCTGTCCACCACAACTTTACAAGCACCTGGTGGTGTGTGTCTTTTGTAGTTGGTTATCCCTCCAACTATCATCGCTGTCAATACTTTTACAAATCATTTCCCTCTTCAGCAGTGTTAGCATCTTGTTTCCCGGCTTGATTGAAGTTTCTGTACGTCACTTGGAAGTGAACAGGTGTCAACCTAGCACAGGCACCTCACAGATGGCAGAATAATTAGCATTGATTCTGGCAGGCTTTCACAGGCCAGGGTCTAGATGACTGTGACGACCAACTAACCTCCCCACCTCTTGATGGGCTACCTCTGGGACAGATCGAAGCTCATTTTACTCCTAGAGTGGTGCACACTAAAGTACTCTTTAGTAACACACACCATCCGAGGCCTCTGAGAGAAACAACAGACAATGTAAACCTAAAATAAGCCATGATTATTGCTTTAGCCTATTTAGAATGAGAATGACTTGAAATGAAATAGGTTCATGTTTGCAATTTAATTAGGGAAAAAAAAAAGATTATTTTCATCATCAAATAATTTTAGTCATTGGTTAATCATGTTATCTATAAAATGTCAAGATATTGTGAAAAATTACTAAGTTGATAGATTCAAGTTCATTGTTTTGTCCATCCAACCCAAATATTCAGGTCACTACTCAAGCTGCAGAGATTTACATCTGTACTTTGTTAAGTTGATTATCAGAACATGTTGCTGACTTATCATTTGAGCTTTACCATTGATCATAGTCTACATCAGTGTTCATCAGAATACAGACCTATCAATCCCTCTGCTTGTTGGATCAACATTAAATTATATATACTTGTTATGTTCTATGCTAAGGCTAAGGCTAACTTTCTATTGAAAGGTTTAATTTCAAAAATGTGGCATCATCCTTTAAAAGCGGACAGTAGGATTATTTTATATGTGTGTCACCATTCATGGCTCAGTACTCCTCCTCTTGCTTGGTATTTGTTTATTGCAAATTGTATGCCGGAATAGGCCCGCCACTGCACTTCAAAATGGATCTCATCTAATCTTATTTCACCGTGTCAAATGGCAGCATGACATGCTGTTTTACTCCGTAACATTTGGTTGTAGTGAACCAGCTGACTGCATCCGATGCGAGGAGTCGCCTTGTTATTATGAACCACTTGTAACAGTGTGTCTGTGGGGTTGTTGTCAGAGTTGGTGGGTCATGCAGACATGTTGGTCACTAATACAATACAAAGAAAATTGCTTCGGTGGTAGACATTTGTCATTTGTTTTCTTTCTTGTATTTCAGTGTGTTCAATCCATTATAGGAACATTTTCTGAATCGCTAGACAAATTTACACAAAGACTTATTAATAACATCCAGTGTAGCTTTAATATGAACTCATACCACTCTAAATGTCTTTATTATTGCAACCAAATGCAGAACACAAAACAGAAACACACATCAGTGACTCATTATAGTCAGCAGCAATAATATAATTGATGATCTCCAGTGCATCTTTCTTTTTTGCCTCAGTCTTTTTCAACAAATATTGTCAGCAGTCAGTCTCTAACAATAAGAACCACCCATGCTGTATACTGCACTGGTCAGGTGTCAGGTTTCATTATATTTGGCTGAAATTTGCATAATGCAAGAGGCATCAAATTAAATTTGCATAATTCCTTTGATTATACTTGTTATTAAATGTGAGTGACATTGATTTACAAAATGGCCTGATATAAGGTTAATGGCTGATGTCACCTTCTTGCGCCCCAGTCTTTTCTCAATTATCACAAAGCTTTGTTCACTGTGTCATTTATGTTTCTATATCCTTAAGTAACATGGTCTTATACTGTATGCATCTCTGCCTTCACCTCTAAACATTACACTGGCACTTGAACTACCCTCTTGCACCAGGTTCCTGTAATCATGTAAGGCAGGAAGTAATTTAAATAGGATGAACAGCCATAACATTGGTCTGCCCTGGCCCATTTAAGCACATTTATGTGGGCCATTATTGACAGATGGCTAAGTGTCATTTGTCAAGGAAAAAAAAAATTGACAGGGCTAAGAAACTGAGTAAAATAACAGTCAGTCAGACCTACTTTACAGTTATAAGGGGAAAAAAAGGGTCATCTACAGCGTTTTCATTTTCTTCTGGGAAGAAGCATATGATCATAATACCTATTTTCATAATAATATAAACAGCCTGTAGGCAACAAAATAAGAAGAAGGCCATGCTATGTGTATCTGTGCATTGCCTGTCAGAGACAGAAGGGTTTCAATCTCTTTTTCATTTCATCCTGATAGCTCTGCGTTTTATTACTGAGGGACAGGAACGTTTCCTGAGGTAAAAAGGAGTGCACATTCCCAAGATAAAGTTGGAGGTTTACAGCTATTTCCAGCCGTAATGTATTATTCCGTTAAAGCAATGATCAGGTAGTGTTGGATGAATGGGAGATGTTCAGCACCATTACTGCCTGGCACATCAGTGAGGCATTATTACATTATCGCTGCTCTTTAGTAGGAGATTGGGTGTGTGACCGGGTTCTGAATACACTCATCCCGCTCTCCACAGCGTAAATTGCAGATTGGCTCATTGACTTCAATGATAAAATGTAAAAATTGCCAGTAAAGAGAACATAGACTCAGGTTACTCCTTAGCTGTTTGTCAACGGCAGATGTGACTCAGTTGGTGCAGAGCATGTTAAAGAGTTCCATCTCCCAGAAGTCAATGTCATTTATGCCTGAAACTGCTAAAGCAATAGCTCATCTTATCTCCTGTGTGTCATACTGCACTGCCTTTGTCTGAGATTAAAATTTGCTCTGGTGGTGGGCTAAAATCCTGAAATGTCACTTATAGCACAGAGCAAAGATTTACTAACCAGAATATACTGAATGGAAAAAAGCCATACATTTAAATTAATATGTTTTAGTATTTACAATTACATTAAAGCAGTGTTCCTGTTAAGATTAAAAGAGAGGTTTCTTCACACAAATAATTAACAACTGAAATACATGTCACTAACGTGTTTAGGATAATTTGCGTTTGATAATTGACAGCTAATTAATTAAATAATTCATCAGCCATCCATCCCACAGACCATGTGTTCAATGTGCGCTTTAGTGCCACATCAAAGAAAAACCCAGAAGCATTATTATTCTGCCTATTAGGCTTGAGCAGGTTATTCTGAAAATGAATACGGCTAATGTTATTTCACACAACACTCCAGAAAAGCATTAATCCATGATAATTACTTTGGAAGGAAGCAAATAAAGACAAACTAATGGTGGGGTTGATCATCAATTTCAAACATTCAACTCAAATGCCCTACATTTTTATGCAGGAAGCGTCCAGTTGCTGAGCTTCTGCTTGGAATGCCTTTTTAAGTGTATATTATCCTGTCCTTGACTGGAGAAGTGCTAGGAGAAATCATTAAAGCAAATTAGACTATTAACATCCTAAAGAGCATTTATCTTGTGGATCAATAGGCTCTCATCTTCTTTAGAGGACCCTTCGGTGTCCTAAAGCTATTATGAGACAGATCATGAGGATAGTCAATTCATTACATGCAGATAGGCCAATAATTATTGACACCATAGGTACCAATAATAATTTCAAGACCATAGCTTTTTGCAACTTTTAAATTATTTTTAAAAACCAAAAGATAAGCACATGTGCTGTTTTGCATAAATGAAAATGACTCAACGTCTTCAGCTGGATTCATTAAAGTTTTCACAAATCTCAAGAGGATGCAGCCGTTTACTGAAAAGGAAGTTTAAAGCAGCCTCTCAAAAAAAAAAAAAAAAGCCAGAAAAGAGTCTCTTGGCATTGATACACTTGTCGTAGATCAAGCAGCACTTTACCATATGATTTTTCCTGCTTTGCTGACTGTGTGTGAAGATGCCATACACCAGGAATGGATTGGATCTTCAGTCTACCATTACAAGATCCGCGATGCTCCAATCAACACACAAGATGTTCAGACATTTATAATTGCATCATTTTGCAGCGCCCTGCATGTGACGTCACAACCGCCTCATTTGTGTTTGCACACACTCACCTTTGTGTTTCTAGGAGTTGTCAACAAGATAAATAGACACATACATGTTTTTTTGTTTTTTTTACTTGGATTGTTATTTGGGGTTTCAATAGAAAGTGAAATGTGCATTTAAAAACGAACAAAGAAAGGAAAAATCAGACATCATGTGGCCCAGAAGTCAACATACACAAATCAACAGAGCAGCCACATTTGACATGATGTTGATTTGATGAACATGGTGTGATACTATTATGTCTCCCCAAGCCTTCGTCAGTATGTTGACCAAGAAGGGTATTGTTCAAAACCCATAAATCTCAACCCCTTGCGTCGTGCCAATTATAGCACTAAATGGGAATAAAATGACTTTCCCTTTTTCATCAGTTGTTATGCTAAAAACTATAACCTTAAAGTGACCGCTGCCACACATAATATGCTACACCGTTTGTTGAACGCTGAAAAGGCGAGCGGGGGATCCTTCTGTTCCACATATGGCCCTATTGTCTTGGTAATGCCGTACTATGTGCCCCCCTCCAGAGCATGCTCCCAGCCCTGCTGGTAGAGAATAAACTGTTGGTTTCAGTGAGGCGAGCACAAGGCCCGTGGACACAGAAGAATGTAAGATGTGGGTCTCCTATGTGCGTGGCCGGTCAAGTCCACCCCACGGCCAGCACCAAGCTGCTGAGCAGTGGAGGAGGAATTCTGCACCACAGTGCTTGAAAAGTTAGTCTCACCAGGACTGAATGTGTGGAGTTCCTTGTTAGCAGCCTATTGTTGCTGTTTTGAAAGGATTATAATGGCCATCCCTCATATCTTTACTTTAGTTTGAAGCATTATTTTTCCCTGTCACACAAATTTCAGATCAGTCAATTTAGGCAGCCATGAATTTTGCATTGATAATGATGTAAAAAATAAAACGGAGCAACATGTCAATATTGCATCTATTTAGATTAATTTGAAACATCATTTCTGATTTGTGCACTTAGACACACTCCATCAACAAATAATTACAGCAACCTCCATCAACAAATTATTGTAAATATTTTAATTTATTGTTTCATTAGCTATTG
The DNA here is from genome assembly GCA_032362345.1 of Sandelia bainsii. Lineage (NCBI taxonomy): Eukaryota > Metazoa > Chordata > Actinopteri > Anabantiformes > Anabantidae > Sandelia > Sandelia bainsii. Next base: position 12,900,514 of record JAUMHL010000012.1, read on the forward strand.
GCACAACAGTAGAGCATTACTCGAGTTGATTCCTTTGTGTGGGCTGTGTAAATGTTTCCTACATAGCTTCCATTGTATGGGCTGTGGTAGCACTGAAGCTAAACTAACCAGTCAAGAAGTTGCTGAGTAGACAACAACCACACACGTGCTGAGAACAAAAACATAGTATTAAAACACAAATGGCCCTCCTAGAACACTGTCACATTTGCTACTTTATCAATATAAAGCTGAGAGTGCAAATATACAGCTGCAACTAATAATTGCTTTTATTAACAATTATTGTTATGATTTTTCCTAAATTATAATAGTGAAAAATATCCATCACAGTTTCTCAGAGCCCAAAATCACATCATTAAATGTTTTGTGTGTGTGTGTGTGTGTGTGTGTGTGTGTTTATATATTCACTTTATTTTTAATGTTCAGAACACATTCATATTTGGAGCCAAAATTAAACTGTAGCCAATATTAACAAATTATTCAATAAACAAAATAGTAAAATGCACTACTGTGTGCATTTGCAATACATGCATCTATCCATGCCTTTTTGCCTCAAGTCTACTCCTCTTGTGTTTAGACCCTTGTTTTTATTTATTTATTTTTGTCTTTCCTCCTTTGTGTCTTAATAAACAGTTGGCCATTAATGAGAGCACAGTGGATACATTGACCTGGGAGTCTGTGTGGATGGAGCTGGAGGCTTTGGGAATGCAAGGGTCACTTGGTCAATGAATATGAAGGTCCCTTTTATTATAACTTTGTCAATGACAAATAACAAACTGTTGGTATATGAAATGCTCTGTTGTATCATTTTGTGGAGGACAAGGGACATTTTCAGCTTCACTGCCTGTACACTAGCCTTTGAGCTGGCCCTGGAAAAGCTGTTTGTTTGACCCTAAGGAGTGAGAATTGACAAAGCAAGCCAGGAGCATTTGTTTCATCTGCTAAACCATAGATTGAAAATGATTTCCCAATGCGCCGTTTGAGATCCCTGTGAAGGGGGTCATCAATTATTTCCTGATACGTGACACAATATTGTACCTATTTTACTGACCACTGCTTTCTGGTTGGTCAGATAGCATCTCTTTTATCAGCCCATTATTGATGGTGAGTGGAAGTGCAGTAAACAGACCTGTGGGTTTATTTTTGTTTTCTCTCTTCTAGGGGGCTGCAGTTCTACAGGTTGAGAAGTAACACAGAGATTGAAGAAGATACCAAAACTTAGAGTAATGATACAGCAGCCCCGTATATAAATTTACCAAAATAATTACATTTGTCACCAGTGCACTTTAACATAAAATGTTGTGATTTCTGTTTTAAAAAAGTCTCCAGTTTTAATAATGACACAAATAATACCTGTTTGTTCGACCCATTTACACACACATACATCACAAAGAGAAGGAAAAAAAACTAGAACAATTGCAAGATACACATATACAATAAAACTCTTTTAGGCAATGCTGTTTAATCTTCATTTTGCTGGGAGAAGTGTGAGTCTGCTGAAAGCACACTGTTTTTTGAGCAAATGGAGTTCTAAATTGCTTTTTTTAAGTACCATGCGCCAGGGTAATGTCTAGAGGTACCGACACAGCATTCCGCTGGCAATGATTTATGGTGTGGGGCAGCCACAAATTGACTTGTATGCAAGAAATGTAAATGGAAGTGGGACATTTGATGGAGAAGCTCATTTCCAGCCTTAAATGTTTTAAATTAACCACACAAACTCACAAGGCAAAATGTTAATGGGCATTTCTTTTCCACTTTTTTTTTTATTCATCCCCCCTTTAATCTACATTACAGGTCAATTTATTGTACAAACAGTGATATTGCTCTAGATTTTCAAGGATCAATGAATTTGACAAAGGGGATTCATTTCAGGAAATAAACCTTTGAAATTATCCAGCGAACGAGGTAAATATTTGAAATGATATATGTTTAGCACGGGACAGTGTAGATAGCATAAAGGTGCAACCAGAACAAAGGAGTCTACAAACAAAGACAGCAGTGCAAATCCACACTCTCTCCTCAACTAGGCTGTTAAGTGCACATCAGACTACAATCCTCTTATCCTAAAATCTAAGACAGTCTTATATCACTGTTTCAGACATATTGTAACTATACAGGGGTATTTGTGGTGATTCCCATTTATTGACTAAGCCACCATGTGAAAAAACAGAAATTTGTATTTATTTTATCATTAGAACTGAAGACCAAACCTTCTAACTTTTTTGCATCATTCATTCATCATACATGAGGCTGTAGCAGGATAACAGGGTGGAGGAGTGAAACATGGAATTAGTATGCCCTCAGGCTGAAGAACAAGTGGCCTTGAGGGAGAAACTGTTTTCTAATAACAAGAGCTTCTGGTCCCCCGAGGGACAATTACAATGTTAGCTCCCTTGTCAGAGTAAAAGCCGCTTTCAAGCTGCTCCTTTCATAATGCTATCATGTTTGCCCCTGAGATATGCCCATGGTCTTTATGTCTCTCTCTCTTTATTTCTCTCTATCACTATTGATTGAGGGGCCATTTATATTCACAGTAGGGGGTCTTAATTATGAGTGTGAGTGAGGCCAGTCAAATAGGGCTAAGTGGTAACAGGGGGCCAATGCCTCTGCCACAGGGCTCTTTACCTATTTAACATTCAGTGCCTCACTCCATGATCATTGGAGGTACACTCAAAAAATCAAATCAATGTTGCTCTATGAAATAACACTTTTTGAAGTGGCTTCAGCTAATCTTGCAAGTGCAACAAAAATTGGGATTTTGTTTTGTACAGTTGGACAATCTATTCTATTTTAATCTATTGTTATCTCACTAGGAACACAATTTATGAGCAATATTAACTCATAATTAACAATTATGAATTCTCCTGGTTGTCACATATAATATTTACAAATTCCTGTATTGCATCTGTATGAAAAAATGTAGTTTTTAGTCTTGTGGCACGTTTAAACACACTTAAAATACTTTTCCACGCTACAAGCATAGTGGTGTAGTATTTATAAAGTGCCTGTGCTGTATTATCTACTACTAAGTGAAAATATTACGGAATTCACATCCATTTGCTGGTTTTGAATATGGCAGTCCTCATGAGAAAAGCAGCGTTGAGACTTGGTCTCGTCTTTAATTTAAAATTCCCTTATGCAGTTTGGCAAACTGAGACCATCCAGCCAGTAAATGTTCTGGGTGAGTGTTAAGTCTCTACATTTCAGTCAGTCGTGGAAATGAACTCAAGCACAGCTCCTAGTGTTTTGGTAGTTCAATCTGCTGATCACACATACAAAATAAGCCCTTCATTTTACCTTTTTCAGGCTTCTTGCAGTACAGCTTCTACCCTAAATGGCAAGAAGAATGGTTGAATACTAATGTACTTATAACTCAGTGTGTGGATGACATTTACTTGCTCAGTTTATTCTCTGGACTCTTCAATATGTGGTAATTGCTTTGATTAGGAAGCATCTTTCACTTGTAGTTGCAGTTTGAAATAACTAGACTCCCTCTTTGTGACATCTGACCTCAGAGAAGGCTGAGAGCGTTTAGGTTCAAGGCCTCTTTCCGTGTAGCAGTGCTCTGTGGTGTGGCCACCATGGTTGAGGCAATAGTTGAAGGGTCATGTTGTGCCTGCCTCACAGGCCTCTGTATCTGCAGTCGCTGACTGGAGGACATTGTGTTCCTCTTTTTTTTTCCGCTTTAACCAGTCAGCCATGGCTTACATGGTTTGTTGTGGCTCCAAGATCAGAAGGAGGAAGCTGAATAATGTCTTCCTATTCTTTAAGGGGAGGGCCACGCTTGGTTGATTATAGAATAGCTTTGACAGACCAGAGGGAACTATGGCTTTTGTCCAATTCCCCACACAAAGAAAGGTAAGTTCAGAACGAGCTTGGTTTGGCTTTTTAAGCAAATGCTGGTTGGCCTACTCCTCATCATGCCCTCATAAACTTGTAATGCCTTCAGGAACTCCCACCTTTACAAGTTGTCTAAGGACAAGCAGCACCATTCACACACATAAAATAAGGCATGAGTAATTTTAATCCAAGGCAAGCATAAAGTGCATAAATGAATTTAGAGACAAAGGAAACAAATTTATTTATTGGTTTAAATTTTTCTACAAAGCATATATTTTTATTGTAACTATGTTTTCTGCTTTTTTTCTTTGTGATTTCACTGTGTGAATTCTATTAATGTAACTTTACGCACATGTGCAACGTGTGTGACCACACACATTCACACAAAGACCCACAATCCAGACAGTCTGTGAGAATTAGCATTTCATTCAATGTAACAAGGCCAATATGTTTCCAGAAGTGCTGCCATACTGAAACAAGTCCTTTACAAAACAGAGCCTGAGGGCTTGGGGCTTACTCCTGGGACCCGGGCAGCCTCCACGGCCTATTTGTTCAGCAGAATCTGTTATTCTGTCACAGCAGGCCTGTCACAAGTGAAATCATTTAAATGTCCAATCCTGTATTTAAGCAGACTGTCCCACCACGAACAGATGAGCGGCACTCAGAATTTATAGCCAGACATATCAAAGGGTAAGCAGAGCAGTGTGCGAACTGGTGAAGCAGTTGTCCTGTGGGAGCCGATTTAGTGTCTCTTTCCCTTATGCAACAATAACAAACAATCTCTCATAATGAATGTCATGGGTATTCCTTATTGTAAATTCAAATTCAGCACTTTAATGTGTTTTATGAGGGGTTTGTAACACCATTCGTTAAAACATACTGAATAAATAATTTGAAAAGGTTGCCAGTACTTTTAATCTATTGCACTTATTATGCCTTGTTGCCACTGTTCAGAATTTCAGACTACTCTGTTTGTTATAGACAAATTGTTCTCTGTAATATTTCAAGTTGCTTGTAATGCTTCAAGTGGGACATAGTGGACAAAAGGGTTCAGACCACAAAAAGCAGCTTGATGTTGGTGTGTAATGGACCTGTCAGCTCTGATGGATTTTCAACTCTGCCATATTGTTTGTTCCCTTACAGACACTAGAAAAAGGGGGAAAAAAATAGATAGCCATGTAAGTCTGAATGTGCAGCATACCTTGATCAATAGTAAATTTTTATCTGCAATCAAGCCAAAATATATAATTGCATGCAGTAGATAGGAGGAAATACGATGCAGACTGCTCTTAGGGTGATTTCTCATAAACATAAAAGCTGTTTGGAGGATTATAATCAATGATGCAACATGACCCACCACGTTGATGATAGACTATCATTACAGATTGTTCTCTGTGAGTAATGGGACTGATGCAAAAACAGATAATGTGATTCAATAATATATTTACTGAATTTGTGAAGGAAAAGAAATGGGAAAATCTCTGAGTATACCAGAGGCTAAGGCCTTAATTAGAACTTGCCAGAATAGTGAGAATGTAAGTCAGAGCTGGTCATAGTTTTTCCTCTGCATGTGTAGTTGTGTCAGGTTTGAAACAGAAGTGGTTCTCAGCCCCCTGATGTTTGGTGTAGTCTCGCATTAGAATCAATGATTTGTTTATTAGATTTTCAATCAGAATTTAATGGCCTTGAAGCATTAGCTGCTGTTGGGTAGATGTGGCTGAGTGTATCTGCTGTGTGTCTGCTGAGGAGCCCCCTCACCCTCCTTATTTCTTAGCTCTTCCTCTGAGTGTAAACAGACCAGAAAGAGAATTAAAAGACATCGTATCACTGTGTGCCATGCCACTGTGCAATTCCCGAGAGATAAACATTAAGCAAAAGGCAGAATGGCTGTGTTTTTTTTTCTTACAGTCATAAAAGACCCCACCCTCTGAGATTGTTATTAGCCAGGATCCCGGGAAATGTCATATTAACAATGAATGTCTGGTAGTGAGGGAGATTGTCCTAAGTATGAGCCCGGCAGGGAGCTCTTTTTAACTCTAATTCACATTGGAATCAGATCGCCCTGCTAAGATCTCATCAGCGTTATTACTCCTGTGCCCAGCCACCTCCTTCTCCACTGTCCATGTGTGTCCTACCGAGCAAGGCAGGCCTCCGCCATCACATTTTGTCATTACCACTTCCTTTTTCATTTTATATGTTCTAAACTAATGTTGATCAGTTTAAAAGAGGCAGGGTTAGGGGGTGGCATAAAATAAAACTACTTTGTTTTTTTGTATTTTTTGGGAGTTTCTCTCATTTTGCCACTCTTTTTGCAGACACATCTTACTCCATAATTCTTGAAATAGCTGGTGTTCAGGTCCCCATGAAGTGTGTGTTTTATGTTTCCTGTACTTTGTTTGGAATATATACCCACCGTTTGCAAGCGAATAAAAGAGTGCCACTTATAAAGAACTTCATGACCGGAAAACTCAAAGAAAACGTGGCAATACTGGACACAATTTATTGTATACCAAAAGAGTCATATATATATAGATCCAAAACAGACATATACATTTGTTTTAAATCTATGATATAGGTCTGCACAAAATACACATAATGGTAGACAATCATGTTGATGGACTGATGGCGCCCATGATATTTGATGTATACCTAAATTTTGTGTTCATGGATACTATTATTTCTACTTGCAAAAATTTTTACAATCTCTAAAGAGTTATGTTTCTGTAGCGCCACCTATAGATACAGTGTCACCATGTTTGACACAATTATTCACACAATAATAGAGCTAAAGAGAGCAAAAACCTTTATTTAATCAGGTGACATCATCGTGATCAAGATTTCTCTTTTGCAACAGAGACAACAAATGTACATAAAGTATACATACAGTACTGTTAGAAATAACAGTAGTACTAACAATATACATACATAAAACTTCACTTTTGCTCATCAATTAATTGTTCAAGTCAGTTCTCAAGCAAAAACCCTCCACAAATGTGAGGATTTGCTGCTTTTCACCTTTCTTTCCTTTCTTACCTTACAAGTGAGGTACAAAGCAAGCAAAAAAGCAAAGCTAGGGAGAAGACATTGAAAGCGTGGGTGCCATGACAAGAAATGTTTCAGTTTTGTGACTCATAAGTGTCAGAGAAATCTTTTTTTTAATATTTTAGTACATAGGAAGTTGCAGCAGAAGTAATTTTTTTAGACAAAATGGTTAATTTGTTAACTGAGGAAATAACATAACATAGTTGTAGCCCTTTTGATAATAAAATGTAATGTATATAAAGTTGGATCAATCCAATATCAGTCATAAGTGTTTTTTTCTCAGTCGCATAATTAATGCTTTGTAAGACAGTAATCATGTGCATAACACTGAATGAAGGAGTTGGCCTGAAATATAAATGGCTTACTCAAATCCTTTTAACTCTAAAACATTTAAAGCACTTTAGTGTAAAGCAGCTGCATTTTGAACTGGAGACCCTGTGAAGAGGCTTTAGTGTAAAAACCAAGAGGACTACGGTTGGTGTAATGTGTTTGGTATTGGTTTGGAGAATGAGGGAGTTGAAGACTTGCTTGCTTTGTAGATAATTTGGACAGGCTACTAGAAGTGCCGTGGCTTTAGTGTCTTGATAGCAAACTTGATAGAGCAATGGGCCGTGGTGGCACTGAACATAGGCTTACATCGATAAAATGCAGTGTACTGTGTATACAGTATATATCCAACAAGATGTGTATTCAGTTGAAACCATTAAAATGCTGAGAGAACCCTATAGCATAAATGAAATTGTTGTACATACTCACTGGGCCCTGACCGACAAAATGGAGTGCAAATGTTAAGTACTACGAGATGTAAAGTACAAACACATTATGGGCAGGTATTAGCTTATAAAACACCGCAAACCAGAGAAGAATGTGAATAATCCTTTCATGGCTATATCTCACCCCATTTTTAAACATATCAAGGTTTATTATTGTTTTATGAAAACATGGGTTTTGGATATCATGTCATGACATTTAAGAGTAACTAGAGGGTTGTGCTTCATTTATTGTAAGGCAGTCATGTTTCAGACACTTTCTTTTTTTTGGCATTTATACATAATAATGTAATTTTTACGCCAACACATTTTAGGTATTGTACAAACAGGTTGTATACATTAACTGGAAAAATCCTGAAAATCAAATTAGGTTCGAACAAAGGTAATCTTATTTGTACTCCTACTTTGTACTGTCACTTTAAAGAAGATGTAATTAGGTTTTTCCTTGAACAATGGAATAATTATCTGATTGACAAGCTTGGTGTAATTAAATCTAATCCACATAATGTCATATGAAAATATACCTCTCGCTAAGTTAGCATCAAAGTTTGCCACACTTTTTACTCTCAAAGGGGAAATGTTCACTGATTTGTTGCCACTCAGCAGCACTTTTCTTCTTAATGAATTTTTAATATCCTTAATGACAGCAGAAGAATGATGTCATTAGAAGTGGATGTTTGGAAAATGCTGACTTGAACTCTTTTGGTCGACCATTTTTATAATGATTGAATATAGATTAACGCCCCATAGTAATGAGCAGTTTGGATATGAGGGGGGCAATCATTTAAAGTAAGGCCCCACCATTCGTTTCGAAAACTTCATAGCATGTATGATCTATCACTGATTCGTTAAAGTTTTTTATTGAGTGACAGTTAAACGTCCTTTGGGTTTGACATCAATCTCATCTGTGTAGCCTATACACAGAATAAGAGATTCCAATGTATCGTAACCTTGATACAAGCATCAAAGAGTACAACTGCACAAATTGTGAAACGTATTCAATTTCGATCTCAGAGAGGAAATCACACACATTTTCAGAATATCCACGGCAGTATCTCATCCTACAACTATCTACATCCGCTAATGCTGTGATCATCTCGGACAGAGCATAATGCCATGGTGGCAGAGAATTAAGATTGTGTCCTCCTGGTAATTTACCTACTGGACCTTGTGCGCTGGTGAAGTGTGAATCAATTTGTAAAGGATAGTTAAATTTCTATAACAACCTCCCCCTTCTTCACACTTGACTATCCCACATCAGCTATTAAAAATGAAAAGAAAAAAAATCATGTGGCGTCTTATGAAGATGATCAAGGGGAAGGCCGCTCCCTGGGAATGATAAAACGACTGGCTGCACTTTCACCTTTTTTTTTTTGCAGAATGGACCTCTCTCTCTGTGTGCTGTAGGTGTGTATGACAAGCACATGCATTAGGCAGAGAGATAAATAAACAAGCTTGGGATATAAAATGAATAAAACAAGAAGGAGGAAGAAGGCTGCTAGGACACTGATATCCCTTGGCAAAATGTTTTATCATATTCAGCAAAGGAAGAGCCTTTATTTTATTGATTTAAAAAAATCCCAGAGGCACTAAAAGGAACAGGCAATGATTAATGTCCCTCTCAGAAAAAGAAATTATATGGAATAAATTAAACTACTGTGGCAGCAAATTGAAAAATAAGGATGTAAATGAGGTTTGAATACTTAATATCTTATAAAAAAAATAGTCAATGAGGCCCAAAAATGATGAGGGATTGCCAAAGAAACACAATATTAACTCTAATGACTGAGGCTAGATTTTCTGTACTGTCAGAATTTACCTGTCACAACCGATTTTCTGGCACAGACATGAAAAATGAGGGACATGTTTGAAGCAATTGAAGGAACTCAACCTGCCCTCAACAGGAGAAATAAGAACAGAAACATGAAAGTGGCAATAATGATGCAACATGTCTTTAGCTTTAGCTTAACACTTACTTGTATTACACTATAAATTCACATAAAAGCTTATAATACTTAAAGCAAAGCCTGAATGGTACATCTGTTGTAATGCCAGCAAATGTCTCATTGTGATCATGTAACAGCCTATTACTATAGCATGCAGGTTAGTATGTGCATCATTGGAGTGCATTATGTTCATATAAGGAGCTCATGTTTATCACAGACTTCATCTCTAAGCTCCATCAAACCTAAGAGCACCTCTTTATGTTAATGCAAATGATCTGCGCTTGATTTATCCAGCATTATGACACTTATTTTTTCTCTCACTATCATCGGAAAAGGTCAAGCTGCTGAAAGACAGCTTATGCGATATTTGTCATTTGGACTCCTTCAGATCGTCCTCATCACATTCACATGCTCGCAATTAAGTCACAGCACCGGCTGGAATCGGTCATTCCTCTAGCTATTGTTCACATTACAGTACATGCTGCACAATGCCAGCTAGATGAGAAGAAAGCCAAAAGCGTGTGAGAGAGATCTGTGGCACGCTATCAGTCGAAGTCGTTGTAGAGTTGGCCCCCGGTCCTCCCCATCAATCAGAGGTGGGGTAAAGATGAGAGAGTGAGAGGGGGCCTGGGGAGTGGCAGTCGGGTGCTTGCATTGCACCCCATTACTTCAGATGGATAGCAGAGGGGTGCTCCACATTAAACACTGTTCCCTCAGTCGGAACCTTTAATTATAACTCCTCAGTATCACTTACAGCAGCCCAGCGCAGATGTTAAAAACCTTTCGCAGCTTGGTTACCCCACCTTACTTAATCTCAAGGAGGGGTGAAGATACAGATGGCATATCAAGAGTCTGAGGATATGCTTGATCTCTGACAACAGAAGTGTTTTTCCTGTTGGGGAGGGTGAAGGCCTATGTTTGTGTGTACGTGTGGTAAAATGTTTTGGCATATTTTGCAGTGAAGTTACATTGAGTCAGAAGTTGCCATAAAACTGGTGAGGGGTAAAATGCATCGGAGCTCATACTGTCACTAAAGTCGCGCAACCAATTCAGCAGGGAGCAAGAATTGTGCTCCTATGTAAGGAGGGAGCACTGTAAATCAGTGTGCCTATGAGCAGCTTTGTTTACATATTACACTCTTTAGTCTGAAAGGTTCACCAGCCCTTACATCACCCTGCTTTTGTGTATGGCTCATAAAACTACACAAGGAATATAATGCTGGTGTGGTTTGCTGCTTCAACAGGGTGTTGTGGCAGCATCATCAGAGTGGATATTCCAAGATACCATCCAAGCAAAGAAGCAATGAAAACAATCAGTTTTGTGCTGCCACAGAAATGCTTAAAGGTGATCTGTGGAGCTCAGTAGAAAGTTATTGCACCTTTAAGGACAGGTTTTACTCAGGGTGACCGGAAGAAAATCTAATCAACCACTTCACGTTTAATTTAAAGAGATTAATATACAAGATCCAAGATTCCTTTTTCTCGAACTCTGGTGTATACTGTTGTAAACCAACACACTCATTAAAAAAGACTCTTGAATAATTTCTTTGCACAGTCACCTGTATTAAACCAAGCAGGTAAACATGCGGGCAGAGAGCAGCAGCACATTCTACCTTTGCACCCAGTTCACTGTGTTTGAATTACATTACACAGAGCAGTACTGTATCTCAATGGGTAACCATTTAAATGCTGTTACTGAGGTGCAATTGAAAGCAGTGCCTTGGCAAATTACTACACTCAGCTATGACTCTTCAGCAAGACTCTGCAGAAAAATACAAACCAGGCTTTGTTTGTTACAATTAACGCTCCATCCTCTCATTAAGAGGTTGCCCCACACCTGCCTGCTGCATTTACGATATTTCCTTATTTCAAAATGCAATAAATTACATCTGTGTAATCTTGTAAAACATTAATTTTATTGCTGTCACCTTCAGGTTTGCAATCACAAAGTCTTTGCAGTATATTCCCACTCCTTTCACAAGACTGAAATCAAAACACTTTTAAGGGTTTTACATAATTGCACTTCCATACTTAATTGTATTTACACTACCAATGTGAAGTTATATTGGATCAGTATCGACGTCATAAAACTTGGTTGTTAACTTGGACTTCCAGACATGATGCACATGGCTTTCTCATCCAGCTGATTTTATTATGCAGGATCTAATTAATTGACCTCTCTTATGTTATTTTGTTAGGGGTCGTCTGTATGCACAGTCTGTGGAGGTGATTTTATATGGGCAACAGAGTATTTGTCTCAGCATAAAGTCAGGCCTGGATACAAGGTGCCACACTCTAAAGGTTTGGTAAGTGTGATATCCTGACATGGTATCCATTTCCCTGAATCTATAAGCCTTGCCTGAGTGACTACGTATTGTGTGAATAGATAACTCCCTCACCATCTCTCTCTCTCTCTCTCTCCCCCATCTATACAAACATTCTTTGCTGATGGCGCTTGCAAGGTATCTGAGCAAACACACCAACAATGTGTTACAACAACTGCATTTCAGTTTTGCCATGTTGCCGCTGTGATGCAGATGAACTGTCAAAATGTTTCACAATTTGTTCATTCACATTAAGAACTGTGTTATCACTCATGGAAACCCATAGATTTAAACTGCTGTTTAATACCCATAGGTGTTAAACTGCCAGGGCTCTGACATTTTGTTTTATCATACAGAAAAACAGTGCATATGTACACAAGAAACTTTTAAAGTTGCTGATACATTTTTCTGGTGATCAACTAACGCATGCATGTCTGGTAAAGTCAAAATCCTAGCTTTTAATCCAAGTCATAACTCAGTGGTTTGGACATAGTTTAAATGTAACATTTTTTCTCTTGAACACAGAAATGATGGTAGGCAATAAGCATTTCTACATAAATAAACAGCAAAGACAAATGAACTACATTTTGGATATCATAAGACAACAGCATCATAATTGTTCACATAATTCATGACAACAGTTTATCTTGTGAATCTTCAATCAGCTCAAAATCTCTGTCATTTGGTGGATGTTTAGAACATAACAAAATACACAGTCTACCAAATGAAAACACCCATGCAAACATTGACCAGTGTATTCTTGTTGTGGCACTGGTTATATTGTACACTATACAGGTGACTCCGCTGGAATAGAAAACTTAACTTAACAGACCTATGCATTAAACATATTGTAGAATACAGTGTAACATTCATCACTGTCAAGGAGAGAGTTTGTATAAATTTAAATGCACTGGAGCGTACAGAACATTTTTCTCCTTTTCCTTTGTCTATGGATGAGAGTATTTGTGTATCACTTTCAAGCTGCCATATTTTTGTAACAGCATGGTATTAAATATGAAGACTTTCATGGCAAAATGCCTTTGTTGTATTTAGCACAAGTTAAATTCTAATTATTTAAAGTAAGCTTAGGTTGAGCTAAGGCTGGAATACTTTGTCTCAATGTGACATGAAGTAAATTCAATAAAAAACCAAGCACAAAGAATTGCACTGAGATTTGTGGGAATAGCTTGTTCAAAGATGTAGCCTAGTTTAAAACCAATCATGGCCCCAAGTGCAGAATGTATTGGGAACCAAGACATGGCTGTGTAAGTGCCTGACAGTTTTAACATTAAAATAAATTGCCTAACCTTTCCAACTTCTAGTGACAAAAACAGGAAAAATGAAAGATAATGGGTTATTATTCACTGAGGGATCCTATACATAATAATGATATCATCAATAATGGTACACTGGGGCTCATATACTAGGGCTCTTGTGGCTTAAAAAAATTAATGGAATTACTTATTTTGAGTCATCAGTCCTAGTCTGGTCTTTAGCTATTCGAATGAAAAAGGGAGGAAGTGGTGGATACATGGAGAGATGGGAAATATTTGTTGGGATGAAAGAAAGAAACAAGGTGAAACAGAGGCAGGAAGGGACAAAGAGCAGCATAATGTAGCATGTTATAATTCTTTGATGTCTGTCTCCAACCTTCAGCCATGAGTCAATTTGCCAAATAACACAAGCAGAACCACACAAAGGAGGCACATCAGTACCGGCTTAAAGTACATGGCAGTAAGTGGGCAATAGACTTACAAAGTATTGCAGCGCTCGCCTGACAAATGCAATAAACAGCATTATCCTTCAGAGGCGATGCTGGTGGTGGTGGCTTTGCTCCATGGCTCTGTGGCCACCTCCTCCTCACTGTGGAGGCCAGGGACAATACACAACACTTGGGAGAATCAGCGAACAGTGGGGGTAGTGGCACGTTGGAGGGGGGGACTGAGTTGGGGGGGTTCTTATGGGTGGGGAGAGAAATAGGAGTTGCTGGTAGACCGAGACTGGCACCGACATGTGGGGAGGTGTGTGTGAGGCAATCTGCAGAACAAATGAGGGCACTATCGCCTGTCATATTTCACATTTTCTTCGTTCTAAATAAGACAAAGACCATGTGAGCCGGGTGAGCAGAAAGCTCTTAGGAGGCATAAACAGCTGGAGAATGCTGCACCTCCACTGCACTGTGACCCACATTGCAATAAATCAGTATAAACGTGATTATGATGAGGCAAAGTGATCAAGCAAATGAAATAGCTGGGCTTTAGCATATAACTCGGCAAGGTGAGGTGAGCTTTATAATCCTTGCTTTTGAAGAACCATACCTTGTATGTCCTGGGTAATTTGTTTCTCTTATTGCATGTTCTGTCTTTACTCTGAGAGGTTCTGGCAATGTGAGCATTTCATGTTTGAGAGCTTGCTTATGTTATTTGGATACTTGAAGTTAGTAAGAATAGAAGCTGAATTAATTTGTTTAGAGGTGCTGGGGGCATTTGTATTTCCTAGCGTGAAATGTCTCATGTTTTAAAGAGTTAGTTTACTTTTTTTTTCTTTATTTAATGGTAACGACATTATTTTGCCATAGTACTATATACATCACCCATTTAGAATTTGGGGCTTGAGATGTTTTTTGGGAATTATGAAAAATGTTTGATGCAGGCTCAATTTTAAGACTGGAACACATTTTAACAAAATATTTTGCAGGTGCTCAACCTACTTTTTAGGGGCTCTGTAAAAAGTTTTGTTGAGGAGGAGTGGGTGAGTTTAGTCCCCCACCCCAATGCCCCTAAAACATCTAGGGCCAGCCCTGGTCTGGATGCTGATGTTGTTTATCCAGAGCTCAGCATCTTGGCTTTTTCCTCCAGGCAGTAATTCAGTCAGTGAGATGACTTTCAGTTCAGTCAGGGCTGCGTCCCAGTTCTCTGTGCTGCTGAGTCTATATAGTGATGATCTAGCAATGATATCTGGATCAATACCTCCAGCCATGTGGACAGCCGGCTGGGAGCTGCATCACTACTCTCACAGGCGACCGAGTTGCAAACACCTCACCCCCCACCCCTTCCTGCCTAGACTGAAAGCTTCACAACTCCTCTGACACACTTCATCTTATAATTTGATCAGGAAAAGTGTCACATTAGGCAGATCTTGTGGTCATAAGTGAGAAATATGTGGATTTTATGACCTGTAAATGAGTGCCCCTTCATGGATGGTTATTTTAGTGTCAAAATATATTAAATACATAGGAAGGAAAGGTTGTACCTGATCACTGATTCTATACAGTCAGCACTGCACTATACTCTAGTTAAGTGTTTATCTTGTGACAGTTTCATTTACGTTGTAAAATCCTGTCAGATCACTTTTTTTCTTTACGGTATTGACCAGTCCAACAATACATAAATGTACACATGAAAATATTTTTTGACATATTGTATAAAAATAAAATTCTATACATGTGTGCTGGGAACAAATGTGAGCAAGCAGCATAGGTAAAACCAATGAGATGTTACTTGTAGAGGAATGAAATTGGTTAATACAAAGGCATGTCGGTAATAACAATGTCCTTTCTCCGGTGACAAAGACAAAGTGCCTGCGTTTGGAGCGTACAAGCGCAAGAGACAAGTGATGGCTGAAGGTAGACTTTGGGAGAGCATTTGAATTTCATGTCCAAGAAGAGGCAGCCCATCATTAAAAAACCCTAATTTCTGTGTCAGGTAGAGTTACAGGTAATCGATCATCTTGTCACACCGATTTATTTTTTTCTGTCCGTTCAAAGTGAATTCTACTTCTTTCCAATTAAACTTGTTGCTGAAAAAGAAAATGTCTCTGGCTATTAAAGGCACATTTTGCCATGTTAGGTCTTTTTCCACCAAAGGTAATTTCTGAACATTTGGAAGAAATGTGCCCAAGGGAGGCTGTGGCTTCCAGGCAATTCTTCATGTAGAGCTGATCTTAACAAAGCAAACCTTTTGAGGTTGGCACTAGATGTCTATAAATGTATGGGCATAGTCTCAAATAATTTGTTTAGATCTTTTTAAGTTTAACCCTAACCCTAACCCTTTTTAACTCTTTAATTAGTACATGTGCAGGATATACGATGTAAAAATGCATCCTCAAGTCATATTCAAATTATAATAATAATATATGATAATAAATAATTTCACTATTATTATCCTTAGCTATTAGCTTGCAGCAGCAGGTAATAAAGGAAACTCCCCCCCCCCCTTGGTGAATGGTGAATAAATTGTGTTTATTTCTCCACACAAAGTGGAGCAGTCAGGGGTTTTCACCTAAGGACAAATAGATGCTTACTCTTGAGAGGGGCTTATTTTGGGGAGGGTTTGCCTGCTCTGACAAATTCACTCAATCTGACATTCCTGAAGTAGCTCTGGCCCTGACAGTGCCACCAAGGCATTGGGATATGCCTGCATAAAAGCCATTTATTGGTACATTTCTAAATGTTAATGCTTGTCAGCTTCAATTTCTTTAAAGACCCTTGGTTCACCTGGGGGATAAAATGCCTGTGTAGTTCTGGGAGAATAGTCCTCTGTCCCTGACAGACAATGACAAAAACACCACTGCCTGTGGCCTCCATCATAGTAGTGAGGTTTCACATGGGACTGAGTGCTCCTTTGTCCCTGGGTCTAATTTATTTATGTGGCTAATCTTCAGGGGGTGGGCCATGCTCAGAGGTGTGTCATTTTACAGGGGAGACCCACCAGAAGGATCAGTGACCTTCCAGAGACATTGCCATAAACACAGCATTCATTTCAATTAGCACACATCTGTCTTAGCTCACAATCACATAAACACATATTACTAAGGGACAGCTCTTGTCCCAGAAAAGTAAAAAAATAAAATAAAATACTGCTATACATCACCTATCAAAGAACTGAATTTCTCTCTAAAGTTGTAAATTAATCAAATTACTTAAAATAGTTGATCAAACTAAAAGACGATATAAAAAAAAGTTTTTAACTGCTTTTTCTGAAAGTTGTAGTCTGGTTTAACATGGCGTGAGAGCTGCATCACGGAGCTCCGTTAAGATTCAATGTCAGAGCCAAGACTGCATTCATCCTTACCCAACAGCATTTATTTGGACAGAGGTGCAATGGCAGCAGAAAAAGAGTGGAGAAGATGGAGCCTTGATTAGCAGCAGCTTTCCCAGCATGCTCTCCTATGACAAATGACTGACTTCGAACAATATCTAAGGCGATCAGGATAAAGTACCAACCATTTCAAGGCTCAGCAAAATTCTAATTCTAATTAGACTTTGCACCATACACCAAATAAAAATTGTTCCCATGGCATTTTGGTCTATCAACTGTTTCCCTGATCGCTGAAACAAAACGAATAAAGAAAATGATTAAAGTGATAACAAAGGCATAAAATTTAAATTATTGAGGCACCACATCTGGGATCTGTATGTCACTGCGCTGCCATTTTTACCCTCTCATTCAGCACTCTATTCTTTCTGCATGAGAGAAACTGCAAAACAGAGGGAAGCAAGGAAAAGGAGAGAAAGAACAGGAAGAAACTGTAACATTAAGAGGTAGAAAGCGAGAACGCAAATAGGCCTTCAGCTTTAGCGTTATTAATGACTCTTCAAAAATCTCAGACTTTTCCAATCTTTCAGAGAAGCGCATGAAGGAGTCTGCAGATAAAGCTGACCTTCAAAATGTTCTTTGGTCTTTAGTTAAGAAATTCACTCGCCATTATGGCATCATTAAGGAAACAAGGATAAAATTACTCCATGGTTAATGGCCTATAGGATCCCCCACCAAAATTTGTTTCAGATCTAATAAAACTGTGCTTAACACACTTGAATGAATTATGAGGACTGTTATGCAGGGTATTAAAATGTGGAAAATAGATTTTAGAGAGCTTGGAGGACTGGACTTTTCAAATCAGACAGTAGAATTGGATTTTCTGGGCAATAAACTCCACCATGTCTCAATTAAAAAAATTTTAAGCTCTTAAATATGAAGCTACAATTTATCATATTGTTTTGATCTTCAGAATTTACTGTTCCTCACTGTAGACATCTTTGCTACCCCTCGAAAAACAAACACAACTGTGCATTGACATGTTGTATTCTACATACATGGACACAAAAATAACATGTTTTTAGAGATAGCGTGCCCATTGATGAACGCTACATAAAGAAAAGCAAGACATGTACTGTGCAGTAATAATTTATTATGAACAGCTTTATCAAATTGGAGTTTTTTTTAACACGCTGTTGAGAGACAGGATGCAGAGTTGGTTATTATATCAGATGGTATAGAAAGCAGGCAGGAGGCTGTTACAGAGAAAAATTAAGCTGCAGGGTATTGAGGCTCTTCATTTTCTCATATACAGCCGCATCGCAAACCTGCAAAACTGTCTCATTTCCACCACTTATTACCTGCTATTGTAATCTCGACCCTGATGCCATCGTGAAATACAGACTTATTATAAAAAGGGGGAAAAGTTAGCCCAAGATGGTGCCACAGAGAGGTGGTTTGTGTGGTAATGGCATTTGCTCTCTTTAAACTTTAATCTTTCCTATTAATTCCCTGCAACTGGAGAATGTACGAGAGTTAATGTTCCATGAACGTGTTTCTCACTCTGCAATCTCTTCAAGCTAATTACCTTCAGGTGCTAAATGGTGGGAAATTGCCATCCATTTGGATGAGAAAAATTTCACCTCCTGCTCCCTAGTGAAACATTTTTTTGCCGGGCACATTAAGAAAAAAAAAAAGAGTGAAAGAGGCAGGCCTCCACCAAGGTAAACAGTGGTCATAAAACTACCTCTTCCAGGTCTTTTCTGTCCTCCTGCTTGAAAGAGGAAACCACAGTCCCTCTCTCCCACCACATTGCTTACCGGCAGAGGTCAGACAGAGGTCAACAGGTGCTCCTCTTGACAAGGAGACTGCAGAACAGATGTTTGATTGGCATGAATCATCTAAACTGCCCATTAGAAACATATGAAGTGAAAGGATAGGACTCCTGGTACTAGGACACTTTTTAATTTGACTTCTAAACAGAGAGGAGTTCTTGAAATTGCTTCATATTCAGTTATACTCTATTAGTTGTACGTCTACTGCCGCAGAAGGCATTTGGGCAAGAATTAAACAAGATTATCAAGTCAAACTTGTACATTTACAGATTTTGTGAAAGTGAAAATTAATATACATTATTACTTCATTTTAGAGTAAACAACAGTGGCTGTACCTGAAGTGCTGTATTGTAAAGCTATAGTGACTAGTTGTACAAGTTCTAGTTCATTGTTTTGACACTGCTAATGAAGAATCAAGCCAGTTTGGAAGCCTTAAACACTCAGTCCGTCCAGCTGTATTCATCCCACTGTGAACTTCATACAAAACCCTCTCGGCGCAGTTCAGCGGGTTCTCAGAAAGAGTCAGGAAGATGCATCATATGAGGGGAGTAAAAAGGCCAGCTGGGATGGGTGGGCCACATTGTGATCACTCACCTTCATCCCTGATTTGTAGTCATTATCCCTACCAGCATTTGAAGATCAAAAACAAGGACAGGAAGACTGATGGGGGACAGAGAGGCAGCCAGAGAAAGGGAATGGGGGGAAATAAGTGAAGGAGGGAGGGACAAAGAGACAACTAGATGTGTGTGTGCGCGTCTGTCCCAGTGACTGCCATTTGCCCCTGTTTGGTGGATATAGGAGTGTAGATGGCTCCGATGTTGGAAGTGGGTGGGGTTGGAAGGAGGGTGGATAAGGGTGATAGCACCTTAAAACCAACCAAGCTGCAAAAGCAATGAATATTAAATTTACACCTAAATAGCTGGGTCTATGTGAAGCATTACTGTATTATAATTTTAGATTTGTCACCGATGGGATACAGGTTTGAGTTGGAACAACAAGGCACGTCAGAGCAATCTTTGCTTCTCTGATAACGACAGAGCTGTAAATTGATAATCTTATCATAAATTATTATGAATTTCACTTTTAGTGGTCTTGAAACCGTACAGATGCAAATAAAATGTGTTTCATTTGTGCTGGGAAGTGTGATAAGGTAAGGCAGTAAAAATAGGAACATATAACAATTAGAGAAACGTAGAATATTGTCGTTACCCATCCACATCCCAGGCAGAGTATAAACGTTGAAGGACTCCCATCAGGCCTTTGTATAAATTAGCCAAACTCTCACTGTGCTGAAATCTATCCCCAACTGTTTGAGTGAGGAAGCAGAGATTTTTCCCTCCTTTTTTAGATTTAATTATCTTTTGTTGTTCTTTTTATCTACCTTCAAGGATTGTCCTCAGTGGGGGGTTAAAAGAATGGGAAGTGGAAAAGACAAGGGGGGTGTCTGATAGTGAGCGCTGGGTATGTAGGGCTAGTTTGTCCTCTGTTTGATCTGATTCCTTACAATGACACAGCGGGAAATTAAATATGAAACCGAATTTAAACCACTGTTTAATGAACAACAGGGAAACAAAGTTGGCGTTGTTCCAAATTAAGTGAAAGTCTTTAACTTCTTTTCAGAGCATTATCCTTCAGTTTGGCTTAGTCAGAGGTAATTTTACTTCATTTAGACACAACATTTAGGAAAGTGTTTGATGATTTGTAATAAAAGCCTATTTTCAAATCATTCGTCTTACAAATATTTTCCAAAACAGTGCACACTGCACATGGAATCTACGCAGACCTATGATGGTTTGAATTGTAAAATCCGACAGTGTAGTTGCTCCTTAATTTTCTTGTGGTGTTTTGGAAACCAGTTGTCCAAACCTTCCCACATATTGATCTAACAGATGTTTTTGAGAGAGCGTTTCTCCTTTGAGAGACAGCACATGTAGAACATTAGCTGGGTTTATGTTGTTAAATAATTTAGTATGAACAGTACAGAAATAAAACATTGCTACTGCCTGTTACATTGGTTTCTTTTCTCTGATTTGTTCATGTACTTCTGCTACTCTTATTTTCTGCTACTTTTATTTGTGGCTTTGTAGAAAATATTAGATGCATTCAGCATATTTGGCTAAACCTTAATGTATCATTGACTCGATTTTATGAGAATGACAGGACTAGGGAGAGTAAGTTAGAGATAAATATCATAAAGGAGAAAGCCACATAACAACAAATTTGATCATATTGGTGTATATCTCATTTTTCTTTTTCTTTATCTTTCTGTCACCAATGTCATTCTACCTGCAAACAAATCTGCAGATTGTTTTACTTATGACAGGTGCATATTACAAAAAAATAATTTCAAACTGAAAGAATACTGAATGCAACAAAAACACTGTTGAAAGATGCATTTGGCAGGTGTAACTGCTCCCCTGCCAAACTGTCACCATTTAGGCCTCGATAACGCAGGTAATTGCATTTCCAGAAGAGCAGGAGCAGATGAAACATGCTGTGGACAGATACTGCTGGCACACTGGCCCCTTCTGTTGGAAAATTTCATTTTTCCACAAGGAAGCCATGAATGGTAAGGCTGAATCCAAATCCGTTTTTCCGCACTTTATCAGTGTGTGGCCCACCAAGTGGGGAGATGGAGGTAATTCATTCAGCTGAGACTCACCACCCTAATCCAATTTCCAGCCTCCCCCAGCAAGAGATAATTACAAGTATTAAAGCTGTTAGGACAGGGGGGAAAGGGTCTTCTCTCTAAAACTTTGCTGCAGGCCCTGGAAATATCGACTGAGCGGGGGGAATTTCTGCTGGGAGAACTCAAGCTAAGGTATTGTTCAAAACTAAGAAAGTGTGTTAACTAATGAGGCAAAGGGAATCTCAAGGTATAAAGGGACACCCATAGCCACATGTCATAACAGACCCCAGGACTTTTCTTTTTCTTTTCCTTGAGCATCACTTAAGGCTTTACGAACAATTGGTCATTTCATGTGTAAAGACAAGTAGGGGTTCCTGCACAATCAGTATGCATATAATAGCCCCTGGAATGTCCCATTTCTTTTAACTCCATATGAACTTCAGAATCAGATGTACAGCAATTAACACTTATCATTGTAGCTCTAAAGAAATACTCAGCACCTACCTAATTATTTAAAGCTAAAAATGAAAGAGAAAAATGAATTTTTTTTTTCTAAAACTACCAAAACAGTACACATTGTCCTGTAGTTTACCATAACACCCACTTCCGTGGCCTGACAAATCTCAGTTTTCAGTTTGTTCTCACTCAGGCCATTTCAGTATTAGTAGCCACCTAAACCAACTATACATTTTCATGTCTTTGAAGCCACAATGGAGTACTGTGTTGTTGTTTTTTTCCTTCACTGCGTAAACTTTGACTCCTCAAAGAGCAGAAGCTGCAAAAACCTCTAATTAACGGAAGCAGAGACACTCCCGCGCTCTCCTGTTCAACACTCTACAATAGACAAACTTGTGAAGCAGAAACAGGAATAGAATATTAAAAGAATGAACTGAAACTACCCAAATAAGAGAACCAACATCTCCCCTGTCCACTGTGATTCCCTGCTCTTTATTGTGTATCTTTGTTCTAGAGTGTCTGTCACAGGAGTCCCATTCTCTATCAATTACTGAAGATCAAAGAGGCATAGAGAAGAGGTATAACACTCAATGTGTTATTGTGTTTCATATAATTTGAGGCTACCTTTCTATGAATTGTGTTCTTTTTCAAGAGAAGAGGGCATCACGATTAAGAGCACTATCACTCTCACGTAGGTGAGTCAACTCAATACTGTCAAAGAAATCACTACACTGCCAAGAAAAGAACAGAAAGCTATTTTTCCAGATAAACACAGATAAAGAAAGTGGGACAATAATATATCATCAATTAAGTGATATTATGGAAAGGTATATTGCTTTTATGCCATACAACAAATAGTACTTTGTAATTTCAGTGTACAACACTGTTTCATATTTAGGTGCGATGTTACATTTCTGATTACAATAATTTAAACACTGTTTTCTATAACTAACATTTTAGAGACTTTCCACAGCTGCATGCATACCAGCCAATCTAATGCAATTCATGAGACTGAAACTGGTCCTTTCCTATTACTTAGATGTGTTAAAGCTCCAAGATGAGTCAGTTATCCCTGTTTGAATCATTAAAGGAATGCAATGTTTCTGCTTCAAAATAGAAAAAAAAGAAAAAGAAATGCATTATTTTCTTCCACAAAATTGTCCAGTTTTGCTCTGATTTGGGTTTAAGTAGTCATGCTGCTCAGCAATATCAATTTTACGCTTGTATGTAAACAAGAAATACCTAAGAGTCAATGCCAAATGTTTCTAAATGTTAATAAGGCAAGTTTGTCTTGGCATTGCATCATGTATGCCATAAGGGCATTAAGAATAATTTAGTCCAAAATTTAATTTAATTAGAAGCACTAGCAAATAGAAAAGGTCTCAAGCCTTAAACCCTAGTTTGGTATACATGGTTAGATATTACATCCAGGTGTGATACAGTTGAAGAATGATCCTCCAGTAAACTCTGCTTGCCGTTTGAATAAACAGGATATTTGTATTTATTCCTCTAAGCACGATAATGGTACTTGTTGATAAAGGGCAGAAATAGCCTAGTTGCTCATATTATATGAAATACTGAGAATCAATTTTCTTTAGCAAGAATGTTTACTATTTTTAGCAAGCTTTATTTGGTTGAAATATAGTATATCCTTGGTGCAGGAGAGAACTGCA
The DNA here is from genome assembly GCA_032362345.1 of Sandelia bainsii. Taxonomy (NCBI): domain Eukaryota; kingdom Metazoa; phylum Chordata; class Actinopteri; order Anabantiformes; family Anabantidae; genus Sandelia; species Sandelia bainsii. The sequence continues at coordinate 12,924,064 of JAUMHL010000012.1, forward strand.
CAGAGTCTTGTGTGAAGTTTTTAATATGTCACAGGCATAGTGCTGTTTGGAAATGCAGTGTATTTTACTCAGCCACCAATAATCTATTCTGTTCAGCCAGGCGCATACATTGACAAATGTTTCCAGCAATAGGTATTTACCTGGTGGAATGTAATGGATGTAAAGAGTTTGAAAATGCCTGGCGCACTAACAGCATGGGCAGTAGCAAGACTATCTAGACTGAGGAGAAAATACACTATTCAAAACAGAATCAATGGTTCTGAAGGATGGTGAGTGTGTTAGTTTGTGCATATGTACAGCAGTAGTGTGTTTAGCTCTACCCGAATATGTGTGTATGTATCCGTTTGTGCTCCAAAGCGCTGACTGTAAACTTACCATAAGTCACTCTAGACACAGTAATAGTTTCAGCACAATCCCTGCAGTAGAATGTAAATATTTTCCTTCATGCAAAGACAGTGTAGAGGCATTAAGTGGCATAAAATATTTGTGTCTGCAAGGATGAATGCGTAACACAGCCTAAAAGTTTGGCATTGAGAAGCTATAGAAACAACAGTATACTTAAGAATTTTTCAAAATACTGAGGTTGTCCATTACTAAACATTTAGACTAATACCAAAAACAGCAACATAATGAACTGAATGAAACTTTATTCCAGATCTCTATGTTGAACATCTATTGATGATTCAAATACAGATTTTAAAGAACTATCTGACACACTGCTAGGAATAATATTCTTTTGAGAAATGTAGCGTTTACTATATTGGCTCTATCTATCCAGAAATAGCTGAGTAATAAGTAATTAATTCACAATGATGATGTGTAACTCATCTCTACAATAAAAAACCATCTCAGATCATTAAGGTGAACCACCCAGATACCCAGAAGGAAATGAATGTCAAAGACCTAACCTGAGCTTGTGTTGTCAGAGCAAGTTTACTCCCTTCGCCAAATACAGTGCCTCAGTTTATTTAGTGAGTGTAGCAAAGTTTTCAAACAAAATACAAGTGACAGTTTTTGTCTTTGGGTTAGACACATTTGATTTCTAGTCAAACTGCTTTACGGTGGTCACTCTACATCACTGGGAAGCTGAGAGATGAGAGTTTCTGTTGAGACAGAGGTCTGTTTTGGGACAGTTTGAAGGGGCTGATCCCCAGTTCAGCCTGGATTCTCTTCTCATCTCTTGAGTGATCTTTTTCTCTCTCTCTCTCTCTCTCTCTCTTTCACTCCGTGAAACTGCTTTTCAGCTCTATAGAGGCCTACACCAGCCATTTCATTTGTTGCATGCATCATGTGTCCTGTCAGACTTGCAAGCGGTTAGGACACTTTCTAACAAAAAGGGGTAAGCAAATTTAAAGTACAAACTTTGCTTGCAGTGTTAGTGACACTGTACTTATCTAAATAGTAGCAATGGGCTCTGTTTGGGGCGAAAATAATATATGTATAATTACTGCATGTGTAAAGTAGTTTTTTATGAATTTACAGTTAAAAGTGTTTGGGAAATAACTGGATTTTTAACTGAAACAAAATCAAACGTGTGGTTAGGTTAACGAAAAGGCAGGTATGACACAGGAAAAGTCCCATATATCTTTAAGAAATGGGATTTATAATCCAGCCTACAACATGAGGGCTGCTCTGATGTGCAGTCAATATATGGGTGGCATTCCCCATAAAGGCCTTGGCCTTCTTTCTGTGTTTGATTTATTGTCACAGCAGCTCAGCTCAGACGGGCCTCATGAAACCTTTGTCAGTCCATTAATGACATAGTTTTTGTTATTTGAATCATAATGTTTGTCTCATTTACTGTTAGTTAACTGTTTTGCTATATAGTCCTGCACTGATTCTGCTTCTAAATTTAGCGAAGTTAGATTTTAGAAATTTGGGATCATAAATTACGGAAAAAAAGCTATGTATTCAAGAAAGGTGCTTTTGCTTAAAGTGTTCTGTATTTAATTATTGCAAATGACAAATATGAGTTATTCTGCAGTAGGAAATTTTCAATATCTGATTAGAAAGGTATTACTTAAGAGTTAATTTCTAGTTTTGATGCAATTCAGCTTAGTAAAAGTAGTCTTTTTGTGAAGTCAGAATTAATGGATGCTTGCCGCTTGTCAAAATAAGTGGGTTTTAGGTTAACATTAGTTAATCCTGAAAATTTATGACATAATGCTTTGCAGTTATTTATTTTCATAATTTGTTTCCCATTTTGACATTTTACCATTTTGACATTTTGTCTAGCACTTAACAATTCCTAGCATGTTTTTTTTCTTCTTGACAAGTTTGGGTCTTATCAGGGCTCTTAGTTTGTAGTAACTCATAATTTACAGAACC
>JAUMHL010000012.1:12926491-12949761 GCA_032362345.1 Sandelia bainsii
CGAATGGTAATTGCTTGTGTCTTCTCCTTGTAAGTCGCTTTGGATAAAAGCGTCTGCCAAATAAAGTAAAGTAAAGTGTCATGACTTTTTGCAGTATGTATTTCTTTAGTTTTGGTGACAGAAATGGCCACTGTATTCGACCTTGCTCAAGGCAAATTAAGTACAAGTTAATGATTAAGCTATGAATCTATCAGACACTTTGTATGGGAAAGTTTTAGGGAGGAACAGCTTGGCCCGGCTCAAAAGTCATTAAAACGTGCTGACAGCGACGGGAGAACAAGTTCCCACTTTGATCCGATGACAGACCTGAGTTCAGTTTAACGTCATCCTCCCGCTCTGTCGCTGCTCTCTCAACTTTATTAACTCTGAGGTTCAGACAATGACGCCTACTACTCGAAAACTGCCAAATACTAGGCACACTTGTAATACTCATGTGAAAGGTATTATGGCATATAAGGAGCATAATCCACCAAGCGTGCACTTAAAAATTGTGTTTCTTTGTTTCACTTCCCAAACAGATTAGTTTGGGCCATAGTTCTGAAAGACAAAAAAAAATCACTAGATTTTAAGGTTACATACAATGTATATTTATTTATATATTTTTTATTCCCAAGATGCCTGTATTTAGCGTATATGACATTCAGTGACAGCAAATCAATATTCTTGACAATTTCACAATAATCTCACAGGATGTTATTATTATGTGTTATATTATTTTATTTTTGCAAAAATATTTTTAAATTGTTTTTCAAAAGCTAATTTATGCATGATTTTGAGTATAAACAATTCACATGTCTACATTAAACAAGCGTTTGCCAATAAATAAGAATTTACATTTGTCTAGTAAGATTTATGCCTCTGACAAAGACAGAAGAAATACATTACATCTTAGCTTATTTGTTTGTAAGACCAAACTTTATTGCTTCTTTTGGAAGGATTGATCAGCAGCCTGACTCATGTCTTGACTTGAGCCTCAGCAGTAGGTGACAGTGGTATTAAGTCAACCCTAAGCAGCTGCACTAGGTTAGAAATAAAGGTCTTCTGCTGCCCCCCAGGGGTTTAAAGAAGAGATCACGGACAGCTCACAGCCTCAAACAGGACACAGTTGATGTGATGCAGCTTTAATGTATGTGTACAATCATGCTGAGGGAACAAGTCTCAGGACAGAAGAGTGGACATTGTGTGTTTTTACACAAATATCACGCAATACAATATAAAACTAATATTATATTGCATGATATTGCAGTGTACAAGTACACTTTTACAGGTTTTCTTTCAATATCTGTTAAAACCTATTATTTCCTTACATTACAGCTACAGCTATTGGACTTGCACTGGTAATATGCAGATTTTCTATATTCATTTTTATATAGTTATATTTTAATTTCTGTCATGGTGCAGTAACAAATCATGCACATAATGCATTAGTTTAGTATTTTGCAGTTGCTCGAAAGCTGCTTTGGAACATAAATTAACTTGGTATTTAAATGACAATTAGAACATCCAAGTAATACCATAAAAACAATCATGGCCTACATTACAGAGTAAATATTTACTCCAGCAGCAGAAAACAAGGCCTTTACAACAAATGTCTTGTTGAATCGCAGTATGGAGCTTCAATTTGCTGTAAAAAGACGAAACGCTGAAGTGCACTTGGACACACAAATGCTCATAACATCTGTTTCTTTTGTGTTACAGAGGATATCACTTTGCAGCAAGCAATATGTGCCATCAGTGACTGGTGGAATAATATTTATGTTCCCCCCCTCAAACAGACACACTGTCACAGAAGCACTTGTCTACATTTTGTAGTTGCTTGAGGAAAATAATTGCCTTATCTGCAACTGTCAAAATGATGAATGCCCTGGAGAGCACCAAGAATTGACTGATGGAATTGGGGGAAAATCTAATCCCTGATCTGAACACTTTGTATAATACATTAACCCCTCTGGAACAATAGGCTGCACAGAAACAGATTTGTATAGACTTGCAAAAATAAATTCAACAGAAGCTGAAGGATCGATAAACATCAGGAGTTATGGCCTCGTCTGTACAGAGTCAAACAGAGTGTCACGAAAGCATTAAGTGTATTGAGATATGCAGGAGCTGGAGTCAAAGCTGCAGAAATATGATACAATGCAAAATATCAGCATTATCTCCCCTAGATAAAATTTATATGGATGAGTAAAGAAATTTAGTAATGTCTATGGCAGCCAGGTCATATATTTTTCAGAAACAAATAAGGTAGGTAAGAAAGATCATCAGCAATAATTACAATGGTACAAATGACTAAAAATGAAAAACATTGTTCAACGACAGTGTTTCAGTTGTTTAATTTCAGTTTATAACTTTTCAATCGTAATTAGCTGAGACACAACAAGTGGAGAACAGAATCATGTATTAGGCATTTATGTATGTCATATAGAATAAAAGGAAAAATTGGTTTAATGGGCCAAGTGACTTTCTATAAACTATTTACCAAAAGAATTTTGTGACTGTTTTTTTTTTTAAACTAATTAATTTAAACTAGTTTTTATTTCTTACTGTTCTTCAGTGGTAGTATAGCTATGCATACTTCAATAATACACATTTTTCCAATATTAATGTATTATCAGGTGTGACAGATGCATGAAAATGTATGTTTATATGTTCTAAACATTTAACATACAACTTCAAAAATAGTTTTTTTTAAATTGTGTTTAATTTTGACAATAGATCTAATAAGGTAGCATGCTATCAACCAGCCATAGAAGCATGTACAATAAAAATCAACATTAAGCGGAATTGTCACTAAAAAGCAAAGACCAAGTGAAAAAGAAAGAAAAAGTGTCGTGATGGATCTTCATTCTGTTTTACAAAGGTGCTTGAATGCAGTTTTATCTTTAGCCAAATATATGAGTGACAATGGCAAAGAAATATAATGGCTAAGTTAAACAATTCAGTGCACTGTGATATACAGGGAAGGATGATGGGAAGTTATCTTGCACTCTTCCTCTATCTGTCCACAAGCAGCAGAGTGGAAATCTCACCCAGATAAGGAAGGATATCTTTCCTAATTAAAAATGATATTAACTTTTCATAACCCAACATTCCAAAATGAAGTTTTTTAAAAACCAAATAGTTGGCACCTACTTGTGAACAAGATCTTCCTCTTTTTTGTCACACTTGGCTGGAATACATTATCCCCAATATTAGGAGAGAACATACCTGTAGCAGGTTAATGACCTCACACTTTCCACACCATTTCACTTAGCGGACCATAGCCAGGAAGAGCTAAATGCTTAACTCCCAGTTCACTGAATTATGAATTAGCCAAAAGGTGAGGCGATCAAAGATTCAGCATTTTGCAGTTCCACCAATAGACGGTCTCCTTGCTGAGCTTGGATGGGATATCTTCTACCATTAGCTGAAGACTGTGTTGATATCCATTACTGACAGTATAAATATTAAAAGAGGAGAACAAATAATCCAGAAATAACCAATCAAAGTGTTTGCAACCTCAGAGAGAAATTACTATCTGTAGTATAAAAAAAAATCAACAGCACAATCTTCATCTGTATACATTAATTAATAAATAACACATGGGAAAGCATTGAATCATGGGATTGTTAAATTATTTGTCCTGAAGTAGTGGAAATATTTCAACAGCTGTCACTTTTATCACATTACCCAAGACTGATTTAGATTATTATTAGTTTCAAACATCAATTATCAAAATTAACAGGCATTATCTTAACTCATTACCTTAAATTTGAATTAAACTTGTTTTTAATGCTGGTGATTTCAAACCATTCGAACATCTACAGTGGCCTTGGCATGTCAAAACTCTTCAGCCTTATCCGTTCCATAATGAGCACTGATAGGTCACATGGTGGAAACTGTGATGTCTGAATAATTTGGACAAATGCAAAATCTTTGCAAAGCAGCTAGAGAGAGCAGCGACGTGAAAGTGAAGTATTTGCACTTCCCTAAGGCTCAGTGGTATATGTTCTACATGTATGCAGCAACAACATTCATGTTTCAATAAATTAATCCCAATTAATTGAGCTTGTATTAGAGTACATATTTGAATTTGAAGTGATAAATGTTATTTTTTTCTGAAATCAATGCATTGATACTCCACAGCACAGTAAGGTTTATTAAAATGGTAAATTATTTGAATTGTCTATGCAGAATTTCTGTTCCACTGCTTTTGAACAACTAGACGTGGCCTACTTTTCAGAATCTCAGTTCTTTTTGTCAACCATAGCCTTTGAGTCTTTCTTGTAAAATGTGTTTGTCCACAGCACAAATCACCACAATAAGACAGGCTGATTTCTCTCGTTAAATCTGCAAATTGGAGGGTTGTGAGTCCAATTACGGTCTGTTGGTTCAGCCTGAGGCCACCAGGGAGAGCTGTGTCTGTTTTCCAGCAGTCTCAGCCCTGCATAAGCAAAGTTAATCACTAATTACTACTTCGCTCTTTTTTTAATTGTTTACTTGACAGTAAAGGTGGTATTTTGTCATGATCATCCTGTCTGAATTTTTAGTTTCAGACAGGATGATTGTAGCTTTCAAAATTAGTTTTTCCTAATGACATTCTGACTATGCCATTGCACTTGAACCAGAGCTTTCTCAAATGTCACCTCAAGGAGAAGATACAGATTGTAGTATTTTTTTCTCTCTCTTCCTGCAAACATGATTGGTTATGTATTTTCACAAATTGGCACTCACTGGTTTTTAACCTGGCAAAGGAATTATGTACATGAAGCCTCTGCAGGATGTGAGGTTGTTGGGGTCTATTGCTTCTGCTGGCCATTAACTGGGGATTAGTGCTGGTGGGTCACACATCCCTTTGAAGAGGTAATTCCTCACACTTCCTTGCTATAGAAAATCAGGAAGCAATCATAGAAGAAACCATGCAGATGGTCCGGACAGGAAAGTCCGTGACCATTTTTCTAGCATTACAATTAAGACCTGGAGAAGCTGCTGCCATTGTGCAAAGTTAGCACATCAGAAAATTAAAGGGGACATCAGCAGGAAGTGCCCCCACCCTGTCTCGCAATTATGCTCTGAACTTATGGGGAAAAAGAGCAACAGTAAGATCAAATGTTTCTTTGTTTAGAAGCTTGCGGAGTCACTGTTATAGACACTTCACAGTTTCCCATATATCTGTCAACATGGTATATCTGAGCATGTGCAAGGCTGTAAATTAGACCGTAAAAGGTGTTGGAGGTCACACAGAGATGCTCAGAGAAGTTAAAAACAGATGTTAGTAAGAATGACGAGTGGGCATGAATCATTGTACTGCTGCTGGAAAAAAACGGTCCCCAATTATTGTTGTATGTTGGCGCACACTGACCCCTACAGGGACCGAAAGTGAGATACACATTTCTGTGTAAGGAGTCTGGGGTGCTCCTGATATGAAAATGAGATGGAAAATTTTGTGTAGTGTATTTCAATTTTACAAACTTTTTCACAGTGATAACAAAGTTAAAACATATTTAAAGTATGTTTCCTCTGCACTGCTGCATAGTTCATGTTTTTCTTTGGTTTCTTGTGGTGGTCTCTCTTTTGTTGTTAGCATGTCAACCAAACCAACCATACAGTGTTGTATATAGAACTGAGGGTTAATTCACTTTTTCAGGGCTGTTTCTGTATTTTTGTTCTTAAATCACTGACTTTGTAAAACCAGGGATCATTCGGTTTCACTTGCAAAGCTAAATTGAAGGTTGGACACTGCACTAGTATTTAAAGTTTGCACATAAACTGAGCGTTTTGAGGCAGGTTTAAGGGCTGCAGTTGTGCTGTGGGGCTCGCAGTGGGTGTTTACTCATTTTAGTTTGACGTGCAAGTCAAAACACAAACATATGAATTATCTCTTTTATAAGGTGCAATTCTGCCTTTACAGAGTTCACTGTGGTTTCTCAGTGAGGAGCCTGTAAAAGCAGTAAATTGACTCCCAAGTTTCCAAAGTTTTCTGTTTTAAAAACTGAAGATTATGAGAAATCAACTGTAATGTAGAAATCTCTACAGCAGCCAGTAATGATAATCAATATCTCATCAGTCTTTTAATTTTCTGTTGGTTTATCAGTTGTGCGTTAACTTAAACTTAAAAAATGTAGCGAAGATAGCCTTTTAAAAACTCTAAAACAAACAAGCGTTTAATGTTTAATTGTTTAATGTTTATACAACAGAACATATTCACAGTTTTATTAGCAGTTTATTTGGTAATTTGTTTGACTACAGAGATGAACAGATGTTTTCTTTCTGTCATCATACTGCATATATTATATCATATTGCATTAGAATAACTTTATCTTTTAAAAACATAATCCAAGTCTTTTCATTTAATATATAAATTGTATTTACATGTTATGTTAAGTATTACATTGATTTTATAGCATTTAAGTACAGTAGTAGAAAGTGAATTGAAAGTGAATGTAATTTTTAGCACAATAAATATAATACAGGTAAAGTCACTCGTAGGTAAATGGATAACTATGAAACAGCAAATTTAATGTAATTATTAACAACAAATCATATCATTATAAACAATACAACCACACTTAGAGTTGCAATGATCATCCTAATGTCATTCAAACAAAATGTGCACATTTAATTCAAGAAAACACAAATGTTTGCATATTTTTTGGCTATTGTTCAGGTTATTTCGAGGTACACTTTAATTTCATAAATAGCTAAAGAAAAAAAAAGCTAAAGACAATATGCATCGCTCTCAACCAAAGACAAAAAAGGGGAGTTGGAGTGTACAACCAAAATCAAAATCCAAAACACAAAAAAATTGATTTGCACACTCAATGAGATGTTTCCTTTTATTTAGTTCAACTTGTCACACACATGAGCGCTGGATAAATATTCCACAGACACTTCAGCTATGCCTTCTTCAGTATTCAGTAGTCTATTGTACACTGAATATGTCATTGATTTGGGGGTGAAACCTTAAAATAACATCAAGACAAACACCCCATGTCAGGATATGTCAAAGTTACTGGCACAGCTACACATCTGATGTTGACTGATCAGTTAATGGAGCTCAACCTTAGGCTTTGTGACATTCTCGAATGTAGTTCATTACATACAGAAAACACAGACATCAGTGTGTTTACAGTACACCTACATATACTAATTTTGTGAATGTGAGCAATCGTAAAAATGTATTATTTAACATAGTCTGTAGCATTTAATTAGCATATTGTTGAGAATACATAAACCATTTGTAGTATTTTACAGATGTGAAACCATAACTACAGTAAAGATTTGGGGTCAGTAAACAGTTGACTGTTGCATGGACATCCAACATTGCTGTCAAATTTTGTGTTATCTTTCTTTTAGCCAAACACCAGCTACAACTTGTGACCCAGCATACTGAGAGGCCCCAAAGCTACAGAGCAGTCACAGCTGCATCTGCTTTGAGCCGCTGCCATCAGATTATCGGCCGCCAGGTTACACATAAGTCTGCCAGAGACTTGATTAGCAGCATCTGTGAAAGAGAAAAGTCAAGGCCGAGCATGGGAACTGACTTATCTGCCAACAGCAACTGGTCATTTACAAACTATGAGGCACCCATGTGGCTTTTGGGTAATGACTGATACTTTGTTTGAACTTATTATTATGTGCTTTAGCCACAAATCTCTACATTTATTTTATGAATTACATTTTTATTCAGTTATCTAGTTGAAAATATTAAAAAATATTATTATTTGATAAACATGGTGTGATCCTATTCCTTGCAGTCCATTTTAAACAAATGTTGATTATGTAAAACCTAAAAAAAGGGGATGTTAAATCAGTGTTTTTACCTCACAGATCAACTGTACCAAATTCTCAGTTCCTAAATGCAAGAAACTACACAACCCATCATCTTCAAGTGAGGCTGGGCTAAAATAAATACATGATATGAATTTATGATATTAAATAACAAATTATTTCCTTAACTGTATTGTTGTATTATAGTATATAATAGTATTATAGTATACGTTGTCAGTTATAGGAACACAGGTACTTTCAGTTCAATCAAATGGTTTTCATCTGTCATCAGGCATTAATGAAGGACCCTGACCTTACCACCTGTTCTTCACATTCTAGTGACATGCAGATGTTTGTGTAGCTACAGAGGATGTTGATCAGAGGCCTTTGGTGCCTCTCAAATGCAGCACCCAAACAAATTGATCTGCCCATGTAATAATAATAATAATAATAGTATACATCTTCTCTGTTCTTTGTTTAAAACTGTGCACACCTGAAGCTGACTACACAGGTGCACAGTGACAAATAGCACCTTTTTACTAACCTCCCCTACAAAGGCAGGAGGATTTCACACTGGCTGACAAACTGCATATTTAACAACTCTTATGGCTTTTTTCTTACCTTTTTAGATAGGTTATTTTATCCCAAAAGCATACATAATACATAAAATTTGTAATGTACTCTGCAGTTGGATAGTCATGAAAATCAAAAATAAACTGCAGTATCTACAAACAAAATGTGTTCTTTTGGCTTCCTTACCAACGTTACCTAGTTTGTTTAAGAAAAGAAACTTTATTTTAATTATTTACAGTTAGCTTATGGCTTATCTGAATTAAATTTCTCCATTTAGCTATGTGTCATTCTACTTTAGATTTTAATATTGTAATCAATGCAATAATGTAATTTAGAAATTAGTAAAAAATAAATAAATATATGATTTTAAGGCAAGCAGCAAATGATTTTAATTAAGCTTGGGACAGGGGATGAGAAGCTTCTAAGGTCTGCTAAGCCAGTTAACCTTAGCTTAACTTTTAGCTAGGTTTATCCATCGTGGTTGGAATTAGCTACTGCATCATTTATTTATTTATCTTGACTAAGATGCAACAACAATACCTTGCATCAACATGGATGTTTTAAATTTACAAATAATAAATGTATATAATTACATTTGTCAGTGAAAATACTGAACATCTTTGAACATCTTTGTACTTTTGTCAGAAAAACAAATGACAGACATTAGTTTTTATTGCATTTTAAAATATTTATTTTCATTTTAAGAGTTCCAACTTTAGTTTGAAATGGTATTGTACAAATGAATTTTCATCACAAATCGATCTTTATCATCACAGTAAATTGTCTATACTGTCTAATCTAGTCATTAGCTTTTAGCAGCGAAATGTCCCCCACTGGTGAGTGTGAGCTGTCAGTTTAACTGTGCTGCCCAGTATGTCCCTTATTAAGAGCTTATTAAAAGTCTGTGATGTGACATGATGCACAGTTCTACAGTGTCAGACTATTTCAGTGATCAACAGGTAGTGGTAATACACAAAGATATGCTACAATACACCAGCAAAAGCAGGGAAAAAGAGGAATGAAGGAAATGTAATGTTTGTTGACGTTAAGTCTACACACAACATGGTTTGAGAGTAACACTAAATTTTGTTAACAGAAAACTTCATATTGCCCTTTTAACTCTGCCTTTTGTAGGTTAATATGTTGAAGGAACTGCAATATTGTTGTTGCTCTGAATAGTATCTTTGTATTTTCATATTTTTGTTTCAACACATTGCATAAGCCACAAGTTCTAGTACTTTATACTTCAGGATTACAACACTGTTTTTTTAAGGGAACAGTGTGGGTACAAATATACATGTAGTGCCCTTTTGGGAGTAGGCTTAATTTTTTTATGAGAATCTTGCAATAAGAGAAGGTAAATGTTAGCTTGTCAGATGGATTGACCACTTTTTAAAGCATGTTTTTCTCCAGTGGGAATTTCACTCATACTTTTATCTGCATCCACCAACCACACAAAACCACAGCCTTGTGCACTAGAAATAGAGCTGCTTTGTGTATGAGAAATGGCCGAAGCAAAGGTATGAAAATGTTCCCTTCCTGCTGCTCCAATCAAAGGCAGTGAGTGTGGAAACGGCTGGATGGTTTCCTGCAGTGTTTACTAGTCTTATAGTTTCATATAGTGTCAATTTAGAGGAGGCAGAGGTAGAACTAGACAAAAGATAAAAAGATGACTTGAAGGATTTCACTGTCTTAGGCCACCATAGATTTGTTTTTTAGCAATGATATAATAGCTGAGTTTCTCCTGTCTATGAAAGGATCAGCTAGGCATCCAGATGAAGCTGCCAGATGCTGAACCAGGTCTTTGTTGGACTTCTTCCAGTCTCTCAAAGATTTTGACCAGTCTTCCTATTTCTATAATTGATCTCTCCATATTCCTCTACAAAGATCACACTCATTATTTGTCACTTTAGCTTACAGAAACAGTTTGTTGTGTTTTTTAATACTGTGTACATATTTCGTATATTTTCTATATATATTCTAATAAAGACACTAAGAAAGAGCACTACCATAACAGCAAGTCTAATGGTGGCCTAAGACTTTTGCACAGTACTGTACAGTATTCATTTATAGAGCTTTTGTTAGGATTCAGTTTAATGGCTGTCCTGGAAATACCTGCCCAGGTTTAGACCACACTGTAGGTGGTTTGGTTTTTTTCCATCATCACTTGCAGCTATTTAAATGGCATTTAATTGAATGTCAGAAACATTAAACCTGACAAATGACCATATGATCCCAATTTTGTTCTTTTATAGTTACATGTTGGGCAGCTGTGGTGTAGCAGCCAGGATGGGGCTGTGTTCAGTTATTTTAACTGAACACAATTATTTGGTTTGTGGTCAAAAGTGGACATAAGCATGTCATTAAAACAGCACATAGTTCTATTTTTGTCACTGACAAATGGTCACAGCATAATAAATATAAAGTCTATTTAACATTTTGCTATGACAACTCCAAATTCTGATTTCTGCAACAGTGTGCCACAGTCTGTAATTATTGTTCAACTTATACTGATACTATAATATATATACTATACTATAACAGATGAAAAGATATGAAGTGAGAACAAAGTTGTGAATGGAAGCCTACAGTTTTGTTTATTTGCATGACTGTGGTCCCATTTCTTCACCAGCATTTCCTATATGTAAAAATGGACACAGGCTTCTCTTCCAGCACTCATTCTGATCTGCTGTCTGAACATTTGCAGTCATGCAACAGCATCACATGGTTGGTGCTCACATGCTATCTGCTACATCAAAAGGGAAAAGGCCTGTCATTTCACTCTTAAGCCTGGAGATTAAACAGTAATTGTTAAATTCATCAGTACCACATCTTAAGGGAAATTAGGAGATTTTATTTTGATTCTTAATGTTTCTAATTATCCAACTCTTACTTCTTCATCTCCTTTTAGTCCTAAACTGTAATGGCTGTTTTATTGTGACTAGTAGAGGCACTAGAACACACTCTGTATTTGGAGCAAAGCCAACACAGTGAGACAAATGGAGCAACCGATTCAGTAGCTCTAAATTCTTTTTAAAAGAGCTCTTCTCTCTAGCTTGGTGCTGACACAAAAGGAGGTATTGATGTAAGAAAAGACTGAAGCTTTGTGTTAGTATGCCCACCAGATCTGGCTTTGGAAACTGTTCTTTCACAAACCTTAATTCAAGATGCAAATGGTAGCACATTTTGTACTTTGGAATCCTACAGTAGGTTTGTTTTATTTGAGGTATGCAGTACTTTAGTAACACATAACACAGAGATTTAAGAAATAACACATTTCTCTGAGATTGAAATTTAGGCAGGAGTAGTTTGAAAATAAAAATTCAACTTGTTTCTGTTTTGTTTCATTTTTTCCATAGTGGTTCTGTTAGCAGTTCTCACTGTTTTGTATATGAAGTATGCTGTAATTTAAATATCCACGTACACCTTGTTTAACAGGAACCTAATGTTCAGGGTCCTGGATGTCTTCTCAGAGGCCCAAAGCAACAAAAGAAACAAACAACAATGTCAATGTTCTGTGTTTTGTGGCACGGGATGAATTATTTTCTCTCATGAAGGAATGTGAGTTTTGAATTATATGCATGGTGTGTGTATTGTACTTCCACATAGAAAAAAGAGATACAATAAGTAAATATGCAGTTGACACCTATTCATCAGAATCAGAGCTGACCTTTGCCATCTTGTTTTCTTTGCACCACCTGCTGACCTAACCCCAAGTATTTACTTAAACTCTCCCTCCTCCAACAAAGCCTTTATTTGTGTTGCAAGAAGCTGACTGAAACTAAATGTTATGCTAGTTTGCAAAAACCATGAAGCATTCAGGTTATTTCAAACTAGAATGGATATCTAAATTTAGAGTGGGAGTAATGCCTCATGTTCTATTGTGGGATGGGTAGAGGGGCTGGCAATGCAAGCATAAAAACTGAGGTCATAATTAAAATGATAAAGTGTATTCCAGTGAAAACAAATGCCAACCAAGAGAAAACAAATTATGGAAATCAAAGATTTTAGCTTGCATACGTTCTAGCTCTCTAAAGGTCCCTTTTTGGTCACTCAACCTTAAAGCATCAACAAAATTTGAACACAAGTAGTCAAAACATCCGTGAGTACACGCTCAGTTGACATTATAACAGTACAGTTTTTGGCAAATACCTCACAGAGAACATTGAGACTTTATTGCAAGGAACAAAATGATTGCCTTTTTTTTAAGCAGCTACAGACATCACAATTATTGTTATTTTGTTTTTGTACATTTTGGTGGCAGTAATGGTCAGACAGTTTGAGCCTTTGCCCACATCTTGGAGGCACTTTTTGCATGTTTTTTCTTAATCTAAATTCAGAAAAAATTAACATCCATTTCCATTTTGTTTTAGGCTTTTATGATGTGGCCAGCTACAATGGTCACGAAAAAGAAGTTGTCATGTCCCAAAGAAATTTAAAAACGTTACTAAATAGTTCGATGAATCAATGGAATAAGCGCTTTGATGTCTTGTACTATATATTCAGAGCAGTTTTCTAATCATTTCAAAAATGTACTTGTACACAACACCGTGAAACAGTTTATCTTGCCACTGAAAGATGAACAGACACATTAATAATAGTAGTACCATTTGAATTAGTATATTAGCCAAGAAGTCCTTTCTGTACAAAGTTCGCCACAGAGCAATGCAGCTTCTGCTGCTACACCATACAACTGCTCACATGGATTTTATGTAGTAAACCCATCACCAATAACATTTCAAAAACGGCAGTTTTATATGACACATGAAAATTGCTTAATTTGTCTCATCATTCATCAGTTGTATGCAACAAGTTAGAATTTCTGTTCCTGCCTCTCACACTCCCTCTCACTGAGTTTTATGAATTGCATTCCTGGGTGTGAGATAATTTACTGTGTACTTAGATTTATGTCTCCTCTTAAGCCATCATTATCACTTACAACAGCACAAGTTTTATATGAAGCTCACAGGCATGTCTGAATCATCTCACTTTTGTGTTTATTCACAAATCTTGCAAAATGGTCTCATTTGGATACTTTGTTCATCTTGTTTTGCATGCTGAAAACACCTCATGGTTGATTTGGCAGGGCACCATATTACAGAGCAGGAGGGTGGGGTTACCTAAATACCCTAATTTTGTTGCAGAGGGGGTGGGGTGAGAAGGTTTTACTTCAGTGGAAAGTGGTTATTCTATATTTGCCCCAACCATACAATGACTCCACCCTCCACACGTCCCACATAAAGCCACTCAAATATAAGAGTTTATGAATCCTAAACCTCTCCTCATTAGGTTTTCTCTCAGACGATGCAGAACTGGCAACACTTTTTACAAACATATGAGTGAATCTCCTTCAAGTGCACTGAGTCAGCTTAACTGTTAACTGTGTGTGACAGCACAAATGAGTGAATTAATAAACATTTAATCCAAAAAGTCACTGTAAAAGGAGAATCAGGAGACTGTATAAACTACAGCTTCCCTGCTTGTGTGTAAGAGGGTGGGGTCAGGTGGACGAAAATGACTTGGACCACATTATATGTAAAGTTGGGGTAATTACTAGGTTTGGAGACTTAAATAGCCCAGCCCACAGTGGTAAACACAGTGGAAGTCAAGGCAGCTGCCTCCACAGTTTCCTTTTTTCTTGTGTTGTCAGAGACAAACCAGTCAGTGTGCAGAAAAGTTAAACATTTGGTTTAGAGACGAGAAAAAAAGACAGAGACGCCTCAATTGACCACTCAAATATAGAGCAAGGAAGTTTGGAAATTAATGCGATTGTATTGCAAAACTGAAACAATGAAATAAACTGTCAGTCTTTCTTTTAGAATTTCTTTTTTTTTGGTACAAGTACAAAATGGGTGAGCAAATTCTTATGTGCACACAAATATAAATCTGCCGTGAACAATCTCTCATGGGTCAAATAATGGGAATAAAAGCATTTTCCATATATTTAATGGTTATTATGTCTGCTGTATGAAGGACAACTATAAATTTTGAACAGATATTGATGGCCACCAGAAGGTAAATTCTGATACTGGTGGTCCCCTCCATCACATAGAAACACCATAATATTTCACTTTTAATCTACTGGTCAAAACTTCAGTTTGACAGTGTTTTTATGTTTTATGGACACGTATTTGCAAAACAAAAGACACGTATACTACCTTTAGCTGTAATTTGTGTTTACTGCTAAGCAAGAATTGTTGTATTGTAAATAAAAGGGTGAACATGGCAAGCATTACACCTGCATAACGTCAGTGTGTTAACATTCTTACTCTGAGCGTATGGGCATTATGTACCTCAAAGCGCCACTGTGCTTAAGTACCTGTTTTTGCAATAAGTGCACTGACAAAGACAGGCTTTTGTACCCCTACCCCCCCCAAAAGTGATTGAAGTGGGTTGTTGTAAGTATTTATTGCAGGGGAACTGTTTACTATACACTGTATCGACAGGTGTTCTTAACAATATATCCGGATATCTGTAACATTCACTTCCTGTTATGTTGTCACTACTTAGACACTATGCTTCAATAAAAAATAAACTTGATGACAAAATGTGGAAGCTGTACAAGTATTAGCTGGATACCGAATACTTTCAGACAGGGTAACAAAATAAATAAAATATTTTCACAATTTCAATGTTAGAATTAGATGTTTTAGAGATTATTGTACCAAACTAAATACAAAACCAACAGATTGGAACACCAGCGGTCTGGCATGCCAGACTTTCAGGACCTCTTCATCACTAGCCAAGAGACTTGTGTCAATAGACAGAGACCTGCTGGCAAACTTTGCACAACCCTGCAAACCAGCTGCAGTGGAACTGCACACAGTAGCAGTGTAAACATCTGTTTTTACATAAAGTGTCCTTACAATCTTGATGACAGCTTCAAACAACATTTGGCCAATTACAAAACATGCAAATACAGAAAAGTACAAAGTATACAAGTGCAGGGAAAAGTACCCCAGTGGGTAAAGAACCTGTGAAGCACATTCAGACCTGGATTCATTATAACTTTTTAGCAAGGAGACAAAATAAATAAATTAGCATGGAACATTACCTCAAGATATCATGCGTAATTTAACCTAAAAAATAATATTTCCTCTCCTGGCTACAAACGTTGCTATACAAATATTTTTTTGGCTATGCATTACATTTCATTTCAAATTTCTTTGGTATAAAAGCAGCTTATTTGGCTAACTCAGGAGTTGCTGTACAAAAATAACTAATGGAGGTTCCTGGAAGTGTTTGAAGCAGTGCCTTATTGCTCACAAACCAACAGCTCTCCCTTAGGACTATCTTATGTTTGCTAAATTATTGGATTTAAAGACAGACAAAATAGTCTGGAGTGCAAAAACAACGGTACTGCAGCTTCCTATTTTCACCATGCTATACCATTTCTATGTGTAAAATTTCAACATCCTTTCTTGCTATGTATTTTCTGCTCAACAATATATTTTCTTCATCAAACTATTTTAAATAGTAAAAAACCTTAAATAGCACACTATCAGAAAATATATCTCTGTATCAGGGTAAAAGACCAAATTAAATATCAGTCATTCAAGAGTTTTCAGAAATGCTGTCTTTTCCTGCATTGCGATTCTGAGTTCTTGTCCATTAGGTTCTATAAAAAGTTGAACCCTTCATCTTCAATCAAGCTGACAGACTTATCTGTCAACATTTCTTCGCTGCTTACAAATTTGTAACCAAAAAGCTTCAGTGTTGGTCCACAAACTTTCTGTACAACCTGCACTATTTTGAAAGGTAAATGGTCCCTCCATTTCTCTACTTGTTCTGAGGAGTTTTTCTGTGTAGAGTAAACTCCACTGGTCTCCTTGGAGGACTGGGTATTTGTCAGAATCCAGGATTTCACTTGTTGAGTCAAGGGGATTCCAATAAACCTGTACATCTCCATTGCCTTCCTCATGGGGAACCGAGCGACGTCCTCGTACCGCACTAGCATGTAACGTCTCCGCAGCCATGGTGGCTGTCTGAGGCCAACCTCTGCAGACATCCTGATGTTGTCACAGTTCCCTTTCAGCTTCTTCACCTCATCATCATCTGTAGGCACATCCCCACTCATGGCCCACTGCTTCCAATTCTTGTAATTGGATGCAAAGGCCACCATGCGTGAGGCTAGTACAGCCCGAGGATCACGAACCAACTGAATGAACTTTATGTCAAGGCGTGGATCTTCAGCCAAAGGACGGAGGGTCTCCAGCTGGCGCACCCTCACTGATTTGATAGCCCTGTGTTCCTTCTGAAGGCAGGAGTCAGATGCCATGGTCAGGTTCAGGGGTCCACATCGCCTGGTCTTACAGTGATAGCGCTCAAAGACCCCTTTGATGAAGGGGCTGCAGACTGACTCCTCACAAAGGGAGCTGCTAGACTCCCTGCGGAAAAGTGCAGTGGTGATGTGGTTCACAGGGAGGGGGTTGATGAAACTCTCCAGCAGTGAAAAGTCACACAGAAAGAGCTGCTGGAGCACATCACGGTATGCCTTGGGTGCCACTGTGGCGTTGGTGCCTCTGGTCTCCAGAGCCAACATTTTCTCCACGTGCCATAGTGGCTCAAATAGATAGAACATGTTTTCACGCTGCTGGTTGAAAAACTCACCTACAAATGAGGAACCTGTCCTGGTGGTGGTTAACAGGAGAATGTGTTTCCTGCCCCTTGTCATCCCCTCTCTGTGCTCACTGTAGTTCTCCAGGCGCCGATTCATCAGGCTCAAAGAACCATTGTTCTTCAGCAGTATGTGAGAGAAACCACTAGGCCGTAGAGAGGTCTGGGGGGTTTGCTTTAAGGTGAGCTTATCCGACACTCTGAAAGTGCAAGACAAACGAACAATCTTTCAGAATTAACATAAAAAAGTCATAACTTTTTTTATTTAACTTGACATTTACTGTATTTTTGCTTTGCACAAATTTATTTTTAATAAAAAACACATTTGCTTCTTAAAAATAAACATACACAAACATGCTCGAAATCACAAAAGTGCTCAACTGATAGCTGAGATAGACTCACCTTGAGATAATGTTGTTTTCCTTCTCAATGATAACAAGTGCCACAAAAAAGACAATAGATATTGTGTATTTGATCCTCATTCTTGGATGTAACTGTGCCTGGCTATGCTTTCACACAACTGCTTCGTAATAGATTCTGACAATCTTACAAGTCTCCAGACGCCTTCTTAAAGAGTCTTCCAGTTATTTGTATTCACAGTTGTGAGCGATGTTTCATCCTGTAAATGAAATGAAAATCAACCTGTCAGTTACACATTTTGCACATCTGAGCACAGCTGTGAGTGACTACTTGGTCTCAATTCTTTCTGTTGGAATGCTTTAACTACTCATTGACTTTGGGGAAGTTCACAGAATATTTTTGCATATGTAAAACTGCACTGTGATGCTGAGTCAGACTAGTGGTTACAGCATAGCACTTTACCTTCCCATGACTCTCTTCTTCCTATATTTGTTGGTTTGTAAAGCATCACTGTACTATATTCTTCAAAACCAAAGGTGGAGGCATTTTCTCAGAGAAAAAAATATCCTAAGAAAGTAAGAATAGAAAACAGCTGTGTTATACTGAAATCTAAGCCAGTTCTTCCCACGAGGAAGTCCTTGTTGCTGTGTCTCTAAGTACCAGTGGATTTCATGCACATTCCCACCCACCATGCAGGCCTGAAGACTGATGAACATGGAGAAACTACAGTATTTAGGAGTTAGTCTTTCTAGAAGTAACTGCAATACCAAAAGTGCTATGCTGTTTGCTTAAAAACTAGCAGCAGAGCAACATGCTGTCCAAACTGCCAACTGCCAGTGTCAACACTGTGTAGACATCATTTCAACAGAGTTTCTCAGTGACACAGGGCACTGGTACAGTAGACCATCTGGTAATGGGCTAATGACTTGCTGCGTCCACATAATATGCCTGTGTTGTTGTAAAAGACTGACTTAGACTAAGAGGGGGGAACGTGTCCAAATGCTAATAGGTATAACCAAACAGTGCTGAAGTTGGAGGGGATTGCTTATCATGGAGTGATAAATTGTAGACCTGTGAGTGTGGAGATGTTTGAGAAAAGACAGAGGGTAGTCAAATGGGGTGATTTTAATGATGCCTTTTTGGTTGAATCTTGCACATTCCTAAGAGATTAATATAAAATCACTTTTAAGATAATAGCAGCTTGGTTCAGATCCTTGACTAATCTTTGGATTTTAACATAATCCTGTCATCTTCCTTTGCCAAGAGAAAGGGTCAATAGCATGGTAAGAGTAAATGAGATTGTCTCCACCCTGAGGAAATTGGCAAAGTGGAATTTTGATGTGTGCCCACAAGATTATTTCTGATAGAACATTAGAAATGTATGTAAGCACACACAGAGGATCTGAATTAGTTTTTTCAAATCCTGAATCAGATATCTGGGTTTGTGAAAACAGTTGTCAGGTGATCGAATCCAGAGTGTGTCCGATTTCTTCCGACCACTGTTAAACCATGCAGTTCTAGCTTAAGGGCCTTCACATAAGTGAAACTGCTGCTATGAATCAGAAGCAAGAGAGCAGCCTCTTGACTCACCACAGCAAAGTAAGTGTTTGAAACAAGTACTATGCAGGAAGTCGAAAGTCTGAGACATGACAAGCATTTTCAGAGTTCCTAAAAACCTTAATGTGTTGATGTCATATCAGTATAGCACATCTGGAGGTCCAGTTCTCACATCCTGTTGCAAGCTCTGTCCGGGCCAGTTTCGAGCACAGAAACCTGAATTGACTAGAGCCTAAAGACATGGACTGGTTGGACACTGCGAAATTCTCGGAGAGGGAATGAGGAGTTTACAGCTCTAACAGAGAGCTGTTGACGTGGAATGGCATGTAATGAAAAGGTGAACAGCCTGTTTACAGAGACGCATTTTCACCGTGAGGGAAAATATACTCTGTCTTGCACCACCCTGCCGCATGCTACAACCACAAAGGTCTCTTTACACAGGAGTAGCTCAAAACCTCTTGACTGATACTGCAGAACATAAACTCCCAAATCGTTCACATGTCACAGGGTCAGTGACTAAGCCCTTGAATGTTACAAGTCATGTATCAGTGGTCAGACAGTCAGCTGTATCAGAGGAAATTACTGAGTCCTGTAAACCTCAGTGGTCATGACGATACAAACACAATTTGTGTGAGTAAACCCACAGTACATCTGAGCATTTACTTATTTATTTTCTACCCTGACTGCACATGAATAACTTAAGACACACACCAAAACTTATGTGGCCTGACGAATAAGACAAGTGAACGGTTACTGACAGAATCCTACACTGTAGCTCTGTGGGATTGACTTATGTATTTTTGACACTTTTAGTTATTTTCGTATATGATTTAAAATAAACAAAAAAGCTACATAAACAATTTGTCAAGAAAATAAGTAGTCTGAGGTTTGTCATTTATATGGTAAATTAAATGTACACCAATTATCTCAGCTTATTGCATCTGCCGTGTGAAGTGAAAAAAAACACACACATGAGCTGACATCCTTGAATATTCAAAAACCAGTGAGGCATATGACACATTTGATCATCTGCTCATAACAAAACCACCACTGTGCCATTTATCATCTTGTTACAAATGCTTTTAATAGCTGCCTCTTATTTAATGTAAATCTTATGTGAAGGCAAATTAAATACTAGTCAGCCAACCACATCTTACTTAAGATCGTGTTGCAAGTGTTTACCATAGTGTACAGCACTGCAGATGCACATGGTATTTCATGGCATATCCACTTCAAAATCCAATTGACTTTCATTTTTTACATACTCTGAAAAACAGTATGTAATCTAAGTGAGAATTACAAAAAAAAAACCCAACAAAAAAAAGGCTAGAAAATATTAAATGTTTGAAATGTAAAGGCAGAGTAGGGCTGGGTGTTTCTTGAATATGTACTGAGTGATAAAAGGAATTTGTTAATTTGAAACTGTGCGGAATAATCTATGGTATCAATTAAAATATTTCTCCCCGATTCTTGGCCACAAGTCGAAATGTCACTAAACCTCAAACCCTTGGCGCCTAAGGGGGCAGCCTGTCCCCAAAGAATTTCCCAAGGACATCAATATATATATATATATATATATATATATAAAATAAGTATAAATTATTATTAAAATGCTTGATTTTCAGGCATTAAATTTATTACATTAGCCAAACACAGATATTGTGATTTTATCTGCAGAATGTTTCTAGATTTGGTTACCAGAAAATTTACCATAGGGATCTACAGCAGAGTAGAGTTAAAGGCTATATATCAACATAAAGATAGAAATAACATAAACTTTGCTAAGAGTGCAATATCAGGTCATTCAGGAGTGTACTGTATTATGAATTATTACTTTATCTGCTAAGGTCACTATAATTATCAGAAAGGTGGTTTAACTTTTGGTCAGGTCTTTGTTTGTAAAGGTTATCAATACTACTAATTAATAATATCGCTTGAAATTTGATATATTAGTTTGTCTATAAAGACCGTATGGGAAATAGTTCTGTGCATGTCTTGGCAATTTTATCAGAAAAAGGGTTCCGTGAGGAAGGGTTGGAGAGCAGGAGAGTGAGTGTGGAGTGCAGGCAACAGGTTTTACAAAGATCACAGCATAGACGAGAATCAGGGTTGTGGAAAAATACTTAGCTGATGGTTTATGAACTAATGTATAAACAAGTTGAAGATAACTTGTAATCGGAGGAAAAAGTCGGACCTCTCTATTAGAACAGTAGCCTAATTAGGGTCTGTGGCGATACAGCAATGCCATGCATCCAAAGCTCAAAAGTACAAGACAGCCAAACAAAAAAGACCATTCATGAAACGCTACTTTCTCTTTTATGTCACACCAGTAACTTTAGATGACTTTATTGTAGGCTACTTTGTGGTAGTTTCTGATTTCAATCAACTCAGAAACTTAACAACACGCATGTGATAGACTATAGGTTTAATTTATTTAAAAGCATCACTGAAAATAGGTTGCATACACACCATCTTCTCCATACCCACCATCATGATTAGATGCGGTATCTGAAGTCGTCTCTCTTCGGTTTATCCGTGAAGTTGATCAGCGTCTCCTCAAAGAGCGACTTCAGATAGAAGTTAATCCCATTACTTCCCAACGCTATCGCTCGTGTGACAAAAACACTCCGATCCAAACAAAACAGCAACTGGACAAGTTTTAGTAAATGAAACCTGTAGCTCAGGCTGAAGCATGTTTAAGGAGACTGCAGGTCAGTGTGCCGGGTGAACTGAATAACAACTCTTCCCAACAAGTTGTCACTCACTGAATCACGTGGGAGCGGAGCTTCAGACAGGAGGCGCACTGCAGTGACCCCCCCGAAGAATCCCAGGTTATAGTGTGTAATAAATAAATAAATAAACTTTATACAAATAAAGCACACGATTAACAGTGCTAGGGTACATCAATTGGGTTTGACATGTGCTGTTATCTAGGCCAGTTTTAACTTTTAGTTGTAACTGATGCAGACCAGAAGAAACAAGAACTCCACCTAGTGGAGAAAAGCACACTGTGCGTCCCAAGTCTTCTCTTCTTCTCCGCTGGTGGTTAGACATACTTAAACTGAATCTTTTTTTAAATGACATATTTTATTCTACCCTGTTCTGTTGTATGCTGTTATAATAATTATATCCAGTGGTTGTAAGTCATTTACTCAAAATCTGAAACATTTTGTAACTCATGGTATTTTTTACGTTTCCAATAATAAAATAAAGGGGAAAAAAAGGAAGAATAATAGTTACAAGGGAAATAAAAATGCATCACATAGCAGTAATAAAAAATCATAATAAATAAATAAAATAGAAGAAGAATTCAATTTCAATTCATATTTTTCATAAAGCGCATTTTACATAATAAGGTCAAGACCTTACAGAGTTATGCAGAGAGAAACCCAGCAATCCCCCTTGAGAAAACACTGGGTGACAGTAGAGAGGAAAAACTCCCTTTAACGGAAGAAACCTCCAGCAGAACCACGTTTAGGGTGGGAGGCCATCTACCTCGACCAGTTAGGGTGAGTGGACAATGGAGAAAAGGAGAAAAGACAATAACGACCAACAGGACCTTTGGGCCACATAGCCTCCTCCCATGATAAGGACCTGGAAGAAGGATAGAATGCATGAAAGGCTGTGTGCATAGAGAAAGAAAGAAAGAAAGAAAGAAAGAAAGAAAGAAAGAAAGAAAGAAAGAAAGAAAGAAAGAAAGAAAGAAACTCCAACACTAAGCCCCTCTACTCTGTTAATAAAGTAGACGTATACTCCCATGCATTCATTTGTTAGATGGTAATCAGTTTATTTTACTCATTTGGCAGGAACATCACACATTACTGTAAAAAAAAAATTACCGTAAATGTGCCATGAGGCAAAATCTATTACTGATCTCTTAGCCAAAAGGTTTATTTTCATCTGCTGTCCATGGATAGACTTTACAGTGTCACACCTAAAATATATGATAAAACATACAGCATTGTTAAAAAAAATCGTGCCAAAGCATGAACAAAATTATAAAAAAGAATAAGCCTGTATAACATTGACAAAATGAATTCTACAAAATCATAGTAGTAATAGTAATAATAGTAACAATAATAGTGTGCCTCTGTGTGTAAGCCTACTGCAGAATTACATAAGGCTCGTTTGAGATGAGCAAGTCCTGCGCAGATTCAGTGCATGCCGGTTAGTTTTCTGTCCGACTTGACGCCGACTTGCTCTTACGTCATGCCTACGTAGTCAACGATAACTTGAGATCAAGGCGGCCGCAGATTTTGGAGCAAGGCGCTGCAGCTGGTCTCCAACGGCTGCAAAACCTCACGGGACAGGAAACACTTGCTCTCACCTGATCTAAGGTCTGATTGGTTCAGGTGTTGGATCCACAACAGGATGTTTAGTAGAAACGTTTCCTCTTTTATTTACTTTGAAATATT
>JAUMHL010000012.1:12965384-13002156 GCA_032362345.1 Sandelia bainsii
AATGCTTAGTAGAGTGTGATACTTCCTTTTAATTTTATTTTAATTATCGCCTATATTTTATTGCTCTCTGTGTACTAATCTATTTTATCCATTTATTTTATTGTTTTTCTATGTTTAACTATTTATCTCTATGTGAAGTATTTTGGTCAACAAGATGTTGTTTTTAAAGTGCTATATAAATAATTTTGATTTGATTGTGATTATCTTCCGGTCAGTTATTAAGTTTCCTTCACCATGACTGCATTGCAGCTTCATAGAGCTGCTAGTGTGGTTGAATACACACTTATCCTTGTTTGTCAATGAACTAATTGACTAAAATGTTTCAGCACTAATTTAATCACACTTGGCATGTGTGTCTCTGCAGTTGTTGGCAGTGGAGATTGACACTCCTGAACGGTTTAGTTCAACGGCTGACATAGTGATCAACCTGCTGGACACCAACGACAACATCCCCAAGTTTACATCGGAGTATTACATTGCCAGGGTTCCTGAGAACTCACCTGGGGGGGCCAGCGTTGTGTCTGTAACAGTGAGTCGACCTAAACTATGCTTTAACCTAACCAAAGATGGATTATATTATCCATTATATAATCCATCAGTCCTGCAATAAATGCACATTACTCTGTGCAGTTCAGTGGATGAATGCGAAATGAAAGCTCAGCGGTTCCTGGCTTAGTTATTTTTGTTCTTAGTTATCAAATTTATGTTTCCATGTGACATTTTGACATATGCTTTCTGTCATACCTCGGAGAGGGGTATTAGCAATAGAAATATATAATACAATATAAAATCCTTTCCATTACACTGTACTATATGCATCCTGCAGCCAGGCAATATGCCCAAGCTACGCAATGTGGAATAAAAAGCTTAATTTTGCCCCAAGGTTAATCACTTACGCCTCCATTTCCACTAAGCATAGGAAAAGGCTTGTGGCCCCTCCCTACCCTACCCTTTGTACATGAGCCAAGGTAGTTGGTTATCCTCAATTAGCTCCAGTAAAATGCATCTAAACTGACTACCCTGTTTGAGTTTAGTGTATTAGTGTAGTGTATTTGCTATATGTTTTGGGCTTCTAATCGCTTGTCTTGGTTTTTTCCTCCAGGCAAATGATCCAGATTCAGGGCCTTGGGGTGAAGTCAAATACACGATTTATGGATCAGGATCAGATTTGTGAGTAAAAACCTTACATTCCTGCCAGTTTACGTTCGATCTGATCATATATTTAAGACTTCCAAAAAAACACATTTCATAGACTAATCATATCCGCATTATTATATGAATATGAAAAGGTTGTTATGAGGTTCGGGGTATTTGGTCAGCAAACAGGACATAAGTCTTGATTCATCTTTGTCTCTTAGAATAATTAGAATATAGAAGAATAAGCAGGAAACCAGTTTGATTGGCCCCACTGCTGCACAAACAGCTTGCTCTAAAATGGCTGCAAGATGCTAGCTAATCTCCTAATTGGATTGGAGGGTTAAAAATAGACAGCCTGGCCCGTCTCATATAGGGAGAGCCAATTAACATGCAATGTGACAGCTGGAGCCACAGAAACGGCAGCTTTGAAAAGCAAGGCAGCATGCAGTGAAGGAAAAGTGAGAATTTATGCTTGTCTGCAGGCAACGACCTGAGTTAATTGTGCGAAAGTTATCAGTTTCAAGGCAACTTGTGAATTTTCACAGTGGAAAACAAGCTAAAAAAGACAGCTGAATAAAATGGCAGAAAGCATGAGCTACAAAGCTCTGAAAGCACAAACCTATACCAAATGCTGTAGAATCCTTTCAGTTAGTTATTTTAATGCCCCTATGTGTAAGTTACAGATTTATGTCTATCAAATCCAATGACAGTTGAATAATAATAACAAAAAAACAGACTAGGCAAAAATAGCCATGGTTTGCACAGACAGATTTTTAAGAAAGAGATCTGACAGATCTCCAGAGTATATGAACCAAAAAATACAATTTGGTGTATGGTGGTATTTGATTCAGATCCAGACAGTAAGTTAACTAGGTATTCCTTGATCTCTTTTATCCAATGGTACTAACATTTGCTCAGTAGCTATTGAATTATCAGATAACATAAAAATATGCAAAGAAAAATAACGGTATGTATGTGAAAAAGTACAAAGTTGGTAATATCAGGTACACCAAAAAAGGTATGTTTTCATCTTTCGTGCAATGAAGTGAATATACTGAACATTTAAAGTGAGTTATATAGAGATTCACATGATGTGATGTAAATATCACTTGACTGTGAATAACAATGCCTATATTAGAAACACGGTCTGTTGGCATAGAGTTTTTGACACCAAATGGACAGCTGTGGCTGTGACTCATACACTGTGTGAATTGTTTTTAAATGCAGGTTTGCCATCCACCCATCATCAGGCCTCATTTTCACACAGCCATGGACCAGTTTGGATGCTGAAGTCAGGTCTAAATACAACTTCTATGTCAAGGCTGAAGATTCAGAGGGGAAGTACAGCTTGGCTGAAGTCTTTGTCACCGTCCTTGACATGAACGACCACTCTCCAGTATTTGATTACGAACTTCTGGAGAAGACCATGATTATTGGAACACCTGTCAGAGTAGAGGTATAATATGCTGTATTAAGTGCCCCTTGTACTGAAAAACAGTTGTTAAATCATTCGATAAAAACATTAGTAGTTTGTGATCACACTGACATAGGAAACATGGTATAGAAGTCTGGGGCTGCCATTGTTAAAATCAAAACCATCCAAAATAATTGAATCTCAGAAACTCTGTAGACTTAGGTATACTCTACCTAATGGATATCCATAATGGCTATAATATGCAAATCACTGAAATGATTAAAATTTGCAAAAAGTTTGGGTTATTCTTCTACAGGCAGTTGATGAAGATGCAGAGTCTCCAAACAACGTCATTGAATACTCCATCATGACAGCCGATCCTGACAATGCATTTGATATCAATGCTGACACTGGGGAGATCAAGCTGAAGCCGTATATCAAGTCCATAGAGATTGTGCAGAACATCACCAAGCAGAAAGACTGCAAATGGTCTCTGGTGGTCCAAGCCAGGGACAGAGGATCTCCATCTTTCAGCACAACAGCCGTGGTCAATATTGATATCACAGAGGCGGTAAGACTTGCTTTGACTTGCAGCATGCTTGCAGCGCTTTATACTCCAAGCTTTAGATGTAGATTAAAGCAGTTTAACATATAATCATAGGCATTGTTACCATGCTATGCAGCTGCTAATTCAGCATTCTTGTTTCGGCCAGTCACAATTCATTGACCATCTTTTTTAAAGGATGGTGTTGGGAATTTCTTATGCTTTTATTAGTATAAACAAGTCCCATAAAGAGACCAAAACCAGAAATGACTCTATTTTAATCACAAGCGATGTCTGTCTTGCCACAACCTGATAATGCTGCTAATCATATGTTGTCCAAAAAAGCTACCTTAACTGATTTGTGGGCTACTTACTAATTTGAAACAGCTAACAAACAAGTTAGAAAATACATAAAAGAAACATTAACATTCAAGTTGTGTGTGAAGTCTACTTTTTACCCTGTTTTGGTTTCCACAAACCCTATACAAATATTTTCTAATGTAGTATGTATGTAATGTATTAATCGTAATTAAGTTGTTCAGTATTACAAAACCTAAAAAAACCTCCATTTGAAATTCAGGCACCAAAGTTTATGATTGAAAATTCAAACTTTAATTCAATTTAAACATTAGTGCCACTGAGGATAATTAATCTAGCAGTCTATCCAATCAGATTACATTATCTGAGAAAGAGAATTTCCATTTGAGCCACTAAAAATCCAAGATTAGTTTTTATATCTGTATTTGTCAACTCACCAAGTTTTTAAGGGCAACATGCAGTAAATGAAGATTGACGATTTTCAACGTAAACTTTTCCAGCACTATAAATTTCAACAACTATTCAGTGGTTTAAATTTCACGATTATACAGTATATTTCTACTTACTTCAAATAGTAGTTTCCTTATTTTTCTTCCATAACCACTGAGTGTTGATTAGTACTGCTAGTACCAAAAACATAAGCTGCTGTTGTTTTATGACATATTCCTACCAGCAACATAAATATAGAGTCACATCTCTGAGAATGTCTAATCGACTCAGAGAGGAAAATGCCACTTGATGCACTGATATAGGAAATATTAAAATAATTTATCAGGTGTTGGCCAAATAGGCAATACTTAACAGGGTAAATTCATGGTTGATTTTGGTATCTTCAGATAATGAAATAAGACCATATAAAACAACACCATTGTTATCCTAAAATGTTTTTCTCATTTACATAACTCCATGTTTTCTTTATGCTACTGTATATGTTTTCACCATGTTATCATTTGTTAACTCGACATGATGAGGTGACTCAGTCTTTTTGGTTTTGTTTCTGTGTCGTGTATCGTGCTTTTCAGATCAAAGGTCGAATTATTTCATACTTCATGGGCCTCAGCAAGCGTCCACTGACTGTTTTTGGAATTTGTTTCAGCATTGTCATGTCCCTCATTTTACTCACAATATGCATATCCACAATTTTGTACTGTAACGCAGTGAAAAAGTCCAGAATCAACCCTGAAAGTAATTATATTAAAGTAGTCCGCAGAATCAAATGAAAAATATTTGACAGCTGTACTTCATTATTTAATCAAAAAGATTTTTTTGTTTGTTTTTTACAGTTTGGCTATTGTCTGTAAAAGAGTACTGGAGCACATTTGATGTAATAATATATTCATATGATAAACTTTTTTTTTATTTGTCTTTGATGGTTTCATTTTCTATTGGAAAATATTCAAAATTTTCTTAATGTCTAGTAATGTTTATGCCACTAAAACACATTTTTTGGTTTTCAAAGTGACTAAGATGGAGCATTTTATTTGTTATTTAACCTGAATTTGCTCATCAATATCTTTTTGTTTTCCACACAAACATGCACTTCACTGTGTTCTGGTATTATGTCTTTGTTCTTGTATATTCCTTATCAGTCATATGCCAAAGAGAAATCTTAATGCACCGCACTGCCAGACGCATTCCCAACAACTAGTGTTGTGCTTCTAGTGTTTTAGCTTTGCATCAGCAGTCCCGTACTGTAGGACAGATGACTGAGTGTGAGTGTGGAAGCGTTACATTGTAGGTAGACAAGTTGTTTGGACCTCCTCTGTCAGTGCTTTGCTCATCCATCTCTCATGCTTGCATGCTTTGAACAAATGCTATGTTAAAGCTTGGATTCAGTCCCTTGGACTTGATTTAAAATAATTTATTTGTGCTCTTTTACAGACTCCTCTCAAGGGGCCTATGGCTGTCTTTTTAATGAAAAGTAGGGACAATCCTGTAAAAGCTATAGGCATGGTCACTGTTATCATTAGCATGTTCGTAGGGGTGACTGTCTTGATCTCTACAGCTATGTACATGCGCAACTTAAAGTCAAACAGGATCATGCCTGTGCATCGCATCATTAAGAGACGACCTAGGGAACAGCAGCCCTGGACCTTCAAGATGCCTGTTATTAAATTTAACAACCCTGCAGACAAGTTCCTCATCGATGACCCAGAGAACAGCCCTCTGCGGGACACCAGCAGCCACCGGCCAAAGCCTCCACCTCCCAGTGCTCCTTGTCTGCCGCCTCCACCCCCGTCTAACTCACGACCCTGTGAGAGGCCCCGGGCAGTCCCAACGATATCTGGTGCACTGGCCTCCAAAGGCTCAAAGAAAGCCAAATCTAGTCGTCGCAAAGAGGGAAATATCAGCTCTGCTTTAGTGTCAGAGCTTAAAATGAAGCTGGAGCAAAAAATCATTGAGAGCAACCAAGGTTATTATTAACTGTTTCATACAAATGTCTTGTTTAGGGTTGCCTGGTCCATTTCTTTGAAAACCATATCGTCTTAGCTCATCTATTGTCTGAGAGTTCTCACCTGAACCTCTTGTGATGATCTGGTAGGGTGGGCCTAGCTGTAATTTATTCATAAGTTTAAGGTAAAACAGAAAGTTTTACAAATATCTATGTTATAAGGTAATATTAAACAACTGGGCTCCACTCCACTTGAGGATCCAGTGGTCACCACCTGGGTAAGGAGAGGAGAAAGCTCCAGTTGGTTGTGCATCCACAGATTCATCACACTGACATCTTGAGGGGGATTCATCTTAACAGTAAGAAGCACCACTAAATTGCCCAGGGAGATGATTACTGAGACTTACTGTGTAGATATAAGTTGCATAACTTCCTGAAGGTTTCCACACAGAAATAGGATTTCATCCATTAAATCCTAAAAAAACACAATTCTTCTTGCTCACTGGAGCGTGCAGCTGAATGACACGGTCATTAAACACACCACTGCTTACTATGAAGTGCTAAAGGATCTGTGTGTTCATATTTTTACTGTGTTGCATCAGCCGCTTGCAAGCTGAGAAGTTGCTCTTTTATATGATTACAATGTGCCACTGTAGGTTTTCATAGTAACACAAGCTGAGTTGCTTTTATTTATTTGAATGTGTAATTAAAAAAAAATGCTTTTTGTACATTTTCATTATTTTAATAGTAGATTACATTATATACAGTATATATATATATATATCATTCAACTTATTAACATTTCTTAGTAGTATGTCGCAGCAGTCATTAGCAGTGTACACAAGAAATAACCTAACTCCAGTAGTGGGATATTGTTGGTAAAAGTTGTATGATTGAAATTTTAAAGTCAGTGTAAAAAATATAGGGTCCACACACAGTTGTTTTCCGTGTTACTCTCCAATGCCTTCAAATGTAGGCAAATACAATTAGGCATTTAATTGCTGCAACACATGATATATCTAACTATACTCAACTTATAACTAGCTTAAATAAGTTGAGATAAACTATATATCTTAACTATAAATTACATTTGCCTATTCCTTCAAAGTAACATTTGTACTGTCTTTGTACGTCTTTTGATTAAATATTTGAAAATAATTTGGTCTGTGCTCTATTTTGTTCAGAGGCTATAATAGTTTAATGTAGTTTAGTGTGAAATAGTTTTATATCATAGCATTTTAGTTTTTTTCTTCATTCATTTTCAGCTAATGATCTTACTGATTTATCTTGTTACCATTTTGAGAGGTCCAACCCCTAAGTTAAGAACCACTGGACTAAACTGCTTAACTTTGTGTAAAGTAATTAGAGTGATCTCAACCAGCTAAAACTGTATAATACACAGATTCATCAGTATTAACAATCTAACAATGTCATATAATAATATATCAGTCACAGTAGCCAGTTTACTGCAGAATGAGTATATTTACTTCTGATACTTTATATATATATAGCTGCTAATACATATGTATTAGCATTATATATTATATTATATGTATTAAGTATATGTATTTATTTATTTGTTTTACATTGTGGTATTGGTTCTTTTAGTCAAGTAAAATGAATATTTCTCCCACCACTGCTGAAAATAGATATTTGTCCCTCCATCAAATAACAAAGGTTGTATGTGCATTTTTATAATATTGATGGAAACAAAAATTTTCAACTAGTCTGAAAACACTAATTGAAAATGTTCCATGTACTCTCTGTTTGCTTGTATAAACAGAGTGAGCTCAGAGCTGGCATTAAATAGAAATAACATGTTCCGCTGACTAGGATTCACATAGAAAATCACTTTAATCTGCTTACAAGTGTATGTATAAATGCAAAGCAAAAACAGATTATGTAACAAATCCTCAGAATGATTGTGCTGAAAATCAGAGTATGTCTCAGCATTGACTGCTTTTAATCCACAAAGATAATTTGATTCCATTACAAGGCCACAAATTTGAAGTATGTAAAAAGGAAAACAGTAAAAACAAAATACACATCTTCTGAATCATAAGCCACACAGAGTCTGCTTTATGACAATTTTGACTAATGCTAATTTCAACATGAACTGAACATGAACAGCGCTAACATTGTAGGGTTTTGTATCTAGATATTAAAAATGTAACTCAAATAAATTTTGAATGCATTTTAGTAAAACTTCTGTGAACACAGATAACAACAAACTCCCCTTATAATAAGGAAAAAGGCATCCCCATTTTGAACTGATAGCTTGAGATTTATGTTACATTTACATTATGACTATATACTTATAATAGCTCCAGTTTGTGTCACCACTACATTCAAGTTTCACAGCTACAGAGAACCCATGCTTTTCAAAAAAACAAGTACCTGACAGCCTTTGTCAGTAGTAGATCAGTTAACAAAGCTTAGTGATGGTCTGAAGTTGTTTCTAAAATCATCAAAGATTATTCTAAATGATAAAATATTAAGCATTCAGATGGGCAGTTTGCTCCACAGTGTTTCACTGATGATGCATATGTGATTGCTAAATTTGTAGTGAGTTACTTCCTCTTATTTTATATCTTCAAACAAGTACATACTTTCTGGCCTACAGTTATGTTTTTTTTGGTGGGGGGGGATCTTAACTCTGCTTAACTCTGTGACGCAAATGTAATGGTAAGTGAGTGAGTACATGAGTGATACAAACAATGGCAACACAATGTATTTACAAATGTACATTTACTAATTTGATTCTAATATAGGTGAGCTGCACTGCCTCCTTTGCCCCTATCCTCAGACTTCCCCCTCTTTTTTGAGTTTTTCTCTGAGTGTTTGCACAGGCGTTCATCGCTGGCTGCTTGCAGGCTGTCAAAGGTGTCCTGCCTCTCTGTTCCTTCTCCGTGAAGTCTGCGCTTCTTCCACAAATCCATGCATTGCTCCATGCAACTGCACCTGGCTTCTGTGGTGCAGGCATACATGCCGACTGGTACAGCCAGCACCATGGCGCACACAATGACTATAATGTGGATGAGCCTCTCTCTTTGCTCCAGCTCACTGATGTCACCTCCTGTCACAAACACAATGCATTGGCCTTCCCTTGGAGGATGATTCTTCAGGGTCACACACACCTCATATTTGGTGATGGGAAGCAGATTGCTGAACACGTAGCTGTTGATGCCAGGTCCAATGTAAATCATCTCCTTTTTAGGTGAACCATATTTTCCAAAGTGGATTGTGAACCAGGTTTCTGCTGGGTTGTCTATTGTTACGTACCACTCCAGGGTGATACCGTAAACTGTTTGTTTTGCGATGCGGACATCAATGTAGGGATTCTCATTAGACAACATGGGGACTGGTGGAGGGGGAGGAGCAGAGTAATTGGAGGAGTGGATGTTGACTGTGATACTGACAGACGAGCTTCCAATGAAGTTGTTGGCCATGCAGGTGTAGAGTCCTCGGTCTGCCAGGTG
This sequence comes from Sandelia bainsii, assembly GCA_032362345.1. Lineage (NCBI taxonomy): Eukaryota > Metazoa > Chordata > Actinopteri > Anabantiformes > Anabantidae > Sandelia > Sandelia bainsii. The sequence continues at coordinate 12,974,669 of JAUMHL010000012.1, forward strand.
AAGAGAGGGGATTATGAGCTGGGAAGTCATAGTGTCCTCATCTCTGTTTGCCTCAGTAGCTGCAAGGAGAACACAGAGCATGAGTCTAGAGGCTTGTTTAGATCTAATAAAGATATGGTAAATTAAAACCATAAGGAGAGTATTATTGCCACATTTTTTCATAAACATACAGCTTGAAAGTTCAAAACATCCCTTATTAAGCATCCTACAGCAGGTTCACAATAGTTTAATGCATGGTAGTAATAAAAAAATCTTACCAGTAAATCCTCTTATAATCTTCAGACTGTACATCCACTGAATGGTTGCTGCTGGCCTGGCCGTGACTAAGCATGTGAGTGTTGCATTTTCTCCAAGGGGTAAAGTGACATTAGTCTCTAAGACAGAGGCCTGTGGCTTCATGCAGGTTTTTAACTGGGTCTCATGGAAAAACTTGCCAGCTTTAGAAACTGGGCCTGAGCACATCAAATAAGAGTTCATCAAAATGATGGGAGGGCTGACCCTCCTGATGAATTCAACAAAGCCTTTGAGGCGACAGTCACACAACCAGTGGTTGTCATGCAACGCTAAAACCACATTGGAGATCAACCCTTCTTTCTCCCACGTTTTTTCTGCTGCTTGGTAAAGAGGCCAATTAATGAAGACATCTTTTGATATAATACTAAGCTGATTGAAGGATAAATCTAAGTAGGTCAGGGCAGGTAAGTGTCTCAGAGCATGTTCAGGTAGGACATCCAGGCGATTGTGCTTCAGATCCAAAATCTTGAGTTTTGGTGTGTCCTGAAATGCTGTCCACGGTACTGAAGTTAACTTGTTCCCTTGAAGCCTCAGCTCTGTCAGGTTGGCCAAACCCTCCAGGCTTTTGATGTTCATCACTGTGATTTCATTGAAATTCAACCAGAGGAACTCTAAGGCACCAACTTTGGTGAAAGCTCCTGGCAGTAACTCAGTCAGGTGGCAGTTTTCAATTCTGATTTTAGTGAAATCATGTGGGATGTCCTCTGGGAATTGTCCTATGGAGGCTTCCATACATAGTAAAGACCTAGAATGGTAAGACAAGTTTTATTAAAGTGTATTGTGTATTTGATTTTCACAGAAAATACACAAAAACATTTACAGGAATCTATGAACAGTCTTCTTAGAATTTATAATAGGATTTGCTGTATATATTTCAGATAACACTCAAATCTACAAAGGGGTTATGGCTAAAACATAACCTATTTGTAAGAGTCTGTTTGCTTTCAGCGGTAACTTACCTTCCCAAGTTATCATCTGTGCAGGAGCAGCCAGTCAGACAAGTTGATGATCCAGAGGTGATGAGATGAAATACCAAAGAGATACATAATACAACATGAAAGGCTCCCATATTGCTGGAGGGGCATATAAAATAGGTCTGTGAGGGCAGGACATGTCCAGGGGCAGCATGGAAGAAAGCCTCTTACCTTAATCTTCCTTCACGTAACACTTACAGTAAGACACCAAGTGACATGTGACACACAGTGAAAGGTGTATTTATAGCATTGTTCTACATTGTCAGATCTACGCAAAAGCTTAAAAAACACTTTACACAAATGTTGTTCAGTCTTGAATCGGTATGTTTTATTGTATCGCAGTTCTAGACAAAAGTATGACCCCCAAAACACTTTGCATCAGTCTAATTTAATTTATTTGTCCCCCACTGAAGCACAGGCATTGACACATGACAGGAGGCTCATCTGTATTATGTGGGCCGCAGCCCATCGGGTTTAGCAGCATAGAGGGAGGGCTGCAGGGAGACAGATGTCTGGAGAGGACTGTAATCTGACCTCAATAATCTGAACACTGGTTGTCTCTCAGGTTGTTAAAGAGCGAATCAGCATATAACACAAGTGTGAAAATAGACAGCGTCTACAGAGCTTGAATATTTTTCCTTAAATGTCCAACACACAAAGAGATTAATAAACTGCAATAACATATAATGTATGCAATCACCCATATAAGATTTAAATTAAGTATTTACTATTTGTTGGTTTCATATTGTAAATCTGCATAATTTCCACTACATCGCTATTTAAGATATTTGCCAAAAAGTCTTATACAGTAATTGTTTTAATGATATTAATCTAGTTTACTTTAGTACCAGACATCTTTATCTCAAAGGACAAAATCATCAGTGGCCTAAAGTTCATTTAGATTTGTTATGAACATATTGTACATGTGGATGAATCACTCCGCACCTTTGTAAGTACAGTATACTGGGTCTGTTAGAGTTTAACTGTCACCTCACTGTCACTTTATTAGATAAATGCTTCATGTTTTAACAAGACAAAAGAATCAAAAGCTAGCAACACTATGAGGATTATCTAAATGTTAGCATGCTCACAATAAAGATGCTAACATATTTAGCCAGCATAATTGTTATAGTGATCTTAGTTTAACATGGTAGCATGCTAACATTTGCTAATTGGCACTAATTGGATAATTGATATACATTTCAGTATGTTATCAGTTACATATGTTTATGTTCATTACAGCCTAATTTCTTCTTCAGTAAAGAAGAATACTGATTTATTTTTCAAAATCTACTTTGGGAGGTAAAAACAATCTGTGAGCATTTATCAATATAAAAAATATTTATTTTAATACAGTACATTCATGCATACACATATATTTCAGGTCACACATATTTACACATTATAAAATGTACAGTACATTTTATTTTAGGTTTTACCCCCAGAATAAACCTGGCACATTAACATCATACTGACATACAAAATAGACTAATAACTGCGTGTTCATCTTTTACCTTGATGATGATTATGCATCTAAATAGCCTACTTTATGCTTTAAATATAGATTTTAACACAATGCAGAGGCAGAGGTTACATCATGGAAAAAGGAAAATTGGATAGTTTAGGGCAACATCTCAACTTTCCTCTAAAAAATCAACTTTAAAAAAAACTTTTCGCAAAAAAAAACACCTTAAAAAGTGCATGAAAAAAAGTTTGTCACATTTACACCATGTGTAAATAGTCACATACTGTGGTTTTTTTTTTCCTTTTTTACTGTCCACCAAATGAATGTTTTTTTCTTATTCCCACAAGGCTGTAAAGTCATATCATACAGCTAATGCTGACAGAGATTATCAGTGGCCTCTGAAGACCCCAACAAGGGGCTCATTTGAGTGTCTGAGCACAGCGGTTTATCTGTTCACATAACAGGCTGTTAGAAAACAAAGTGAATCCTCTGTAGATTGAGGCATAAATTGGGTTTTAGCAGAAGTACTCATTAGGCGGCCCCTCAGTCCGGGCTGTGGCCTCTGAATCAACACTGGACCTTGCTGAGAGCAGCCTGTTGGATTCATCAGGATTTAGTCTGGTCAGATACTCGCCCTCCATTCCTTTAGCTTTGGCCCCAGGACCGAGGGTCTCGAATGTGACGTACGAGTCCTGCATTTCCTTTGACTGCCGCCCCAGCAGCTTTTGGCAGCGCTTCTTCAGAGCCCCACAGCACACAATCAGTGTGAGGGGGACAGCAATCACACATGCCACCGTTATCACCACCACATTAATGAGCTTCTGAGTGCCACTGGCACTGGCTGCTTCATCTGTTGAGAAGATTACACACTGCTCCTTTTTTGGGATCAGGCCTTTGACGCAAACACAAGCAATGTACTTTGTCTTTGGCACAAGGCCGTCAATGGTGATTCGGTTCTTTCCAGCACCTACATTGATCCGACGCATATCTCTCTCACCAAATATAGCATATAGGACGCTGAATTCAGTGGTGTTTGTGGCTGTAGGAGCTCTCCAATTCAGAGATACAGTATGGTCAGTATCACCAATCACCTTCACTGAACGCACTATCCTTTTTTCTGGAATTTGCTGTAAGGAGGAGGCATTGGCTGCTAAGTTACTAAAAGCATTCCGCTCTACCTCCACTGGCCTCTGGGGGTCTGATACTTTGCCTCGTCCCTGAGAGGTACCATCAGAGATGCTGTAGCTCTCAATCTCATATTTGCCAGTCACGCCTTTGCCATTGAGAGGTTCAATGATGGGCTGGGCAGCTGCTGTGGTTGGTGGAGGAACATATCTGGCGATTAGTTTCTCCTGATATGCCGCCCTTCCAATCCCACCAGGTTTTTTCGCTCTGGTTCTCTTAGAGACACCACCGGCTGCTTCCTCTGACCGAAAGGAATCTGTGATCACCAAAGAGATGATGGCATCTGCAGTGCCCACAAAGTTTGTTGCTTTGCACACATATTTCCCAGAATCTCGGTACGAGACTGCAGGAACGCTTAGGATTGACCAAATGATGCCTTCTTTTGAAATCTCTTCCTGAACTGAAAAAAAAACAGAAGTGCAAAGAGTTAGGCAGATTGGCACAAAAAGAGTAACTTTAATCTCATTGACACTTGTCGTTAACAGAATTAGATACTGTTAATAAAAGATACTGTAATCTAAGGACATTTGAAGTTGGTTCATCAGAACTCACCGGTGCCATTAATTTTCTTGCCATCAGCACGGCTCCAGGACAGTTCGGGGATGGGGACTCCAACTGTGCCACAGCGCAGCAGGACATTGTTGCCCAGTGAGCTCCGAACACGAGCCACGGCCGTGTGCACCCGAGGGCCCTGGCACCTCTGCAGCTCTGCCTCAGTGAACATAACCCCTGACAGGCTCTCCGGATCAGCACACCTCAGCCTGGTGTCAATGAGAGCCACGGATGATGATGGAGACTTCTGAAACTGAACCAGATCATAGAGCCGGCAGTCACACAGCCATGGGTTGTCATGGAGACCTGCAGAGGAAACCAAGTGTGACACAGTGCTGTCAGTGACAAGAAAAAGCTAATTTACTTTAAAGGCAGTACATTCTTATGAACTATGGACAATGAGTAATATTTTTTTAAGATTAAGAGCTTGTGACTGTGAGTTAAAAAAAACAGAATTAGTATAATCATTTGAAACTGCTCAGAATAAGTACAAATAAGAATAAGACCCATCCCTAACTTAGCTGTAAGTGCTCCCAGTGTCAAATAAGTGGTCATCATGCAAGGCATCTTAAAAAGAACTACTTTCCAATATCCTCACCAAGAATTAGTTTGGAGGAATCTGTGTCCTGAGTTGGCTTCACACTCAGCCACATTGTGAGGACCTCAGCTGGGATGGTTGTCAGACTGTTGCTGGATAAGTCTAGATAGGTGATGTTCTTTATGTAAATAGTAGCTTCCGTAGGGATGATGGAGATCTTGTTGTTGTGTAAGTCGAGGAGCCTCAGATTTGGCATATCACTCAAAGACTCCCAAGGGAAGGAGGTGATGGAGTTTCCATCCAACCTGAGCTCGTCCAGATTGTAAAGACCCCGGAAACTGTCAACACTCAGTAAATTTAGTGAATTAAAAGACATCCAGAGAAACTCCAGGTTGTTGAGGTAGTGGAAGTTGTCACTAGAAATCCTTGTGATGGCGGTTTTCTCAATACGTAGTTTTGCTGTGTCAGTAGGGAAATTTGGAGGAACCACAGTGATTTCTGGATCATTGCAAAGCACGCTCCTGCAAGTAAAAAAAAAATGTATAATATGAAATTCAATACAATACAATACAATACAATACAGTACGTGATACAACATTACAACTGCATACGTTTGTAGTAGTAGTTAATAGTTAGTAGTTAGTAACAAATATAATACATTTTCTCCCTCTCTTTAACAAAAATATTATTTTGTTCCACATTTATTTGTGAAAAACGTAGTATCCTATTGTTCAGTAACAAGAAAAGGAGATTAAAGAGCGACTCCAAGTTAATCTTCCACTAATCAGAGTGGCTGAATAGAATAACGCTGCAATGAAAATCAGTTTTACACGCAAGTACTGAGGATAAAATTCAAAGAATAGCATTTAGTAATGGTCATATTTACCTTGCTTTTGAGCCATCGCTTAATTTGTGGAAGAAGCAGCTGCACTGTACAGGACATGAACTGCCCAACACAGGAAGAAAAACTAAAGTCAAGTAAAAAACAGCTCTAAAATGTTGACTCATTTTTTCTCCTACAAACTGCTATATGCTATGCAACTAAACTACAATTTAAAAACTATGACTACTACTCTGTCTAACAGGAAGCTGGATGCATTGTGGTGTTTTGCAGGCTCACAGCACCATACTGCTCCGACTGATCTGAGCCCTGAGATAAAAAGGATAGGCAGGGATTAGTGAAGGACTTGGGTTATTTTCATTCACACGATTAGGCTATTGCTTCCTGGAAGCTGATAGGCTACATAGTTTTTACTTTCATTTGCAGAGAAATGCTTTCCAGCAGTTAATTGGTTGGTTAAGTTTGCATACAATAAATTATACACCACAGGACCTAAATATAAGTAAACACAATAGGCCTGCACACAGGATGGGAACCCAAACCTTATCTGTATGCATACTGAAAACGTGCCTTGAATAAATATTTTATAATCACCAATTCTTTGATAGTTTTAAATATATATTGTTTTAGTGGTGCCATTGTGACACATTTGATTCATTGTCTTTGCTGTTAAGTCATATCATTTTGCTGCCAAATGTCTGATATGAAAACACACAAATTTCATACAGTTGCAGATCATTTTAGTGTTATTGCTAAAGTTCTCATACCATAGTAATTTTGATGTGATCTATAAAATAGACTGACTGCATGATGGCTGTAACTCAGCAACACATGACCGCTAGATGGCAGTGGAGGGTCACTCAGGGTACAAAGACTCTTGTGCTTCTCTCTTGTTATTTAAGCCAAACTTAAAATCAGATAAATGACTGCTGAGCTGGGCTTCTTACTGTTTTATATTAATAATTTCTCATTCATCAGGACAACATAAATTCAATTTATTTTGAATTTAAATTTGAATTTATTTAAATTTGAAAAAACTTTATCATCTCATAAAAACACACTCTGTATCCTCCTTAACAAATGTAAATAATTATGTGAGAACAATATTCAGCTTTTATGATTACAATATGCTTAATATATCTGCCATGTTGATATTTTGCTGTGTGTTCGAGTGTGATACACTTTGTGACTGACTCAGTACAAGGCTTTTTCACAGGTGCAGACATGGCTGTCCGGTGAGATTTCAAATCCTTTAATCCAGTTATGTCTCTGTCTCTAATACATTTTTGTTCTCTTTCTTTCAGGAAAGTTGCTCCAAGCTGGGCAAGGGAAAAACATCCAACCCTGCACACTCCTATCTCCAAGAAATAGAAAGTCTCCTAAAATGACAAAATGTGGATATATGTGCATAAGTACAGTACTTGAGATAACCCACTTAATTGCTTGTAATAGCTGATTTTAACACTTATGTTACCATGTAATACATCTATAGGAGTAAACAAAAGCTTCTGTTTGAGTTTTTCATCTTGATCCAAATCTTCAGAGTTATACAAATCTATTTTTGACAATGCAACCTTTGTTTTGTTGCAGAACCAGGAGATTATGATGCTGCAAGTAAAACAATAACCATTGCAGGGCTGCAAGCATTATTACAAAAACTATTACAGACAGGAATTTCAGGTCAGCCAAAGGTTTTATCTCTAAATTTACACTTGTGGCTAAACAGGATGAGATGATAATACTGTACCAAATAAGTTAAATGACTATGAATAATTTCTTCCAGTTAGTTAAAGCTGAATTTAAGTGAGGGATAAACCTTTTTGTTCCACTGTTCCTTAACTTTACAAAATTAAAAACCATGTTCAAGGCTTTTTGTTATGATTTGTTTTGTTTTTTTTTATCAAAAATGGTGACAGTAGTTGTGATAAACCAGATTTTGTAAACTTCATAACAAGCTTAAACTAACACTAACAATAATTATTATTTATAGTAGCTGATCAATACAATGCAGTGTTTTCTGTTATGTTCAGACCAGCTCTTATTTCGTCACAGTCATCTGCAGTAGATTAAGAGATTGTTTCATTGAATCTTTTGCATTGTGAAATTGGTGCTCTGCGGTTTTATGACCTAAGACTGCTGCCTCAGCTTCTGCATTTCTACAGCCCTCTTGTTGGGATTGAGGCCAGTAGACAATCAGTAAATTCCTATTTACAAATCACATTTGTCTGTAAAATATTGTTTCTGCTGCCACATTTCAGTCCCATGTGTCAGAGCAACAGGTGAAATGACACTCACTAACATTGCAGGCCTTTTTTTTGCAAAAAGTGAGGAAGTCTGTAGCTAAGCAGGACTCTGAGCTTTCGCTCAGGACAATATGGGCAGTTTGAGGAAAGGGTTTATAAGTCCATTAGGACACATCGTTACTTCATAGTTAATGAGTCTGGGGTAATCTGTGGACAGATTAATGCTGCAATTAGACTCTATCCAAATGTTATAAAATGCTAAAAGTTCAAGACAAACCGCTGTTTATGAGCTGTCTGTTAAGAGTGCAAATAAAAGAAGAGACTGTGTAGTAATATTTTTAGTTTAACCTTTGGTTTGTTAAATAAATTGCAATAGGATGTAATCTTTAAAGAGAGTGCAGACTCTGTACTTCTTAAAATGTCTTCCCTATGTCCTGAGTTTACAGAAAGAGGTGCTACTGTGTCTTCATACACAGTCACTGTGCTGACAAAAACACTGTTTGTCTGCCTCCGTGCCCAAGTACCAAAAAAGTGCCTTTAGTTCAAAACTTAAAGCTTTATAATAGCTTTATATTTTTTTTTACTGTATTCAGTCATGTTAAGTCTTCTCCGCACATGTTTATCCCAACTGTAAACATACATTATTTATTACACCTGCAAAATCCAATGCAATAAAATACAAACATTTGGCTACATTATCATTAAAATTATATTGTTATTTTTAGACTGATGCCAACAGAGAGGTATTAATTCAACTACATTCATTACAGAAGTTGTAGTTTGCCATGTTGAACTGGGCTACGTTATATTGAGGTGTTAATGTTTTTCCCACCTCATTTGCAAAAGCAAGGGCGACAGAATATTAGAAACACATTTCAAAATAACAATAGTGCTGCTGACTCAGATCTCCCACTAATGATGTAGTACCACAACACCATAAATAAACATACTTAATAAACACCTCATGTAAAGTTTTAACAGCCCACTTTAAACTTTGAAAAGGTAGGGATGGATTGCACTACAATTGTATTGGAAGGTATAGGATTAATTGCCCCAAATATATCACTTAAAAATTAATTCAAAGTGTAGCTCCTGTACTTAGACTGAGTATGTGGCAATAGTGTTTTTTTCACTACCTGCTTAGTTCAAAATTACCTACCAAAAAATGAAAACATATTTAGATTAAGCTAATTATTTATTTATAGAAACTGATTTATTTATTTATTTCATTTTTTTTCTCCCTATCTCTGTTGTTTATTGTTTGGTGTCCTTGAGTGTCAAGAAATGCGCCTTTAAATAAAATGTATTATTATTTTTATTATTATTATTATTATTTTACCATGTATGCAGTTTAGGTTGACGTTAAAGTTGACGCTGTGATTCGCTGTGGTTTCTGGCTGCTGGTGAACAACAGATCAACAAGCTGCCTTTGTGTTCACTGCACTACAAATTCAGCATATCCAGCAACGTGAAAGACGTTTCCCATGTTCCCATCCTTTTTCCTTATCAATCACAGTAGCTCAAAGGTTAGTCGCTGCACAGAGGGGGTTTCTGGGGGTAAGGTACGCAAAAACCGCAGCTGAGCGCTGCATCTGCAACGTTTCTGCGTTTAGATCGAAACAGTTGCGTAGAAAACGCGCAAACTTTTAGCGCTTAGAAACTTGCAGAAAGTTTGAAGGCTGCACTCGTTAGGACATTCTTCGGGGGATTGCACAGGAGGTTTTACTAGCTAAGCTTTGGCTCTTTGTGCTTTTTCACGTGAAAGAGCCTTTATAAGGCCCCGTTTTATTTGAGACGGCGGTGCGCTACACAACAACAACAACCGGACTTGTGTGTGTGGTTTTTTTTTTTGGGATAAGCTGAATAGGTGCATTTCAACATGGCAGGGTTTACTTTACCAGAAGGATTCACGGATTTTGATATGTTTATGTTTGGATCAGCGCTTCTCGTTGCTGGTAAGCGAATCGAGCACACAGGAAGACGAGTTTGTGCAAGAATTAAAGGGGCAGTACACTCCAAGTGTTTGTTTAATAAACATAAAACAATAAAAGTTTCAGCTTATGAAAATGTCAACCATAGATTTCGTTTATTTTCTCACTGTAAAGTAGTTTAAGGCTACACATTCACAGGATCCAATTAAGTAAATGCTCAAACAGGCTAAACTTCCTCTGTTCATACAGCAATAAAGAAATATTTAAAAAAATTTGTGGGGCATGGACTTCAGAGTAAAATCTGAGTAATTATACTGTGCAGAATATTTTTTGACTGATAACAATATGATACCAGAACATTAATATTAATTTCTATTTAACTTTTAATTTCCAGGTGTTCTTGGATTCTTCCTCAATGCCATCAGCATCCTGTCTTACCTCAGAGTGAAGGAGATGCGGACTCCGAGCAACTTCTTTGTGTTCAATCTTGCTCTGGCTGACATCAGTTTGAATATTAATGGACTGACAGCTGCTTATGCAAGCTACCTAAGGTATCAAACATCCTGTTATATAATGTAGTTATAAATTTAAGTTTTTATTTCCTGTTTAACCCTGATGTATTTTATTCAGTGGTTCATAGTGTAAAGAGGGCCAAATAACCTACTAAGGGTTTACTACAAAACCTCTAGCCCTTACCCCATTTGTCCCTTTCTATGTGCATCGGGTATTGCAAAGTTTGTTAAGTGCAAAATGTAAGCACAATAAACAAACAGCAAAGTAAAAGCTTTAAAATTATTTTAACTCAAATACTTTCAGCCTGTCTGAGAGTCTGGTGTCTGAGCCTGACAAGTGATGATGATTAACAAGCTTGGAGAAGAAGTGGTGAAACACTGAAGAGTTTGGACCAAAATAATCTGAGAACTCTGGTTTAACTGCTAACAGCTCAGGTCACATGACAGAACCAGTGACTTCATCTGAATTGTGGATTTAGGCAATGTTTTTATGCTTGTTGGTAATTAGAATATTAATTAAATGTTTTGTCTTTTCTAGATATTGGCCATTCGGCCAAGAGGGATGTGCCTTTCATGGTTTTCAGGGTATGATATCAGTCCTGGCCTCCATCAGTTTCTTGGCTGCCGTCGCTTGGGACAGATATCACCAGTACTGCACCCGTGAGTACGAGAGATCACACAATACCATATGTTGAATTCACTATACAAGAGTCTAAATGTCTGAAAAACCATTTAAAAATGTCATGTTTGAATTAATAATGTAGAAAAATCTATCAGTTTAAAATTAGTACAGTACTTTTTAAAATAAATTTTTACATAGTGGTAAATTTAACATTTTTGTCATTTATTACATATGTTTATGATATAATGTAATAAAGGAATGTGACTAATTTGGAAAATGTCTCACATATTCATTGACACTAATTCACAAATAGTACTTAAGCACTTCAGTTAGTTTCCAGCTTTTATAAATAAATGTATCATAGACCATCTGAGTGAGTTACAGTAGATTTTGTCACACCTGGCCTTATTTCTAATAAAAAATATAAAACCTAAATAAAAATATAAGAAAAATGTCAGTGTGTCATTAGCTGATGTGAACAAACTAGTTAAACATCTCTTTAGAAACAATTTTAAATCATAATCAAATTTCTACTCACATCCAAGTGAAATCAGTGATGTTCTTAATTCTGCAGAGCAGAAGCTCTTCTGGAGCACAACTCTTACAATCACCAGCATCATCTGGATTTTTTCCATCCTCTGGGCTGCTTTTCCTCTAATGGGATGGGGTGTCTATGACTTTGAGCCGATGCGGACTTGCTGCACACTGGACTACACCAGAGGGGACAGGTAGAGTTATAAACTACAGGAATAATGCTCAACACTTAAATACTGGTAAATGTCCAGCATGCTATCAGTTCATAGTGTCTAAAGTCAACAAATATACTACATATTGTGTAAGAATGTGCTTTCACAAACAGCAGCATGTAGCTTACTGACTAATATTTACCATATTAAATGTTATTTTTAAAAATGTCCTCTTTTCAACAGGGACTATGTGACCTACATGCTAATGCTAGTGGTGCTCTACCTGTTGTTCCCAGCTATGCTCATGATGTCAAGTTATGACGCCATCTACAAACACTTCAAGAAGATCCATCACCACAGGGTAAATGTGCTGCAACACTCCAGCTCTTCGTGCCTCACTTACACTACAGCTGTTCCTGTAGCTGATTGTTATATTTGAACACACAGACCCAGGAAGTGTTCTTCCATTGTTGGACAAAATGTGCAAAAAGAGTCAACAGTGGTCAGTGGCAATGTGTGTAAAATGACTGTTCACTTTCTTGATGAGAAAGCTCAAGATATGAGCTTAACACATTTCTCATGACAGCCAGGTAATAAGCTTAGCTTAGGAAACAAGGAGAAACAGCTGGCCTGGCTCAGTTCACAGCTAAAAAATGCACCTGCAGGCACCTCTACATCTCTATAATTAATATGTTATATTATGTTCTTAGCTAGCTTATCGCAGACCTCTGTATATTCAGTCAAAAAAATACAGACAGCACAAATAGTCCAGCTGTCGAATGTGTGTAAGTAACACAAGTTGAAATTTTCCACTCTGTCTGCACCCACCTCTAGAGGTGCTGATAGGTGTATTTTTTAACTTTCAACAGAGTAAGATTCATTTCCACTCTTTATGCTACGATAAGCTAATTGAATACTGACAGTAGCTTCGTATTTAGTGCACAGCTGTGAGAAAGGTACTTCTCATCTCAATCCTGACAAAAGTGCATTTTGAACTGTATTTAACAAAATTATCCCCTAATTACCAGTTGGAAAAGATTTCAGAATTTGTCAATAGTATTTTTTTTTATTGCTGTTAGCATAATTTCATTCCCCTCATTATAATAGAAAATATCATATAAAGAAGCACATTTGTCAAAATCCCAACAAAAAAATAGAAAATAGAAGGACATGGCTACAAACAGCTTCCAGTAAAGTGTGAAATGCTAGATAAATACCAACCAAGTATATTGTACAATAAGTACTTGATCACCCTTTGCACCTTTGCTGTTCAAGTCTGCTGAGTGGCCAGATAATGCACAAATCTCATATTACATACAAACAGATTTTTAGGAGAAACTTTCACAGTTTTATTTTGTGCTCTTCAGTCAACTGCTGTAAGCTCCACTGCATCATTTGTTCATTCTCATCATAAATCTAAATCAAAAACTAATGTATAATATTTACTCTAATACACTAAATATTGTTTTCTAGTTTAACACCAATGTGCCTTTGAGGGTCTTGCTGATGTGCTGGGGTCCCTATGTTCTCATGTGTATCTACGCCTGCTTTGAGAACGTGAAGGTTGTGTCTCCGAAGCTGAGGATGGTGAGCAGTTTTTAAATTATCATAACAGATAATCAACACAGTAAAGAAGGAAAGAGGGAACCTCTTATTGCTGATACAGATCAAAGGATAGATCTGATTTATTGCAAACTGTTCTTAAGAGGAGTAAGACTATGAAAGAGGACTGATTTTTTTATATTGATTTAGATGATCTTGCTTTACCCTGTTGGACTACACTGCAGCAATGTCATTGTTTGCCTACATCAGCAATTGTATTTTTGAGTCACAAATAACATAAATGTTGGCCAAAGCTAAAGAAAGTAGCCCCACATTTTACTAAACTCAAACTATTCTTTTTCCACCATATTTCATGTACTTGAAATATGATGGAAATTCTTTTTATTCCTACAGGTGCTTCCAGTCGTTGCAAAGACGAATCCTATCTTCAATGCCCTCCTCTACACTTTTGGAAATGAGTTCTACAGAGGTGGTGTTTGGCATTTTCTCACTGGACAAAAGATTGTAGATCCAGTTATCAAGAAGTCAAAATAAAAGGAAACTCACTCTCATCTGGCCAAAATCCAAGACCATCATTTGCTCTTATGATAGGTTGCTCATACTTTTGGTGGTGGTGTAAACATTTTTGTTCCATTTAGATGCCTGTACAGTTGTAACATTTTCACATGTGGATAGAACATTAATCTCCGGACTCGAGAATCTCTACACTTGTAGCTGCCACCATAGGCTCATGGTGGATTTGTGTTTATCTACAAATGGGCTGCAGGTAATTTATGCATTTCAAATTATTGCATTTTTCCTACAGTACTGTGTATTTAACCTGCACTGCTCCTCCGTCCATTCACAATAAAAACACTTGTCGCTGCTCTTCTGATGTGCCCTATCTAGTTTTTATAGTTTTTAACTTGAATAACTGAGCTGCTTTAAGTAAGAAGCCCAGGTTTTAGAGTCCAGAGATTACCCTCATAGCTTGGCTGCCTCAAGCATTTTCTAAGCAGATTAATCAATTGTCTTTTGTTAGGAAGTCAGCTTCAGGTGATGTAACATCTATATATAGTAAGGAAGCATTCGCCTGTGTTAAGACAATTATGCTATAGTCAACACTGAAGACAGTGAACTTAATCACATTTCTAGGTATCTGATCATTTATATGTATATGATTAGATGATAAAGGGGTAAATAATGAAGCAGAATCTCATCTTACATTATCTTGATGACATATTCCAAAACTTATTTAGCATTTTTTAAATTTTTCATTGTGCTCAGTTGTTCAAAAGCAAATACAAATCCTCTTCTAGTCTGAGAATTTGCAGACTGCTTTGCTTTGAATAAAGGAACTATTAAACCGCTGTTTACTGATGGCATCAGATATCAAAGATCTAAGGTAAATGTCATGGAAGTAGATATGTTGAAAGATAAGAAGTTTGGAAGGTACACTTTTAAGGAATTCAGTCTTTGTTGACACAGACTAGTCATGACAGCCACATCCGTAATACCAGAATTAAATATATTTGCTCTGTTGTACCCATTTTTCTGAATTGTATGCATGTTTTTCTGTCTTTTCTAATTACAATCCACAGTTATGGCATGTGTTACAATATGGGCAAAGAAAAGAAGAGATTACAGCACCTCTGATCTCTGAGCTGCTACACAAATGTGCTCCAAAAATATCAGTGCACAAATGAGAGGATCTTCACTTCTTTCAGTGTAAAACATGTTTTATTAGCCATGAGATGTTATTACAGACTGGAAATGTAACAATGGATTGCCACTAAATTGGTTTAAACCTTCACGGTCCCCGGGGTGATAAGGGTTTTTCTTAGGGTTGACTGAGGAATCCAACAGATTAGCATCAGTTTCTTGGAAACACATGTCTTTGATGGCCCGATTACAAGACAGTGAGTGTGGACTAGTGATCTAATTTGGTCAGAACTGTAGATAGAAGCAGCAGTAATAGCAACAAATTCATAGAAACAAAGGAAGAGAACTACTTATCACAGACATATATAGCCTCATTGGGTTTTCTTCCAACAAATTGTCCAAATTACTAAATCTGACTACATCCCATTCAGTGGTCAATAGTTATATTGGAACTGCTCACAAGGTGAGGTGAAGGTATGTCTGGATGTGTTTGAATAGTAATGATAAGTATGTTTTGATAGGATGTGTTATGCTAGTCACAGACAGATGGCATTACAAAAAAAAAGAAAAACATCTGTCCTTATGCAGCACAATCAGCAGTCGCACCACACATGACTGCATGCATGTGACATGTTCAGAGAGATTTTGGTAATCAGAGTCCGATTTTGACCTTAAGAATATCAGGACACCAGGATCACAGTCAGATATGTAGAAATTCTAGGGCCATATTAGTTCACTAATAATATGTGGAAAATAATCTGTAACTATTTTGCATTTTTCTTTCATATAGTACTTCTCTTATAATTGTACATAACAGGTAATCAAATATTTAAGTAGTAGTATTTAATTTAAATTCCGTGTCCTCACATGATGGTCTAAACGCTGTTTCAAAGCCTGCCACACAGTGCCAGAAATATACTTTTCATGTAAAAAATAGTAAATTGCTTAATTTCACCTAATTTTGTGCCAAAGATTTGCATAAATTATTTTAGGATCAGCCATAAAATATTATATGATGTGATTTATTCAGCAATACCAACAGTCCTGATTATGATTTAAATTTCCAAAATAGGGAAACATTACATTTAACTTTTCAATTTGGTCAGTACATCTAATGTTTATCATCCTGGAAAAGTTGCAGATTTTGCAGTACATTAACAATATAAATCCTGTTTTCTGCATCTGGATCAGAGTTCTACAAAAATCAAAATGCTTAAGGACTTAAAATATGGATTAAAGTTGAAGAGCACTTTATCTTACATGAACTCATGATCTGTTTAAGTGCACAAGATCAGGTGCTGAGTTACAGTTTGGGAAGGGAAAAACACACTGTATTACTGAATTTACTCAGTAAAAGCTGAAGCACAAAGGTCAGTTGAGGGAAACACTGCTTGAATAAACTCCCAAATTAATAATCAACTATTGTGCTTAGTGTATTGGCTCAGTAAGTGAAATGATTGATGTTTATATTGAATAATGACAAACATTTTTCCTGATGTACAACAGTCCAGATCAGCGGTGAGAGCTCCTCATCAGAAATGAAAAACAGAATAAATCCTACACTCAACATTCCACATTATACTAGTCAGATTAGATTATTACATGATTAAATGTCACATGACAAAAACAGAGATGTGCAGCTTGGTTATGTGTTGCATAATAGTGTATGCATCTGTTCATAGTTTGCCAACATTACCTGATCCTGTGGACTAGAAATCATTGTTGCAGGCACATCTTTAGGATTTGATTATATCTGCATCAATGAGTTTACAGAGATGATCCATGTCGTCACATCTATACATTGTTGCTGGTATGAAAGGTATATAAAACTGTAGTGTGGCTATGATATAAGACCATAATAAAAAAGTGTTTATCTGACATCTGCTACTGTGTCAAGCCCCTCTCATTAGTGAAATTGGGCAGTTATTTCCTGTGGTGTGTTAATTCTGCCTGTTCTGCATCAAATCATCCACTGCTCAATGAGACCATCCTCCAATTTACTCTTTTAAATAACAGTAATTACAATTACAACAATTACAACAGTAAGTGTTGAACAACTAGAAAATCTATTCTCTCTTGGCTCAGGTTGTTAGACATACCATAATAACAAGTGCAATAGAGGTACTGCAATGCAAGCTACATTTGATAGAAATTAAATGAATATCTTAAGAATAACAGTAATAAATAGTAGTTAGTAGTTAAACTGCTGTTCTTACAAATATTATGTAAACAAACATTTTGCAGCCCCAGAAATCAATTTTAAAACAGACTGAACCATCAAAACTGATTTTGAGTAACCTACCTGCAAGTTTAGCTTTATTCCAGAAGCCAGTACACTTACAACAGTCAAATGTTGGCATTGTGTATAAACTGAGGAATGCATCTATAACACACAGTAATTCACCCTTTAGTGGTGTTGTATTTGTTGGCCAGCTATGGACTGCCAACTGTTATCACGCATCACTTAGACTGATTTAGATTACTTGTTGTTGTCTGGTATCCAAAAAAACGCAGTCTTAGCTTTTCAATTCTAGTGGGTACTGGTCTACACATGGTTTACATGGATTGCAAGTTATTATTTGAAAGTCTTTACCACCCTCTACTGGCAAACAATAAAAATCTAGTTTAGGAATTAAAAAATATTAAACATAATCTTATACTTAAAACTGAAAGTAAAAAAAAACATTTCTTAGCTTATTAATGTACAGTATTTGTAGTTATAAATTACTTCACAGGAGTGTTTAACTATATTGTCATTTATTATCTAGCCTCCAGTTATGGGTGTGCACTGAAGTAGTTATAGATGTAGATAAATACATTAATGACCACTTAGATTTACTTTCCGACATGATAGTGTGTTCCAACCTATTAAACTGTTACATAATGCTTATAATTCTAA
The DNA here is from genome assembly GCA_032362345.1 of Sandelia bainsii. Taxonomy (NCBI): domain Eukaryota; kingdom Metazoa; phylum Chordata; class Actinopteri; order Anabantiformes; family Anabantidae; genus Sandelia; species Sandelia bainsii. The sequence continues at coordinate 12,992,615 of JAUMHL010000012.1, forward strand.
ATAGGGGAACTTAAAGTGCTGCCAATTAATTTTAATTTTAATTAATTAATTTTAAATGCTCAGTAATTATGGGAGACAAAGACAATAGAAATAATCAGAAAATTATCTAATGATGATTCTAAATTGTTAAAAGGGAAACCCATCTATACTATTCTAATTCTAATTATACTGTATATAGAATTCACTTATTTTAGAACCAATAAGTACTGGGATGATTTTAAAGGATGTTGTATGTAATTGCGGACTTCAAGCACAAGATGTCGCCAGTGTCTTGTGCTAAAATAAAATAAAAACTCGTCACATGAACTTTTCTATCCCAGAGCATCACATAAGAGCTGCTTATGTTAATATACACTTTTATAACAGTTATTGAATGTTTTGGTTCCTTCTCCATATGTTATCAAGGGATGAACCGAAATTAAGGCTCAGAATCGGTTTAGTTTGTGTGTGTGTGTGTGTGTGTGCGTGTGTGTGCGTTCGTGTCTTGATTTATCTTTTATCTGGTGACGGGAGCTGTCCGCGGTCCCCTGGTGCTGAAATCACTTCCAAAGATGGGCCGTTTATAAGTTCACAGAAGAGTCTCTTAAAATTTCATATTACATTTAACTACAAACGTTTCCTCTAAGTTGCCAGTTTCGCTCACGTCCAGAAAATAATTCACATTTATAGAGACTTTTTGAGTTTAAAGTAATTTTATGGATGTTTATGAATTGTACGATCTCTTTAGATTTATATTATTATAGTTAACAGACTTGTACTCCTTACTGTATGTGTTATTTCTGTTGTATTTGGACCTCATCTTAAGATTAATAACCGCTTGACTATCTTGAGTAAATGCTTTTAATTGCAGAAATCTTAAGTATGCATGTGCCTATATTTTCCGTAACAAAGTCAAGAATAAAACACTGGAGTTTCAGAATTTAAAAAAAGCCATTTTTCTTCCCCGCTCTTGCAGAAGGGATGTAATTTGGTGCTCACTGGCTCTTATTGGTTGAAGTGATTGCTGCCATGGTTGGAAATTAACATAAAGGAGGCAAGTGGCGAAGGGATCCACTTGGGGGCAAGCTGGTGATGCGTCATAGCTCTTGGTGAAAAGGGGAGACAATTAAAAGACTAAAATAGCGCCAAACCTGCGGGTTAATGTGCACCAATGGCCACGAAGTCACTCGTGGTCTCAGAGCTGAGCGCTAAAGTGCCACAGGTGATAGACTGCAAGAGCACAAAGGTGATAGACTTGGAGCGTCCTTGGTGTCGCAAATAAGTAACAAAATCGTACCAAACAAACTTTGCCATGTAAGATTAGCGGCCGAAACCTCTGCATGGTGCAGAAAACCTACGATTTCAACACGTCACTTCTCGGGAGATCATGAAACAGCATCGGATGTGGCTGAGGCGAGGACAAGTTGAGGAAGCTGAGGAAAACCGTCTTCCACGATGAAGCAGCCAAGTTCCTCTGCGCTTCTCCCTTTACGCACAGGCGAGGTGAGGACGGAGAGCATCACATCAATGTAGAGAAAACATCAATGAGTCATCCGAGGTGCTGAAAGATCGGCAGCAGACGGGATAAGCACAACTACAATTTTTAACCGAAAATCACATATACAAGGCACACCATGGATGGAGAAGGGGGATCCTCCGGACTGGCCAAATCAGCCGCTGTAAAACTGTCCGAGATGGGCGAAAGAACCAAGCAGTTAGGAACCGCAATGAGGGATCCTCACCAGCAAAGACGGATCATATTAGTGATTGTTTGCGTGGCACTCCTGCTGGACAATATGCTCTACATGGTAATCGTGCCAATTATTCCAGACTATCTTGCTGATCTGGAGAGTGAGCAGTCAGAGCACGTCCACGTAGTGATGCACCCCAACACTTCAACCAACAGCACAAGCCAAGACAAAAGTAACAAGGACAATTTAGATGTCCAGATAGGAGTACTTTTTGCGTCTAAAGCCATCCTGCAACTGTTAGTTAACCCCCTGTCAGGAACTTTCATAGATCGGGTTGGATATGACATTCCACTTTTAATTGGACTGACTGTTATGTTCGTATCCACCTGCATATTTGCTTTTGGGGAGAACTATGCGACGCTCTTTGTGGCCAGAAGTTTGCAGGGGCTGGGGTCTGCATTCGCTGATACATCTGGAATCGCGATGATAGCTGACAAATACACGGAGGAGGCAGAGAGAAGCAAGGCTCTCGGCATCGCTCTGGCGTTTATCTCTTTCGGGAGTCTGGTGGCGCCTCCTTTCGGGGGCGTCCTGTACGAGTTCGCGGGCAAGAGAGTTCCCTTCATCGTGCTCGCCTGCATTTGCCTGGCGGACGGCTTTCTGGTGCTGGCCGTGATCAAGCCGTTCTCCAACAGGACTAGAGAGAACATGCCAGTCGGCACTCCCATATACAGACTCATGATTGACCCGTACATAGCTGTGGTGGCCGGGGCACTGACAGTGTGCAACATCCCCTTGGCCTTTCTAGAACCCACCATAGCCAACTGGATGGAGACCACCATGCACTCCTCTCAGTGGGAAATGGGACTCACCTGGCTCCCAGCCTTCTTCCCTCATGTTCTTGGTGTGTACATAACAGTTAAATTGGCAGCACAGCATCCGAATTTGCAGTGGTTCTACGGAGCTTTAGGTATGGTTATCATAGGAGCGAGCTCCTGCACAGTCCCTGCATGCAAAACCTTTGGCCAGCTCATCGCCCCGTTGTGCGGCATTTGTTTTGGCATTGCACTTGTAGACACTGCCCTGCTGCCAACACTTGCGTTTTTAGTTGACGTGCGTCATGTTTCAGTGTATGGTAGTGTTTATGCTATAGCAGATATTTCATATTCTGTCGCATATGCTATGGGTCCGATAGTGGCAGGCCAGATAGTGCACACTCTTGGGTTTGTACAACTTAATTTGGGTATGGGTCTCGTCAATGTGCTTTACGCACCAGCCCTGCTGCTGCTGCGCAATGTGTGCCAAATGAAACCGTCCTACTCAGAGAGAGATAACCTGTTAGAGGAAGCTCCGCAGGGGTTGTACGATACTATCAAGATGGAGGAAAGGAGAGCTAAAAGGAAGGGCTACAATTCGGCTGGAAATTGCCTGTCAGTAGATGAAAATGGGTTTGAGCCGTTCAGAGCACCGCGGTCCTTGTCAGAAGAGTCATCGGGTCCGGAGTACACTTAGATCAGTCGTGCTCCGACCACCCCCCGAAACATTCCGCTTGAGAGGTTTGGAGAGGTGGCAGGCAGGTTATACTCTAGTGATTTAAACTTTTATGTAAGTACTGATGTGCAATATAAACAACCAGTCACAAAAATCATGATTGCGTGACCCGTTTTCCAAAGTTCATTTTTTCTTTTTGATTGTAATATCATTGTGTCTAACAAGTCTAAGTAGCGTTTGTCATGGACGTATAACTGGGGTTTTGTGAGAGATTTATCAGCTACTGTTCAATTTGTGTCTATCACTGAGTATTGTAAAAAGATATAAATAGATTAATGTGCGTACAAGACTATATGGGACCAACTATAAACAGCACATTTCCCCCTTACACAAAATAGCCTATATTTTTAGTCTAAAAAAAACTTTATTACTTGCACATCAAAGGCCTCATTTTTTCTCTTTTCAGTTGTTAAAAATTGTGATTTTTCATTTTGTAACAAGTGGACCTGTCTGTATTTTCTATGTCAGGTGTTTTTTTTATTTATTTGATGTCTGAATTAGATGTATCATAATACATTGATTTTGTACATATGTTGATATATGCACAATGTAAATTGTTCAAACATACGTGGACCTCTACAAAGTGTGTGCGTTTGTGTGTGTGTGCGCGTGTATGTATGAAAACTTTTGTCAATACGTAACTAACGAAGTAAGTCTCCTCAAGATGAACAAATATGTATTCATTTATCAACTGTCGTTTTAATAAATCTCTGTTTGGATCTGTGTGACAGTGGTGATTTCATTCTTATTTTGAGCTAAGTGCGGGATTAGTTTTTTTTCGTTAGAATTTAGATTATAATTATAGTGGCTATTTTGCTCCTCAAGTGTTATTAACATAATAAGTAATACAATTAGATAATAATATGTATTCATATTTACCTATATGAATACATAAATATATGAAAGATGACAAAAACACGAAGTGTTATCTAAAAAAAAAGAAAAATGATGAAAGTTTAAAATACACTTTTGATTTCAACAGGTTAAGCTCTCAGACGGTGCACAATCAAGCGTATACGGAAAGTAGAGAGGGAGCGCACATTAGCTAGAAAATGAAAATATACTACTAAAATTATCCAAGTGCACAATAGTTTTGGAAATTAGACTGCAGCTGTAAAACTGATGTATTTTCCGCGTGTCATTCCATACAATCTAAAATTAGGGTGACAAACTCCGCAGAAAGATCCACCACGCAGGACCTGTCATCTCTGTCGAAGCTCAGGACAAACACAGGACCTGTGAATGTCAAACATAAAACCGGCTCTCACTCATTTTTTATATATATGAAATGTATTATTCGATGCGGGCAGGAGGGGAAGCAAGCTGTCAGATAATATGTTCCGCGAATAGATTTCGATGGGAGGAGTTTCTTGCCTCAAGGGGGTAGGTAGACGAAAACACCTTCAGCGTCTTCTCCAAAGCGCGCTTTAATGTGGAGTCACAGCCTTATGGCGCGGCGTGGGGACGGGGGAGCAGCCCAGCGCCGTAAAGGAGCTTCACGCTAATATGGGATTTCACGGCATGGATCTGGGAAGCAAAGTGAACTTGTGCACACCTGTCTGACCTCCTGGGTAGCAAACCAATCAGGTAAGTTAACTTTTTCCCTCTTTCAAAATCAATAAAGGAGATTTAATTAAAAACATATTTACTGCATGTAAAACTTTTGCGAACAGTGGGTTAGCCTTCCACTTGAAACAAAACTTGAAAATGTTTCTAACCGTTTTAATTTCACTAATGTTCAATCAAACCCACATCTATCAAATAACATTGAATCTCAATTTCAACTTTATTTTTCCCCCCACAATTTCTTCTTCAATTGCACTTTAAAATGTGCGAGTGTAAACAGTGCAGTACTTCCCATTATGTGTTTTATACGTTTATTTTTGGAAAAATCAAGCTCTTTAGACTGTAACAGTGATTAAATGAGTTTTAAGACGCATCTCTTATACGATGGGGCGCAGCTGGAATTCAAGGACAAGCCACAAATTGCATTAGGCTGCAAAATGATGAAGAATGGGAGGCTGCTGGCTCACTTTCAGACAGCACTCCATTTCTCAGTAGGCCTAATTTTATTTACTGCGTTTTTTGTTTTTTTTTTAACTTTCTTCTTCTCTCTTTCTCAAATGTTTTAACATGCTTCCTGCAGAGAAGATTGAACTCAAATCATCTCTAGTGGGTTTCCACATTACTTTTACTCGACTGGACTGAAATGCAAAGATGCCAGTCTTGGAGAAACCGACGGCCAGTGACCGAGACAACCAAGTATGGAAACATGTGTTTGTTTCAATAATAAAAATGTATTTCGACGCGTCCCGTAACATTTTAATACAGGGCGCTGTCCATGGTGCTGAACCAGGACCACGGACAGCGACGGCTTCACTTAGGTTAATTGTCCACTTGAGGCGAAAACTGCATCTGAAGCCCTTCGCCCTTGAAGTGGATAAAACTTTTTTTCCAAAAAACAAACGACACAAAAGAGCATTTCTCTTTTTGTGAAGTAATATAGTCTTCACATATCCAGTGGTGGATTATATCATAAATGTGTTATCATTATAATTTCAAGTAAGCCACTGTTAACATAGAATTTAATATCTGGTCAGTATTAACATCTTGATGCACCGTATGCAGTATGAAAATAATCAAACATCAGACAGAAAAAATAATCAGTTTGCATCTTCCATCCTTAAATCATGTTCTAAACTCACACAAGGGTGTGAAATTTATTCTCAACGAAGCCTTTAAGTTTATTAACTCCTGTTCTAATAATAGAAGAATCAAGAAAACAAATGAACACTCTACTAATAAATCAGAGGAAAGACAAACAAATGCTGAACAGCTGTTGTTGTCCTTCATAACTCATTATGCATACTTATACCAGTCTGTTGTTTTCATGACATCAGGTGTTGCCAAAAGTCCCTGTGCCTCCACTGAAACAAACCCTGGACACATATTTGAGGTGTGTCCAGCACCTGGTGAAGGAGGAGCAGTTTAAGAAAACAAAGGCCATCGTGGAAAAGTTTGGGGCTCCTGGAGGTGTTGGAGAAGTTCTCCAGAAGAAGCTTTTAGAGAGGAGGGACAAGACAAACAATTGGGTAAACTCTCAGACCTAATTGCTGATACAGGTGTATGAACTGAACAAGGCAAAAACAAATATACCAAAAACAGAGTTAATACAATTTTGTTATATTCATTATCATTAGGACCCACCGTCTTAAGTTTTACAACACAGTATTTGTAATCAGCATCAACATACTGAGTTATTTTATAATAACAAGACATCTAACTGCATCTGCTCTATAAAGCCTGAAAATGAAAATGAAAATTTTGCCTCCAAGAAGACAAAATTCCTAAATAACATATGACCCATTCATCAAAGAGAAAAGAGAGAGAAAAGTGAAACACCTGAAGATAAAGATTTATCAGAGCCCCCGCTTGTCCTTTCTTGCTTCACCCTCCCCTCCTGCATCTGGGTGATCCGTCAGTCCACAGCTAATCCAGCTCGGTGAAATCTATCATGCTCCCACTCTCACATTGCCTTGCTTCTACTCTCCTTTTTATCTGGCAGTGATACACTGTAATGTTTTTTACTCCATTGGCCACAGACCTCAACTCTGAAAATAATAACTTTAGTCCAAAACACTAACAAAGCAATATTTCTCAAAAAGTGCTGCCGTGTTCTCTTTAGGTCTATGACTACTGGCTGGAGGACATGTACTTGAACAACAGGTTGGCTCTACCAGTGAACTCAAGTCCTGCTATGGTATTTCCTAAGCAAATGTTCAGAGATCATAAAGATGTCCTCAGGTATGTGCAAAACTTTAGCTTCTACTATTGTTCAGATGAAATAATGTTGATGAGTCTGTACATTTTATTAAACCTACGTTAGCTCTGATGCAACAAAGATGCTTATGACCGTGTTTCAGACAGAACTCAGATAGAAACTGCTACTGTGCAACAGAATATTGTGTATGTCTATAAGAAATCCTTTCAGATACTGAAATACGAAATAAACGTATGTGTACAATAATATATCCAGACCTTTCCGTGATGATAAAAGCTTGGGAGGAATAAAGTTAGGTTTCTTATTTCACAATTGACAAATCATTTGTTTCGTCCAAAAAAACTTCCTCCACAAGATTCTAAACATCCAAGTTTCCACCAAAAGACTCTAAGTTGCTTGTCCAAAGCTCAAATATTTTGTTTCCTTGACAAAGAAAAGTTAGTTTTCTGAAGGCAGAAATTTGGAACCTTTACAATTTGCACTTTCTTCACTATTGCAACTGCATTTACCCACAAGCCTAATGATTGTGGCCCTTTCTCTGACATATTTTAAGTAATTATGGGAACAGAAGACTTAAATAAATGGCATAAATGCACAAAATTCTACCTGAAAAGTGATTCACCTCATAATTTACATAATACAAATTTTCAGAATGAAATTAGCGGAGACTCTGTCTGTTCAATAAGGCACTGTGAAGGGTGAAAAAAGTGAAAACAGACGCAGCAAAACAGACAAACAGCAAAGGTTAAAATAGCTGAATACTGCTTATCATCACTAATGACACAAAATAATACAAAATATATGTATCATTCAGGTCTGCTGACAGGGTTTATGTTCTTCTCGGCAGACACAAACTCAGATTAAGATCTATATAACAGGCATGAAAAAAGTCACTGGCATCATCTCTGCCCATTATTAAATGAGATGTGGTCCACCAGACATTACACCAGTCCGTCCAGCTCTGTAACTCAACATTAGCTTTTGTCAGCTCATGCTGCACTAACTGAATATTTCCAGAGCACCCCAAGCAGCTGGTAATCTACTGACACAGCCACTTATTAGATTGGGAGTGACAGGGCCAAGCTCTCCACAGAGACTGCTAGTCAAGCCTCATTTAGGGGTGTGGTGCACTGTGGCTGCCTCCTTTGTATTGATCAAACTTTGAGCATAATAACACCAAGACAAATGACATACAACATAGGACCTGATAGCGCTCTGTGTCTTCCTATTTGTCTACACTGCCCACTCACACATACAGGCTCTCTCTCTCTCTCTCACAAACACATACACACACAGCTCACGCACTGTACCCTAGTAATTTACCATAATGTGATTACTGTTAGTCCTTTGAAAGATGAGAGCATATCTAATTATAATCACTGGCCACCCCAGTGTGTATGTCCAGTGTTTTATAGTGAACTACGTGCCTGTTGTCTTTTAATTTCATCCTTTTCATTTTTTTAAGATTTGCCGCTCGTCTCATCAGGGGAGTGTTGGACTATAAGGCGCTCATTGACGCGTAAGTTTAGCCTGAAATGGATTACCTGTCACCCTATATCCACAGCATCCTACACCTCATCTGTAGTACCTCCACAGTGTAAAGTTAGTCAATTTAAGATGAAAATAAAATAAACAATTAAAAGTATAACAATGAGTCATGAAGTGAGAGTCCTCAAAGGTTATCTGATGTGTGTAATTATGTCTCTCAGGCGAGCGCTACCAGTGGATTTTGCTCGAGGCCAGTTAGCAGGGACTCCTCTGTGCATGGAGCAGTACTACCGCCTCTTCAACTCCTACCGCTACCCGGGGCTAAAGACAGACTTGCTGAAGGTCCAGATGAACACAGCCTCCTCAGCACCAGAGCACATCATTGTGGCGTGTAAGAACCAGGTCAGGATGCTGGCCTCTGAGGAGTCTTCACACTCCGTCACATTTCTGCACAGCCAGTTTGACAAAAAATAAAAAGTAAATGTTGTGAAGTGATTGTTTTAATAATATTCAGTTTTTCAATAGATGCTGAAAGTTGAGAGTTCTTCACCTAAGCAATCAGTACATCACATAGGACATCTTTTTTTTTCCTTTGGTTAGAATGCCTTTTTCTTTTTTGCCAGAGATAAGGAAGATATTTCTCTTCATGTAGCAATACTGGCCTCTAGTGCAGATAAACCATTCCTTCATCAGATTTAAAAGTTTAACTCTACTCTGAATATGTAAACTGGCTATAAAAAGACCGTCAGATGTGCCAACCTGGAACGTGATGTATTAGAAATATCATGGGAACATGAACATTTGTATCTGAAAAACGGACCTGAAAAATCTCAAAATATTCCACTCCCACCTTATTGGTCCTAAATACAAGGTTTCTTTTCCAGTAAGAATTTGAGGACATTAAATATATTTGCACAATTGCAAGGATGGCTAAAAAGCCTATAAACCTGCCTACATTAACCACAAAACACACTGATTTGGGGCGGCATGATAGCTCAGTGGGTAGAGCAGTCGTCTCCCAACCCAAGGGTTAGCGGTTCGATTCTCAGTCC
>JAUMHL010000012.1:13002256-13024486 GCA_032362345.1 Sandelia bainsii
CAGGTCTAGCAGCTGTCCAAACAACAATTTCCCCAAGGGGATCAATAAAGTATTTATTATTATTATTATTATTATTATAATAATACAGTATGCAAAAAGAGGAAGGTGGAAAAAGAAAGTACAGGATAACAGGCCTACCTATACTATCTACCTTGTTACCACAGTATACAGGAGAGACTAACAATATGACTTCTGTTAGAACTGCTAGTTGGCAGTCATTTGACTGATTTTATCTATAATTTACATTTCTAAAGGGACATAACTGCCAGGTCTGAGTATGTAAAGCTGCATTTTATAGTTGGAGTCTGAAAACAGTGTCTTTATGGACACTGTGTGATCCTATCTAGGGATGTTAAAGTGTCTATTTGAATATTTAAAAAGGATAGAATATAAAATTATTTCCATATTAAGTTGTGCAGATATCTAAAAAAAAATGCTGACTGTAAAGATAAACGTCTTCTCTCTTATTCCCAGAAAAACTCCAGCGGTCCTGTGCATTTTAACTGGAACATTTTCTAATCATAAGAGATAGACAGAAAGACAGATGACATTTGATTTGAGCATACAGTAGCTATTCATACTGACCAAATCAGACAAAATATTTGAAAATTAATTTGGCAAATAAAGGCACAAAGGGTAAAGATTTTAAGTAACAGGTGACCATATATTTTACATGAATTTTTTTTTTTGCAAACATCATGTTAGTTATAGATGCACATATGCGTTTTGTGTTTTTTCCACATATACAGATTGTGCATTTGAATTTGCATGAAAAAAAGTAGGAGCTCTCACCTGAACATGGAACTATCTGTTGCGCAGAAGGGCCTGTCTATATGGGGATACACACAGTTAACTAAATTAATGTTGATTGAATTTGCCACTTTTCTGGGAGTTTCTGAGTCGCATGTTTAGCTGACTGCAGTAGAGAAGCCATATTTAAGTAGCATTAGTATAAGGGTATATTCTTTTCAAAAAACAATGTACAGCCCTCGATGTTTGAATTCTTATTAAAAAAAACTGAATGTTAATTGAAATGTTAAATGAAAGTATAGAAAACATGTTCAAATTGTAAAACAAAAAAAGATTAAATGCAACTTGGCAAATTTAAGACATATTACAAATAGTTTTTACATAGACGGAGCTAAGATATTTATGCATGACCCACTTGTCCTATGACACTGCCACTCAAGAGTACTCTATAAAAGTACTTTTTTAAAGGATTGTACAATACCCTTTCATTCATATTTGGGCAGCATTGTCTTTGAAAGCCACAACTCAGTGGCCCTGCCAGATGAAATGAAGACTTACAGTTCCATTAGTTGCTTTAAAACTACTAAATTGCGTAACAACTGACTTACAAATAAAATTTATATATAAAAAAAAATCTTTTTATACAAATAATGCAGCACACTTAAAGTACATGCAAGTAATGATAATGTATCTGTCAGGTCCAGTCCATGATGAACTATTTAAGAATGTGACTTCTGTCATCTGTTTTTCTCATAGTTTTTCGTATTGGACATAGTCGCAAACAGCAAGCAGCTCAACGAGACAGAGATCTTATCCCAACTGGAGAAAATCATGAAAATGGCAGAGAACACTGAAGAAAGACTCCCTCAATTTGGTATCCTGACATCTGATGGGAGAACAGAATGGGCACAAGCTAGAGACACATTAATACAAGGTCTCAGCAAATGTTTCACTTTCAGAAGTTTAAAAAAATCTGTAAACCACTTTCAGATGGATAATCCAGAACAAATTTCACCTGCCTCTTTTTCCATTCAGATCAAACCAACAGGGACTCTCTGGCCCTGATTGAGAGCTGTCTGTGTGTGGTTTGCCTTGATGAGCCCAGTGGCTTGGAGGCCAATGATACCAACAGATCCCTTATGATGCTGCACGGCAGCGGTTTTGAGAAGAATGGGGCAAACCGCTGGTATGACAAGTCAATGCAGGTAGGATCACATTCAAGTCATTTCAGTCCTGCCAATGTAGAATTTGGGCCATTAGTTAATCAATCTTCTCTCAGTTTGTTATAGGAATGGATGGGATATGCGGAGTGGTGTGTGAGCATTCACCATTTGAGGGAATAGTTCTTGTGCAGTGTTCTGAATACCTGATGAAATACATGTAAGTTAGCCTGCTGGTGCAAAACATAACCATACACTCAATACTGTTGCCTCCATGAATGCAGCTGACAATGTAGGAGACATAAGTGTTGTTCTTAACAGAACAGGGAGTCCCTCCAAGATGGTGAGGGCATCCAGCATCCGAAAGCTCCCCACTCCAAGAAGGCTGCTCTGGAAATACAACCCACACATCCAAGGACTCATAGCAGCATCTCAAGAAAGACTACAGAGGCAAAACTGGCACAAACTAACACAGGACCATATCTACAAATAATTATATGTAGAGAAATAAGGTCTCATACTGTATGTTTTGTGCTGTCTCCTTCAGACTGGTGAATAATCTTGATATGGATGTTTTCAAGTTCAAAGCATATGGGAAGGAATTCATCAAAAAGCAGAAGATGAGCCCAGATGCATTTATACAAGTTGCCTTACAACTTGCATTTTACAAGTAAAGTATATTCTATATCTATAACTTTTTAAGTAAACACATAATTATGACCACTGAAGTATGTTATGACAAATGTATTATGTACATAGATGCAATGGAAGGCTTGTGTCCACCTATGAGAGCGCATCTATTCGGCGTTTCCAAGAGGGTCGGGTAGATAACATTCGCTCTGCTACCCCGGAGGCCCTGGCCTTCGTCATTTCAATGACAGATGAGAGGGCCACTTTCACTGTGAGTCATTTTTCTCACTTTAACTCCAATTACCGAGTAATTCCCACATTTCTGTTCATCATACCTTCTTATATGAAACAGGTGCAATTGGCCACCTCAGTATGCCAGATCTAGTCTCTCCATTCAACCAGATGATCTCCCTTCAGATTTAATGGATTTATGAAAATTGACTTTATTGGCTTTACCACATTTTACACAATGTGAAAAATGCTATTTACTTGTTTCACTAAATCCCATTTCACTTCTCCAACAGGATTCAGAAAAAATTAAACGACTACGGGATGGGATTAATGCCCAAACAAATTATACAATTGCTGTAAGTATTTAAAACTAGACTTTTAAGGTATTAATTAAAAAGACATAATTTAAATGACAACTAAACATGACATGAAAATGTTGCTTGAGACTGTTTAGCAGTCCTTTTTAGCACAGGAAGCAGTTGGTTATGTCCAGCTGTAGTTTTACTTGGCATAATGTGCAACACTAGTGACAGATTTAGTGAATTAATCATATTGTACAATACTTCACAAAGTTACTGTTTCCTGACAGACAGCTTCATATTTTACAAAAAGAATTTTCCACCAAAATATTGCACCAACTGCAGTCAGCTTAAACAGATATTTGTCACATCATTCTATATTCTAGTAGTGAGTTGCTAGCTAATACATTTTGAGTGGAGTATTACTCGAAAGAGTAATGAGTGAAAAAAACTCTTTAGACGCACAGTTCACAACTGGTGCGTAGCATTCCTTCTATCTCAGTTATTCCACATGGTTTGTGAAGTTCAGTATGTATGATGTGGCCATTATGGTGGTACTGTACACCAAACAATGACTGAGCCTATGAATTCATCCCTTACTGAAACACTGACTGATATTATTAACTAGCACTAAGCAAAAATGTGTTTTTCAGGCTATTACAGGGATGGCAATTGACAATCATCTCTTTGGGCTTCTGAGGATTGCAAAGGAACTTAAGATGGAGAAACCTGAAATCTTCTGTGATGAGACATATCTGGCCAGTAACCAGTTCATCCTCTCCACCAGTCAGGTAACATATAATCCTGTATATACATAGATACATACATTTCCCTAGAGCTTGGACTCATCAAATTCCACAACTGGCTTACATTGCGATATGTGCTGTGATGAAAGATGATAATTTTTCCACAGGAACAAAATGACAAACATAAGGAGTTATCACGTGATGAAGATAAAGACAACAGAACAGATACTGTTTAGACTGGTGCTGATAACATGTTACTGCTTTACATAATCCACCCTAACTTCCTTCTCTAATAAGCAGAGGTACAGTAATAGGAAAACACCTTCACTCAATGTGACAGAATTTGAGCGTGATTATGCTGTGAAAGGAGACATGGTTCTTGGATCCAGGCAAATTAAGTGCTTCAAATTACAAGACGATCACTAGGTCCAGGCAGTTCTTTAAACATTTCTAATTGTACGTCCTATGAAAGATAACCTGACACCTACTGCATTTGCAAATTTGTTGAGACTTAAAATTAAGATTGCTTATGTTGTGTGTTATGCAAGTTTATGTTTTATTCTCAGAGGATAGAAAACACAACCTAGGACCTGTATTTATGTATCTAAGGACTGTATTTAGCACTAAGCGCTGTGTTTACCAGTGGTTGCTACAGTGGTTACAATAGGTTACTTGCAAACTTATTCAGTTTGACAAAAAGTTGTTTAAATCATTCGAATCCGATGGAATTCATGATCAGTTTTCCAGTAGCTTGGTGCAAGATCTGTTAATTCATGGGCTGATGACTGGCAAAATGCATGAGAATGACAGCACAATCCTCACAACATGGCATGCAAAGATCTACCCTTGAACATGGAGCTCTTTCTCTTGACTATAAAACAGTGCTAATCCAGTCTGTGCCCTCCTATCTCCAGGTTCCTACCACACTGGAAATGTTCTGTTGCTACGGCCCTGTGGTACCCAGCGGCTATGGCGCCTGTTACAACCCACAGTCAGACCACATCATCTTCTGTGTTTCTAGTTTCTGGGAGAACACACAGACAAGCTCTACCGTTTTCGTCAAAGCCCTGAATGAGGGCCTGCTGGAAATCAGGGACTTGTGCAACAGAAGCAGCGCTGCAGCTACCAAACTGGCTGAAAGCAGCCAGGGAGCCAGCCAGTCTCATAAATCAGGGAAGTAAGCCATACTGAGAAAGCACGCCCATTCAGCTGCTCCTCTCAACACTCTTAGTCTTTAGCTTTAGACTCAGTAGTTGAGATGCCTACATGTGTCTTTGTTGTCTGTGCAATAGTGTTCCTTCAACAAAATTCAAAGCCTTAAGGTTAATCTGTAATAGTACTGTATATAGTATATAAATATCTAAAAATGTGAGCACTGGAAAACAAGTTTTCTTCAGGATCTGTGTGTGAACATCTGAGTGATTTCGGTTAGAGCACTGACCCTGCTTGACTCAGTAGATTAAGTAGACTGCAGACTGACACAACTTGTCTGCTGCCTTTAGGAAATGGAAGCCATGCCCACCATGTAGCACTGATGTGAGGGTCAAGGGTCTGTTAGAGAATGAATGAATGAATTATCTCCAAGTACCTCTGACAACTAGAGTAGTACTTTAATAGGCATGACAGGATTAAGTAAATCATTTCTATACGATATTTAAGTGTCTTCTAATAATCATCCTGTTTCATGATGTGATCCTACCAACCTGTTTCACTTTCTGTGCCATTATGCTAAAAAAACTGGATCAGTTAAAGATAGTATAAGATCCATTTTAATGTGCTGAAGTTAATTTATTCTTGTACTGTGTGTATTTTTTTAGATTCTATTGCGATCAAAAGGTTGCAAAAGAAGCTGAAATATGTCTGATGAGGCACTTTACTATATTTCTATAAATATATGAATAAATAACTGAACAGAGGACTAGTTAGAAATTATGTTTGTAAATGGAAAGCATGTGATATGGTTTCAGTGGCACATTTGAAGCAGTTGTACTGTATGTGTGTTTTAAATTATAGCAATAGTTGAGTTGGTAATGAACAGTATTACTTTATAAGCAAGATACGGTTTAGTGGTGACAGAGGCAAACCACTGTGTTCCTGTGTATATGAGTGATCATTTTTTGCACTTAGAGGTAGAATGAGGGTAGTCACGTACTGTCATACCGTATTTTAAGCAATGACACAACATCAAGTGTAGTGAGGGTATATTTCCCAAATTAGTTCAGTAGATGCATGGAGCCTACGTAATTGGAAATTAACTATGATTGCTATTTTTGAAATTCAGTGTTATTGGAGTAACATTAGAATCATTTACATCAGTCTATGTCATGCATGCTGTTTTGGTCAAAAATGTACATTTAATATCTGTACTGTGACTTGTGTCCCTCTACAAATGTATACTGTAGGTCTTATTTCAATCTGTGGTGTCCATTTTACAGCAAATCGAATCAGTGGTCTGTAGCTGTGAAAATGTGAGGTTGTTTGTTGTCCTGTGTCCAGATGGCACATGTTTCTTCTGTATCTGTGTATCATCAGCCAAAGTGAATGTGAACAATGTATAGTAGATCATTTCGAAATCCATGTCAAGAAAAATAATATAACACAGATGCATGTTTATTCTTACATACTAGCTGTATTTTTTTATGTCCACATAAAAAGCTTATATGATATACAAAGTACTATTAAAGGGTACACAAAAATGCCTTAAAATAAAGTGATGCAAATTGTTTTGACTCTTAGATGTAATATTCTATAAATGTTTTATCTGAAATGAATTTGATATATTTTCTGTTTGCTATATTCTGAGTGGTACATATAATAAACTAATAATGTCTATGAGTAACCTGGGCAATTATATCTATTGTACTGCACAGCAGCAATGTGGCCAGATAATTTAATGTTACACGCATCTATGATAATAGTTTTGTGAATGGCCACTAATGTGTGACACATCATTAAAAGGAAAAAAGTTGTATTTCATTCAGTCACTATACTATATTAAATAAATGTTGAGTGAAAAGTCATATTTTTTAAGCTGTAATAATACTGTTATAATAGCTAAAATTGACTCTGTTCCAGAAATAAAATGAACTTCAAGCAGCTATCTAATTGTCAATGTTTCTGTCGAGCTGATGTTCTTATATATGTTTCTAAAATTAGTCTTGTGGCACAATATGGTGTAATTACCATAGAAAAATAAGGCCATCACAGTGAAATTCAAATGTTGTGCTGGTGTTTTTTCAGTGCAGTATGTATTAGTGTTTGGTGGATCCATATGATCTCAGCTAAAACAAAACATAGCTGTAATGTTCTATTAATGCTGGAAACAAATCAACAGAAGAGCTGAAACTAAGGTTTATTAAAAGGTTCACCGTTTTAGTGTGACCGCACCCTAAATTTTCTAAAATTCCTGTTATGAACAACAACTAGAGTACATCAAAGTTACTGTTTTCTGTCGATGTTGAAGATTTCTTTACAGGAGTAATAGTTGTTAACACTGAAGTAACCCAATTTGAAATTGCACTCACATTTTGAAGGTCTTAAACCTTACAATGTAAAGTGCCCTGAGATGACTTTTGTTGTGATTTGGCGCTATATACACAAACTGAATTGAATTCGTAACTAAGCTTATCATACGCACAAGAACAGATTTTGTCAAACATAATGTTGAGCTAACATGACTGTAAATTCAAACCTAAACATAATGGATCAGTCTCAAGTAGAACTATAATTGAAGAAACAACTGGATTCATTTGCATATATGGTAGTCTGTTTGCTGCATGGCCACTTCACTAACACACTCCCAACAGATGGCCTCATTTCACTGGCATCTGATCTGGTCTTTGGGGAGAAACCCAAATTAAATTCTTCATTGGTTAAACCACTGAACCAGGTCGACCAAGTGCCCCAAAAACATTAAACATTTAGTCAAGCCTCCATAAACTGGTCTAATTAAAGCTGGAATACAAATTGGAGTAAAGTAAATCATGCAGACTCATGGATTACAGAAACAGTTCAGTGTGTTAGTGGTAATAAAGACACAACTGTCCAGTCCCATGGTATTGTCATTGTCATCTCTGTATTCGGTGACTGAATATTCAACACTGCTGAACTAACTTGATTTGCACTAACCTCTGTATTATGTTTATATTTTGGTTACACATCCACTGTTCTCTGGTCTCTTGTTTTTTTGTTTTTCTCTTCTTCTTTTTGGAAAGACAAGCTGGATAGTATGGAATATACACACTGGATTCCTAAACGTATGACTAGACACTATATACATAAAACTATTCCCCTCTATACAACACGTGAGGGGCAGACTTGATTGTGTGCATGTGTGTTGCAAATATATTTGCAATTTGCTGCACTTGACACAGTGTATCCCTGTTCCCATTGCTTCACATCAGTGAGGAGGAGAAGGACCCCAAAGTTGCAGACAGACTGGCTCTGAGCTGGCTCCTGGGCTGAGTGAGGCTCTCTCTCGATCTCAGATTCCAACATGACATGATCCTCATTTTCAGAATATTTCTAAGATTCCAAAGTGGACACTCCCTCCAAACTAGCTTGTCTGCCATCCAAAATAAGGTCAAGCATGCAGCCAACTCCATTTAATTTAATACAGTTGTGGAGACAATGAGCTAACCAAAGAAGACAAAGCAGCAAAGACCAGCCACATCCTCAAGCTACTTCTGTGGTATCTAAAACCTTCTCAGACCAAGTGTGATATGATCCTGTGACTCGTGGGTCCACCTACCCAGGTTTGCTTGTACTTGAACATGCCCATGTCCAGAGGGAAATTTCCTCTTCATGGCACCGCCAAACTCAATCCAAACCCAAGTTCTGCTTCCATGGCCACGGAAGGTGGAATAAGAATGCAAGTACATCTAACACCCTCTTTCTCCATGATTATAGCAATCTGCAGTGCAGTTCGTACATTTTGAAAAACAGTTTAAAGTAGCAAAACACAACGAGATCAGACCTCCAACCTGATGTAGGTAACAGTATATTACATAACATAGGCTTCAACAAAAGTAATTTTATGTGCAAGAAAAAGTAAAAGGAGTAAACAGTCCCCTTTTTGAAGGCAGTACTATCACTTTGTTCTTAGCAGGGAAATGCATGCCTCATTCCGTTTGTTTGTTCAGGCTGAATTTAGGTATTGAAAACTACTGTAGGGAAAAACATCTCACACTGCTGTGCATTTCACCTCACAGCTCTAATGCCGGTTGTCCTGCCACAATTCTATTGACAGAACATTAAGCAGGTTCATCTGAAGCCAATGCTGGAGGCGACCAGTGAGTTCACTGCATAAGGAGCAGCCGGTGACAAGCCTTGGTGTTGAGATCAATGGCGGAAGCCCACCTGGAGATGGATGATGGGAGAACATTACCACTAATAAGTGTCTGCCATGCTGCAGACAGAGACTGAGCTTTATCTGCTGGCTGATATCGACAGAGAGCAGCAGAGCTGTCCATCCAGATTCTTTCCTTCTTGCTTAGGGCTTGCCAGAGCCCAAAAGAAATTAAAGGCCACTGAGGCTGGGCTTCTACCTCAACTGAGAATGGCAAAAAAGAGCTAGAGCTATGTTAACACCTGTCAAACATACAAACTTTCTTCCTCGATAGATAGGATGCCAGGACAAATTGATTTACAAAGCGATCCAACATTGTACAATAAGACACTGAAGATAATATCAGAAGTCACAGATTTGAAAGGATTATTAGCTTAGAGGCTATGATTTTTCATTCAGAAGTATATTTGATTCTAGAAATAATGAAACATAGAAACAGCCAGTACCTTTAAAGAGTAACAAAAGACAGCATTAGACATCAATTAATAAAAACTTTTCCTTATGTCCTCACAGCTGACCAGTGGACTTGCTTCAAAACTCATGAGTACATCAGCTCTTACAAATCACGTCATGTGCTGTAATCACTAATTACTATGTACTGTAGTTGTAATAAGCCTCTGTAATTGAACTTTTGCACGTGAATAAAAAATAACAGCTACAAGATTACAATACAACTCCATTCAACATCCAGTTAGTTACACTGAACCTGTCATCCAAATAAGCTTGTCACACAATTAAAATATAAGGCAACTCAGAAGCCATGAGCACTGATGCAGTCATCTTTGAAAATGAGACTAAGCTTAGCATGTTCCCTCCAAAATGGAACAAAAAAAAAGTCCCACTGTCTTGTGTTTCAGATATTGACATTTAAGCAGAAATTCAAATATAGTACCACTGCCATTCGTAAAATCTTTCAATTAAGACTGAGCCCATATTATAGCTGTCTGTTTTCTCTCACAAAGGAATTCAAATAATGGCCATTCTGGCATTTATGAGACAGCTGCTCCCAGGGCAGAAGCTACATTTACACACCATCTTGGAGCCTAATTGGGCAAGAAGTGAGGCCCCATTAAATAATACGGCATAGTATATAGTATATTCCAAGAGCTGAAATAAAGTACTTAAATGGAACCAGCCCTATTTAAGTTAGATGTAGACAAAAGCACTGTTATAAAAATCCCGTGCATTTCAGTTTTCTATAGTAATATATTGCCTTACATTTTACCTTTTTATTCAGAATTAGTAGCTATATGAAATTTAGTTTCCATCATTTAAAATCAGAACTGACAAAACACAGCAAAAACTGTTTTCTGAAACACTATAGTATAATACCACAGCAATTATTCCTGATGATGACTGCAGTTATAATCACACATTACTACATATCATCACATTACAATAACTAACTTCAAGCTCTTCCCTTTAATGACCGTCAACGGTTTCTTCAGCTGTCTTGATATGTTATAATGAGCCTCTGCTGGATGACAACATGACACCGATTCATCTCAAGGCAGACTGCTTCTATTTTCATTTCCTATTTACTCTCTGTTTGGTGCTGGTACTTGTTTTCTCATGGTTTCTAAACAATAATCCATCCCCAGGCTGCATGTCAGCAGTAACACAAGCCACACTACTGTAAACGTAGTATCTAAACAGCGTTGGCAACATATGATTCATTTTGTTATTTGAAGATCAATAACCAATTTGAAGATGACCTGGTGGAGAGGATCCAGACTGTGCAGCTGTGTTTCGATGTGCAGTGTAAATCACGTGTGGTGGATGTGCGTCTAGGCCTGCCACAGCTCCTGCACTGGGGAATGATTTATGCCTCGGCCCTCCGACATGTTCTGTAGCAGTTGGGGTCTCATCGAACGCTCAGGGCTAATTTGAGAGGCCTCAGTGAAAGAGGCTGTTGAGTGAAGGGGATGGTGCGCGAAAGAGTGTTCGAGTCAGACAAAGTGCAGAAATTCATGATTGGGGAAAAAACTCATTCATTAGCTTTATCATCATAATCATTATCATAGGAACACTGTATCACTCACAGCAGTGTAAATGCCTCTACTTCTCTCAAGCCCACACACTTATTTGCTAAATCTGAGAGGGGATAAACAAAAAGAGAACAAGATAGAAAACCAGAGTCCATGAGTGGATGCAAGTTAAAGACTCTGGCAGGTAAATAGTTGTGCCAGGCCACCATCTTAAGACCAGAGTCGATCATCCACAGAAGAACTGCAAAGAGACAATCGTTTACATGCTCTCATCACATCGGAGTAACAACCGTTCGTCCGCCTGAATGGCCTCCCATTTCAGCATGAGAGCAGTTCTGAGAGCTGGTTGCATAAGTGCCAAATATGAATGCATCCAAGACGACAAGAGGGAGAAAAGTTAGATGGAAGGAACTCATTAGAAGAGCTGCACTCTTCTCACAAACCCCATCTCGGTAAAGCAGAGAAATTTGTGAACTGGCCATGAGTTTTGAAGGATATCTCATAACGCCTGACAAGTGAAAACTGCCACCAGGCAACTAATAGCTATACTGTCATAAGGGCAAATTAAAAGGCATGACTTTGCGTGTATGCAGGCTTTGTGGCTCTGGTCATGTGAGACACACTTTGAAAAAGGCAATTCCCTCACTCCCTGAGTTTCCCAACATCCAGTATCTGTTCTGTTGCCGGGCCAGATGTGAGATGAAGAGATT
Source organism: Sandelia bainsii (assembly GCA_032362345.1). Taxonomy (NCBI): domain Eukaryota; kingdom Metazoa; phylum Chordata; class Actinopteri; order Anabantiformes; family Anabantidae; genus Sandelia; species Sandelia bainsii. The sequence continues at coordinate 13,014,118 of JAUMHL010000012.1, forward strand.
GTTGGTGTTAGGAAAAGGGGCTGACTGAGGGGAAGAGGAAGAGAAAAAGAGGAAAAAGAGAAAAAAGGTGTGCTTCATTAAGTGCTCAGCTCACTCCCAGGTGGCCAGTTTTCCCTGAGGCATAGTCCCTGTGGAGTAATGCTATGTTGGGCTTGAGAGGAGATGAACAGAGGCTTGCAGTGAACAGTAGCATCCTCAAGTCCAAGTCCACAGCTGACAGAGGCTGCATGACTCTCTGAACTCCAGTAACTATACCACATTGAGCAAAGACGGCTTCCTGACTCCACAAATTACAGTAAACCCTTAAGAAGAACGAATGCAGCTTCAACAGATGGGAGAACAGAGGTGTGTTCATTCGCTTGTTGGTGAAAGAAGTGACAAAGCCTATTTTAATGCTAATGTGCCTCTTGCCTCTGGTCTAAAGGGACACAGAGATTTTTCCATGACAATAATCAAACCTTATTTATAACTCTTATGACATAATCTGATACTTGCCACACTAACAATAAAAAATAAATAAAACTAAAAACTAAGAAATCGATAAGAGACATATAAAATTAAATTATTAAAGTGGTTGTAATCAAGATTGAAGTGTATTATGCATTCTCTCAACCCTCACCAATATGCCTGTATGCCTCTGGATGTTACTTTACAGAAATAATTACACAACATGAACTATAAATAATAAATTTCTATGACTGTCTTACCCCTACTGGTGAAAAAACATAATTGAAATATACCGTAAAAAAAAAAAAAAAACATGGGGAACACACATATACTATGATCAGCGAAGACATTATGCTGTATGGGTCACAAGGGACCTCAGGAATAAACTTAATCCTATCACTAAGAGTTGTTATGAGAAATAAGATAAGCAGCATTAGGAACTCAATGGGCCATAAAACTGTGAAGTAATGCTGCATGGCCTCTTTTCACAGGTTTGGCTCATGGTGCTTTCTGTACATTTGTGAGCTTATTTGTGTTTATTTACTTCCAGGGGGCTGTAGAGGTAGATGAAGGTGGAGCGGAGAGAAGTCAGCCAGAGCTGTAAAGTAATGGTTCCATCTTTAATGAGCGGCTGGGGATTGCAATATCTGATGACAGAGAGGACCCCTCCACAGAGTCTCTGTCACGCTGGAAAGGCTCATCCTAAATCTTGTTCTTATTGCTATGAGAAGCGCAACAATATCTCACTACAGAGACAGAACCTCAGGTTTTTATGGGTGCTTGGGTAATTGAACAGCAGGAGGTAAAATGGTCTAATCTACTTATCAGTAAAGGAAGTGTATCCATACTAAATGACTGATAAATTGATATTGGTGTTCACTCCTTCTCCCATCTCCAGTGCATTTCACTCCTAGTATTTTGTCGATGAGATATGTTTGTGAACCAGCTGTGTTTGGCACTGGAGCGATGGTATCCTCTAGGCTACATGTGTCCTGGTGTAAATAAGCCTGTCAGTTTAACCACTAGTTCATATGTAACAGAGGATAGGACTGAGGGATGGTGGCTGTGCCGCTTTATGGCCCCTCAAACTACACTTGTCAAGGAAACTGACCCATAAGACAGCTCAGATGGGCACAACAAATAGGCTTTGTCTCTGTAGTTTACAATTACCCAACAGAGAGATAGACTACACAGCATTTTCAGTCTCTAAACTGACCTCAGAGAAATATCAGCTGAAACAGACTCATTGTTGATTTTGTCTTTGCAAAGGGAAACATTACATGTACAAAACCAGACTTTCAAAATAAAAGAAAATATAGACAAGGTTATAAAGCTGAATACAAAAAAAATCCATAGAGATGCAATATTAATAATGATAACTGATACTTTGTGTGGACAGGCAGCTGCACTTTAGGTGCCAAGGGTTTGGGGTTCAGTGTCTTGTCCAGGGACACTTCCACATATGGCCAGAAATCAGGGGAACTGGGAGTGGAACCTCCAACCGTGGGGTTCATAGATGACTGCCCTACCAACTGCACCACGGATGAAATTAAATAATGTATACCTGTATTAGAAATACAAATATTTTCACATAAATCACTTCATCTTGCCCTGCTTTTGATATATCATTGTAATTCCTAATTAAGTACTTGATCACAAATAAGATGTTAAGCAGAGTGCAAACATAAAAGAATCTATCTTTGGACTCATTTCAATTAGAAGCTATAAATCCCCTGAGAGTTATGATACATGCAATCACTTTAGCATGTTTCATTTATGTTTTGATTAAAAAGGAAGTCTCTGGAAGGACTGGGGGGCTTTCACAAATTAATTCCAATTAATATTCAGTAATAAGGCCCAGCAGGGATTTGCTTTCTAACCAGGAAATCCTCAACCCCCTGCACATCTTTGCTAGCAAATTAAATGTGCTTTCAAAACACTATAAATACAGATTTACCACAGAAAAACAGAGAAATAATAATAGTTTGGTTCTGTTAATCTGTCAATAACAGAGATCAAACAGAAACAAACAGAGGTCTTAACAGAACTCATTCATAAACATCCCAATAAATGTCCAAGAAAAGAATGGAAGAGGTCCATACAAAGCCATGTAAAAGGTCAGAGCCTAGAGGTGAACTCTACCAATGCTAATCTCAAAGGCAAAACCAGCCAGCTAAATACTACGGGCAGACATGCACAGAGCGAATCTGCGACAGGTTCAAGTCACTCTGCTTTTCTCTTCTTCACAGACTCCTCTGGCATGCAGTGAACAATATACTTTATCAAGCGCTTTTAGACATTAGAAGTTCTGGTTGAGGCTCTCATTCTCCAATTTCAGCAATTAATCCATCACATTACTAACTGTTGATTAATTTTCATAATGCCTAATCGATGAATTTACATCATGTCAGCGCTACACCTAGATAAGTACAATATTCATTCTAAAAACTTTCTGCCTTACTAGGTTTTCCTTCATTTCCAACTATTGCCATGTGTTGAAATCTAATCATATCCTGAAAATGATCAAGGCCAAAAGCCAGTAAAATGTCTCCTTTGAAATGTGTGGAAAGCATCTGTCTCTGGCACCTTTGAAACCCAGAGAGGCATCTGTCTGATGTGGTAACATGCCAAAGTACCCTAAGATCAACATATATGGACTCAACTATACATCTCATTCCAATACATGGTCCTGTGCAAATAAAGTTTTAATTTAAAACATTTTGCATCAAAATAAATGTTGTATTTTATTTTCCCTAATAAGCTTCTTGTAACACTTTGAAATCTTTGCCAGGGAACTGAATATATCTTTCTCTTTTTGAAATTATGATTGGTCTTGTGCGGACATGGAACAGATGGTGTTATCTAACTCATGGGTGGAAGGAGGTGGAAGGAGCAACAAGTGTGCAATTAAAGGCCTGAAGAGAGAACTTCTGTTCAAAAGTGGTCGGAAAGTAAACCATTTCAGCCATATACAACTAAATTAATAGTCAATATCAGGTGCAATTGGAGAGCTATATGATATCTAGGACCATAATATATGGTAAAAATGAGCATACATGAAAGATAATTAAGAGTTTATTCAGTCTTAACTGGTGAGTAATGCATAGATTTCAAATGCACACTTGGAGGTCATCATCCTTCCACAACTGTCCATCTGGCAGTTTGTCTTTCCCCCACTAAACATGCTAAACAATTTTTTTATACAGGAAATTAGCAGAACCAACGAAGCTTATCTTGTTAACTTAATGTAAATATATATACACATTTGGTTAATTTCAAGTTAATTCAATTTAAAATATATACAGTAGTTTCAATTTTGAAATGACAGTGCAACTTATATAATCATATACTGTTCTGACTAGAAGCCTTTCCACTTGAAACGGTCAGCTAAATAAGTGAACTTGTGCAAGTTCAACGCCTTAAATTTAAGTTTTTAAAAATACAAAATTAGCAGACTTCCAGCATTATTTCAGAGCTGTCTATATGACTTAACAGTTGACTTAACTTATCTTGAACTTGTTTTCTCAGATTCTGATAACATAACTGGGATAATTTTACACTTTCACATTAAACTAACAATTAAACTAACTATTGAACCTAAAGGCTGAATTATGCTTCAGTGCAGGATCTGCACAGAATAACACAGAAGCATAGGCCTAGCTTAAGTGCACTACAAGTTTGTTTGTTTTTCTATACATGTTACCGTAGGTACTCCTTCCTTCTGTGTATGAGCAGTGATAGCCATTCTCCATCTTTCATTCAAGCTGAGTCAGTATCAATCACACAACACTCCAAAGATAAATAGGCAATCTAATAACAGTAGGAGCAAAAATAACTTCACTCACTCAATCCTTGACCTTATGGAGCAAGCAGTCAGTTTGGTTAAAGCTACAACCATCACATAAAATGGATTTTTCTTTTGGATCAATTGCACTGGAAACATTTTAACTAAAATGGCCATAGAAAGCTGTCACTAATAAATAATTGCTGTTGTCATGGATTTATATACTGCCTCCGCCTCCTCTGGAGGAGCCCATATTTAAGAGTGTTTGTGACTGCAGGCTATTTAGACCAAATAAGACAATGCAAGCAGGTTTTCTGAGCAGCAAAGGAACTGCCTCTAGACAAGGAACTATTTCAGCATGAATGGAGCTGGAGGAGAGACACAATTACCATCAAACAATAGCAGCGATGCCACTGCTGAGGCGCCACATAGGACATGGAGGAAGTGGTGAAACATTTAGGTCATTCAAAGTTCAAACATGCACAGATACAGCAGTGTGAGTTAAGGATATCAAAGATGATATCAGTTTGTTAATCGTGATGTTACAAATTTAATTTAACAGAAGAGCACTGTTCATAATTTCCAGAACTCGAGGATGCCAAGGCAAACATCCTGTCTGAAACGGAATATGATGGTTTATTAAACTTGCTGATGGCTGGAAGAAAATTGGTGCCTGCTATGTGTTCCAAGATAATCACGATTTTTGTTTTTTGCAGTTCCTTTGCAACTGTTTTACAATCACATACTGGTTTTGTGTGTCATGCTGAAGTGTGTAACTCTAAATAACAGCTTCAGATTCCTTGTTATACTCAGTTTTCTGTATCTCACTCTAGTAAGTTAGGTACTGTAATAAAATGCACCTGGCCTAAAGGTCTTGCCAATAAACACTTCTTAATAAATCCCTTGAAAACTGCAAGTGCACATTTTAATTAGCTCAGGAAACGGATACAACCACCATAGAGAGAGTTCTTTGATGTCTGAAATGTAATTTTTATATTTGAACAGATGACTTCTGTAACAGTGTTGTCAGACTGCAAAGGTTTCAAAATGAACTTGAGAAAATTACACTAATGTTATCCAAAAGTAAGCCTCATGGATGCACTTATCCTTGCCCTGATGTTAAATTGGTGAACTTATTCTTGTCTATTTAGATGTTAGCAGTACATTTTTCTACATGTCAACCATCTCTGCTACTATTAATAGTGTGTAAAAATGGAAATAATTTATGACCAGTGTTCTAAAATTAAAATCAACTGCAAATTGACTGTATACCACAAATATGCTGATGCCTCAGGTGTTTATTTGCAGTTCCATCTTTTTAAAATAAGATTTTATTATGGAAAGAACAAAATATGAATAATTAGCAAAATGCCACTCGTGACAACAAATTCTATTTTTGTCTCAAGATTTCAGTCCAAATAAATGTAAGCCGCTGCTCCCAGGGTTTAATCAAACATATCAATATTCAGCTGATAATGCCTTTAATCTGTGGCCAAGAGAAACACGCATAACTCATCCAAACACTACAGGGAGTTTCCACTAATGATCAAATATGATAAGGAAATATCAAGTAAATAGCTGATAATTTAAATAGGTCTCCCCATTTATAATTTAGCACCCTACATTATCAGAGCTGACCTTCTTGGATGGAAACAAAGCAAAAGTGGAAAATTACACATCAGTGTCAGCTTCAACTGTTGCATGCATTTGTTTTTGGTTCTCAGGGGTCTATTGATAATTTATGCTATAGATTAAAGAAAACTTCAATCTTTCTGGGTAGCGGCTAGAATTACTACTCAGTAGGTGCAGCATTGGTTTAAATTGAATGTTGCATACTTCAACTATGGCCTGTGTCTTTAGGCTGTACTTAAGCACAATAGTGTCCTGAGCTAAAAACTAATGACAGCATGCTCACAGTGACAATGCTAACATGGAGATTTTAGTAGGTAAGTTTCCTTTTTTCAGCATCTTAGACACACTGCATCTTCTGATTAGTCCTAAAGATATGATGGAAATGCCACTGTATTGTACAAACCAAAAATTGGATCTCATGTCTTTGCTCTATGGTAATAGAAGAGATCACCAAAGTTATTAAAATTTATTATAAGGACGATAGTAAGGTCTGTTTCAATTTTGGGCCAAACCATTCAGTAGACATATTTACCTTAAGCTTAAAAAGTTCAAAGTTTTATCTGCAAACTACATTACTTACTTAACTTTTCCATTACCAAACTGCAGTACAGGATCACGTTTAAAACACTGAACACTGTTCATGTTTGTGACTTTATGACAGATGGTAGCCAAAAGGTCAAAGACACAAATGGGGTTCAGTGCAGAGAGATGAATTCAGTAGGATACACCTATGTGTCTATGGTGATCCCCTTGGGAGGGACGCCACCAAAGGCTGTTTTTGAACTCGGCATGCTACAAATAGAGACCCCCTACTTCTACCCTGTTTCCATGAAGGCAGACAGCTCCAAGCTTAGAGACGCCTACACCTCATTGACTCACTTACAGGCTCCCAGGAATCCATTCAAAACCATGCACTCCGGAGACAATCCATATTTAACATTCAACTAAATATATTTAGTTAATGAACTCCTGCTAAGTGAGTAATCTGTAAATTGACAGATAATGGTTCACTGAGCACATAACTAGATAAGATAACAGAAGAAAATACTAATAATCAGCTATACAGTTGGGTAAAATGTTGGTATCACATCAATATCAAAAAGGGTATGCAATTATACTCCTCTCATGAAATCAGACTAGATTAAGCATGTTTTGTTAATATTTAATACTGTGACCCGTCAGAGAGATCAAATTGTGTACCAATAATATTTTGTGTCATAAATCCTGAATACAGGGTAAGTGCCAAAGGTCAAACATCTGAAACTTCCAGCTTCTCAATGGAAATAGTTGTGTTTTGTCTAAAACACAAGAGGAATCACACAGGAGCTCCAGTACCCGACTCTCACCTCTGACTGGATTTTCTATGATCTACTTTTTACTTAATGAGGTGTCATGTACAGTTTATATAAAAGTTATAACCTTATGAAAGGGTGAAGCAATAGCTGAGGAAAGATAAATGGCAAGGCTGTAGGGAATCTCAATTTGCCTGTAACATCAATGGGACAAGAAGTCTTCATCCTCATTGTTCAGAGATGCATTAGAGGCATTTGGGCGCTTCATTCAATTAGTAGCTCAGATGAATAAATATGAAATATAAGAACTGTAAATATTACATTTCCTTAAAACTAAAAATAACTAAATAAAATCAATTTTATTAAGGTGGTTGGGAAGGCAAAATGTCAAGAAATTTCATTCAAATGTAGCTACAAAACATTTATTAAGTTTTCAAATAACAGATTTACAGCAAAATCAGTTGTAAAATATAGAAACAAATCAAATGTTTATTTTAAGTGCAGCTGGGTTCTTTAAGATGTGTATCACATATAGCAAAGAATCCAAGACATGTATTCATTGACCCCTGATTTTAACTCTTATTTTGCTTTCAGTGCAAAAGCTTATAGTCCATTTTCCAAAGAGTCAAGCTGCTCTTTAAATCAAATTGCTTTCCTGAGACCACTTTAAGCTTTCCAAATCCTGTTCTTGTTATTTATTTTTCTTTAACTTGATTTCTGACAGCCAATTTAATTAGGCTGGATATGTGTGGGTGTAAAAAAGGCAACATGACAAAATCAGAAGATGGATGGCAACCTTTGCTTCACTATTAAAAACCACAATTGCATTGTATTGAAGCTCAATCTATAGGCGTTTTATCAGTAGCAGCAAGATAAACATAGCTTGGACTGCAGCGCCATAACTATCACCTTTTGCAATTCCACTGGTTTTTGAAAAGGATCTGCTAGATTTTCATTTTCAGCTGCCAATGGTGGAGACCATATTTGGTATATCTACCACTGTTAATTAAAAGTTTATTTAACAAATAATTAACACAAAAATTAAGTTGAAGGCAGACTGAGGATTTTTTTATTCGCTAACCATTTCGTTTTCCAAACATAGGGCACAGTGACTCATTAGCCACCTGACCTTAATGGCAGTCTGCAGGGACATGTTGTCTGGCCGAGCCCCCGTCAGAGTCATTGGGCGCCAAGGAGGAGCTGACCTGTTGGTAGATGAAGGAGTAGAGGCTGACGTCAGGGCGCTGACTGAGGCAGCTCTTACACACTGAGTTGTAGTAGTGCCTCAGGAGATCATACACCTCGCCTGTGATGGAGATAGAGAAGATTTGTGTACATTGTCTAGTCTTTACATTAGACAAATACCACAGCCAGGATAACGCAGAACAATTTTCAAGACCAATAATGAGCCATTGCATTGTGTCATGAGAACACAATGTTTACAACAAAAATCTAAGAAGAATTAAATTATTAAATTAAATTATTATCTAAGACATCCCATCGTGGCAGTGCAATCAAAGTGTTAAAAAGAAAGACATAAACATAGCTGCATATAAACAAGAAGCAGGCAGAACAGTTATTTGTCTTACCGACACCGATTTTCCTCTGAGTGAGGAAAGCATGCATGTTGTGGACATCTGTCATGAGCTGGCTGTCACCAAAGGTGAAATAGGCGACATCTCGGCCCGCCTCAGCAGCTGCCAGCATCTGCAGCAGAGCTGGAGGAGAAGATGCCTATGTTAGTGAGAGTTACACAAATTCAGTGCAGTAAAAAAATATAAAGCCTTAAATAATATAAAGGCTTCTATTTTATGGATTAATTCAAACATCATTTTATCTTTGTCCTTTTTAAAATACAGTAAGGTTAAATAAACAGAAGTGTGTCATTCAGTAAGAGATGTTACCATTAAAAGTGAGTCACAAGCTTTTGTGGCACGAACAGTAAAAGCTAAATAATCAGGGGGAATAGGTCTCACCCCTACTGAGAACTCTGGATTAGTTACAAAGAGAGGCCAGGTCTGGCCCCAGAGAGCTGTGAATATTTTAAGAGACTGGAAATATGACTGCGGATTAATGAAGGTTGGGACAAGTTAATCAGCAAAACTGAATCAACATTTTCAGAATAAGGCTGAGATGAATATGTTTGCACTTCTGCAGTTTCTCTCCACTTTTCTGTTTCAACTGGTTTCTGCAAAAATGATCTGACAATTAAAGAAAGGTGGCTATGTGAGGCTACACAAGGTAAACCCAAGATGAAAAAAGCATCCGAATTATGAAGCTCTTCCCTGGAGGCATTTCATTAAGCAGACAGTACACGACTGTGCCTATGGAGAGCTGTACCCTGCTACAGCTAATTAAGAAATATACAGTACACGGCTGTATGTATATTTTGCAAGCACAGCGGCTCTAAGTCAGACAGAAAGTGAGAAGCAAGAGCTACTACTGCAGTTAACATAGCACTCCAGAAGCTCCCTGCTCAGAGACAGTGATACAAGGCTCTGACAATGTGCTGTAACAGACTGATGGACTCAAGCAGGCGATCAATTTCACTATTAATGAAACATATTAACTTTGTCATTTGATCAATAGAAGGAAGACAACAAATAGGCCTTAAGTAAATGAATGCATTTCCAGAAGACAAATGGATAACCACACTGATCTGCTGGTGCCTTTCAATCTGAAATTTATTCTGTCAAATCCAGGAAGAGAGACCACTTAGGCTGCTAAGTGCACAAAGATGATTTGAGCCCATTTCTCCGCAACATCTTCTGACGGCAGTGTAACGTCAGCGCTTACCTTTCAGACGTGCGTCACCCCCAAAAACCCCACAGCCCCAGTTCCCTGTAGCCACCGCTGCAAGGTTTTGGCTTTGCTCCTCGGGGCGAGAAAAACCACAGTACGCCTGAATGAAGACGGAGTAAAAGGAAGGTTGAAGAAAGAAAATTAATAAGGAAATGGAAAATTACATTTCAATATGATAGGACAAATGTTCTGTAGCAGATTAAATACACAAATACCAAGGAGATAAGTGCACTGTAAAACATCTGCTTTGTCTGAAAAGACCGCTACATTGTAAACACTTATATTATATTATAGTTTACTCAATAGTAGGCAGCACCATGCAGAGTAATCATCATCAACGATTTTTAGCAAAGATAATGTAATACACTAAATAGAAAATACAGTTTTTTGGGGGGGGGGGGGGGGGGGGGGG
>JAUMHL010000012.1:13024496-13056074 GCA_032362345.1 Sandelia bainsii
CCACCCCCCCCCCACACACACTGCCTCACATTAAACCCTTCCAGTATTACAATTGTAATCTAAACATGTTTTCTTAGGTTGACGATCCATTAAATTATCAGCCACACAAGGTTGTGTCATTCAAGTAAGTCAGGAAAGAAAATCATTTGGCAAATAAAGCTAGAATCTTCTGTGGTGAGCCTCAGGTCTTACAGTAGGTACATTGGTTCATTAACATTATTCCTTATAACACTGCAGAAAATAGAAATACTTTATTTTGTTAAATAAAATATCTGAATTGGGCTCTGGACAATCATTTTTACAGTGAAAATGAATTGCAAGAGCCCACCCTACCCCTTGACCAGTCATAAATTCTTCTTTAGAAAGGGCAGATATGACAGGTACTGTAGCTGAACAATATTCGAAACAGGATTGATCTTCATGTTGGTGCATTCCTCACATCCTTGTCAGCGCTGTCAAACTCCTCCACGCTTTCTGATGGCAGGCTTGACAAAAATCTACATCTTGATTTTCTATTACAAATGGACATCTCTGACTGGCAAGACTGCACATATGAAGGGACTCCTAACTTGAAATAGAATTTTGTTGCAAATAGAATGATTGTGATTAATCACCCTGAGGTCAATTAAGTTAATTAAAATTCATTCTGAGCCTAATGAACAGTGTAATGAATAAGATTAAGCTTATTCTCTACATATACTTGACACCCCATCACTCTGTATTATACATGTTTGACAATTAGCATTATTCAAATATTTACCCTGGGAAAAGTAAACATTTATAAAATACTGTTTGATGAGGCTGTTTGCCAACTATTAGACAGACTAACAATGAAACCATTAAACCTGTGTAACCCAAACATCAAAGAAAAACGTTATACTACTACTGCTGCTTCACACAATTAAAACCAGATACAGAAGATTTAAGTGTAACATCAAAAAGGTAGTTTGCATCCACTTCCATAAACCATAGAAACTGTTCATTTGTCTATAAAAATGCACTTAAATCAGCTTTCACACTGTAGTTACTGAAACCCACTCTCCAGTGAGCTAATGCTCTAGAGCTCATGTTTTGTTTTTCGCTCTCAGGTGCTGTCATTGAAGCATGATCTAAAGTGCCAAGCACAACAACAAAAAGCACAACCCATACGAAGCGAAGAAACCAAACGGAATGACAAGAGAAAGAAACATACAATTAACAATAAAGCAGGAAATACAGAAAAAATTTAAGATAAATGTAACCTTGTTGAGTTCTCGGTTGATTCTCTCTGGTTGAAACTGTTCACGAAAGTTCCTAAACCGCAGTGCATCAATGGCCACGATTTCTGTACATCTTCTTTGCCAGCCATCTCTGAAACAAATCAAACAGATGGTTTTTAACCACTTTATGCATGGCACAATAAACCAAATGATCTTTATAGAAAAATCTTATTAGCCCTAAGCACATCATAATAAAAGAAGGGAAAAACATAAGCAGAAGCAGTAATTGGTCATAAACCGAGGTAACGGACACATTTGAATGTTGACCTCATGATAACCGAGATGAAGAGTTTCATTGAAGTTATTAAAATTCATCCTGAGGGACATATGGGTATCTGTGCAAAATGTCATGGTAATGCATACACGTATTGTTTATATAGTTATAGTAGTATAGTTATATAGTAGTCTTGCAAGGTGACGGCTGACTGATCAAATTCTTGTAACAAAGGGAATTCAACACAGCTATACACAGTTATTTCTTGGTTACGAATTGTAACATCTGAAAGCATCGTGGTGCAACAAGTACCTTGGAGTTGTGTCCTGGTGGCTGCCACCCCACTTGTAGGTCTGAGCATAGCCTGTGTATTTACTGTACTGCTGCGTACCTGGCAATAAACAACAGGGACATTAATCATATACCTCTGCAAATCATATTAATATAATTTTTATACATGGCCACAATTAAAGAATTCTTCTGTTTATCTAACAAAGCTAAAAAGTAGGCAACACTACACTGTATTAATTAGAAAATTCATATAAAATAAAATTCTTGTTAGTCACTAGTCATGCTAAAATCAAGAGGTAATAACAAAGGAGTTTCTGTTCTGGTTTATTATATTCACATAGCTAAAACAGTTGTTTTTTGAAACTTTAGCATGTTCACCATTTATATTTTATTAGTGAGAGATATGTTGATGATGTATAGACCAAACCAACAACTTGCTCTTTAATGCATTCTTACTCAAAGTTTTATTATATAATATTATATGAATAACAATAAGAAAAATATTAATAGGGTTTGTAGATGACTGCTGACTGCCCAACCAACTGCGCCACGGTCGGCCCAAACATGTTGACAGCATGTTAGCCAGCCACAAGAATGTTTAGATTTTGTTGGAATCTTTTATTATTCATCTTGTCCTGATGTTAATGGTGAGCATGTTTAAAGGGTCTTCACTGGTAACCAACAGTTGATATTGTATTCACATTAGAAGTTAGATTTAAAAATGTAAAGCATATTAAGTTCACTACAAGTTAACACCACTTTCAGACTAGACGGCCTTGTGTTAACTATGAATACACCTGACCTTTAATGGTCTTCCAAAAATATCAAATTCTACAATCAACCATATTTGCATTTGAAAGGAACAACCTTCAAGAACAATAGAAATTATGCTTATATTTTATTATGCAAGACAATTGTCATTTTAAAATTATTTGTAGTTGGAAGCAGATCAATCTTGGTGAGGGAAAGATGTGTCTGATATTAGACTACCTCTGTAGATTCCATAGAAATCAGCAGGTATAATTCAAAATGTTCCAGAAGGTTGTTCCATTCATGTGTAAATATGTCAGAACAAAGTGTCTCATATTTGTGTTGGGCTAGAGACTGTAAAAGGTCGGAAGCGCATCTCATTGCCTTGTTGAGGCAAAACTGGGCAAGTTTTACTACTTTAATGCTATCATAGTCTGCATGTAAATACACTCCCCTCGAAAAGTGGCAAGGCCAACTAATGTCCGTTTGCTCTACACTGAAGACATTTTGGGTTTACGATTAAAAGATGAATTTGAGACAACATTTCTGAATTTCAACTTTGATTTGATAGTATTTATACCCAGATACATTACGCAACACAGAAGATAGCAGTAAAAGTGTTTGCCAAAGATAGATTTAAACTACATCAAAGGAAAAACAAATAAACTATTTTGTTGCAAATCACTTGTTTGCAATACTGCATCAAGCCTTTGACTCACTAACATCACTACATTGTTGGTTACATCTGCCAATATGCTTTTTCAGGTTTTTTTGGTTTTAATCTTTACTGCAGTCTCCTTAAATTGTTTGTGGTGAGGTGAAATGCAAGTTCAATTGAAGCAAGGTGTGGTGATTGACTTGGCCAGTCTAAACCCTTCTACTGTTTCTCTCTGATTAATTATCATTTGGATCACTGTCTTGCTACATGTGAAAGCTCCTCCCAATCAGTTCCAAACTGTTCTGTGTATGTTGCATAGTACAGTAGTGGTTTCTCTCTTTTTTTAAGACATTTCAAATTGTCTAATGTTTGTGCAAAGCTGCTTTTCTCCCATACATATAGAGACAGCTCTCTGCTGTCACGCGGATGTATCCTGTTTAACAACAAATGCTGTTATCACAGGTAAAACCTAAGCCCAAAACCAAGAGCAGTTATTTAGTGCTATTTATTATTTAAACAATAAATCTTACAGGAGACACCTGGGTAACAAGAAAACACCTTTCAGTCACATATTCTAATACTTTTGCTCACGTAAAATTTGTGTCATCTGATACAAAATCGTATGATCTAGATTGGACTACTTTTAAACATGTAAAAGCACCATCCCCAATGATAAATGGAGAATATAAAGGAGGAATTTGTGCAGAGTCAAGAAAAATGCACCTATGCTGGCATCTTGCTTGAGCCATGCTTGCACTGTGTTTGTGGTCAGTGCTGCCATCAATGAGTCATACGATTTCTCCCTGATACTATTTATACTTTTGACCGCCCCAATGGCAGCCAGAGATCCAGCAATCAAGGAAAATTCAATTAGGCCTGGGTACTTTTGCAAATTTCAGTGCAGAGGTAAGATCCATTAGCTTCTCTACCATATGTCAAAACGTATCACAGGGGAATATGATTTACTACATGGCCACAATGCAGCTAAGACTTTTACATCAGGGGGACAAGAGATACGGGCAGGGTTTAATAAAGATGATGGAATCGAAGAGTCCATCAGCGGAGCAGGTCTTGGGCAGGTCTTCCAGCTATAATTAATTCTGGGCTTCTGTAATAAAGTTAAGTGGCATAAGTGGAAGCGAGGGAGAAATGGTCAGCAAGACGTCTGAAGGTGACTCCACTAGAGTAAGAAGAGCTACAGGAAAAGGCAGTGGAATGATGTTGATCAGGAGGGCGGAGGCTCTGTTGCCTCATTTCCTGTTTTTATCCAGCCTACTTGTTATGAAAGTGACAATATCCATCTCCCATAAATGAATGGGAGACGGAAATTTTCACTTTCACATTTCCTATATTAGTGGTTCAAGTCAGGGACTTTTATTTACAAATAAAATAAATATAAAAATAAAAAATATCAATTAAGTGGGAATTGTATAGCTACTATACATATGTCTGGCCATTTGGTGACTATTGAGTCTGATGTTCAGTTTTCTTCTTTCCACCAACTCCAACAGAAATATTAAGAGTGAGAGACCAATTATCAGCAATTATTTTTAGCCAGCTACTAAGTAACATCTGTCATTTGCTTATGGACAGGTAGTGTACTAGGTCTGGAAAAAGTAGTGTTGAAAGTGCCTGCATGACTCAAAACAGTAAAGAAAAATGAAAACTGCTGTTAAATGAAAACAATAAGCTGAAGATATCTGAAATGTGCTGTACGATTAGTTGTAAAATACACAGGTTACTGTCTTAAATTATTTTAATTGTTTTAAATAATAACTGGATTTATATGAGCTTCCTTCAGTTTTAAGTAGTTATTACTATGGTATGCAACATGTTTTCAAACCTCTTCACCAGAAAAACAACCAAGCAGCTACAACACTGTGAACAAACCATGTTAGACAAATAAAGACGAAAAACAAACAGGAGCCATTAGCCTCCTGCAGAGACTCCCTACGTCTAATTCGTGCTACTGCACCTGCTGGCCTGTCCAAATCTTGTTGTTGCAAGCACTCAATAGTGAAGTACAGTCAGTGAGAATTACTCAACAGAAAGACCCAACAGAGCAATCAGGACAGCCCAGTCTCAAACTCCTAAATGATTTTTTGATGTGACTCTCCACTTTGCAGCCAATCAAAATAAAACATGTGACAAGGTGAGATACAGAAAACAGGGCAACTACTACAAACATTCTTTAGCCTCCTGCTGAGCCAGGATGGGGTAAACTGAAGATGTGCAATGTGTACACCATGCTGTGTGTGACGAGTGCTGTGAAGAAACACTCACTGTGTTTCTTCTGTCAAATTTCAGGTTAAGTTACCCCAGGACAATATTGACTAAAATCGATTAAAACATAAATATTTTAATATGATTAGAATTAGGAAATAGGATTTCCTCAGTGGACATTATTGTTAAACAAGCTGTAGAAGAATTTTGATCACTGACCTGTAATGATCAGACATTCAGTATGACCCAGGGCTTCAGTAAAGAGGCGAGAAACAATCAGCTCTGGATTGATCAGAAAACGGATTTCCTCTTGGACTAGTCCAGTACCGATGACTCCTCCTCCAACAAACTGATTGGCAAAATCCACCTGCAAATCACAGTAGATGTGTGGGAATCATAAAAACATTATGGAACACCCATGCCCTTGCAGACCTTGCAGATCAGAATAATTGAAAGTGCACACATGTACACAATAAGCATCTAAATGCTGTTGTCACATTCACATAAACAGCAGCAAAACCATACTGTACTGTACTGTGAAATATATGGTTTATAAACCTTGCACAAGAGGTGAAAAACAGCTCATGAAAGAGTGTCAGGCCTTTTCTTTTATTTGTGACAGAATCCCAGACAAGCTGATTGGGAAGGTGGCCTGAGGTGCTCACATTACTCAGACACTTGTCACCCATGCCAAATTGAGCTCTCCCCAGGAGCAGCACTTAGGTGTTCTGCTGCCAGTGGCAAAACATCAAAACAAGAGAGCAGTCTTACAGTGCAAAGTAAACATCTCCCTCCAGTCATAACATGCTGCTAAATTGACTGCTGACTGATGGCTCTGATATCTTTTGCTGCTTGTGTTCTTTCAGGCTTGTGCAGACTTATGGGTGGCACCGATTTATTTGTTTATTTTCATCTGTTTATGATTCAAAAGAAAATATGCATCTCATTGTTTCAGCTCAGACAGAGGCGTGGCAATTCATTGTTTTAGTCAGAAAGCAGCCATGTGGAACATATATAATCCAATTTCAGGACTGACAGTTGTTGCTCATTGGCCTGCAGACAGCACAGGCCTGTCCCATTATAACCCCCAGTGCAAGGCTGCAAAGGAGTAAGTCGGCAGTCTCATCTCTCCAAACTGGTCATTCAACTCTGGGACAGTAAACCACCCTCTGCTTTGACAGGCTGTCAGCACCCAGCACCCCCACCCCAACAGAATATCCATCAATCTGGGCCAAACCTTCCCCCGGAGCTGGTCACGTGTACACATCAACTGTCAGCTCATGGCAACTAGAGGCAAACAAAAGGTGAAAGGCAGAGCGGGCCATCCTGACAGTGTAGAGGAAACGTGGCCGAGGAGGCTCAGAGGCCTCGACCCCGGTCCCTGCACACACTCCCTCCAACATGTCACAGGCTCCCTCAAAGGCCTTTTCAGCAGTAGTAAGCAATCTGGGTGAGAGACTCCAGAATGAAGTGGCTTAGTGACTGACTACAACAGAGGAAAAAGAGCACAGGGAAGAGCAGCTCTCTAACTAAGAGCTCCTTCAAGCAAATAAATAGGATTCTGCAACTTAAAAGTCAAACACTACTGGAACATTTCTCCTTCCCTGCATCTTACCTGAAGCATTCCATAACCATCATCCTCAATGGTCCCTTCGCAAGTAATGTGGAGCTTTGTGAGCTCAGTGCGTGAGCTGAAACACAAATTGTGAATTGTTTTCCAGTTACTAACTGTGGTTAAGATGATGGATCTGTGCCTGCTTCCAAAAAGGATACTAGATGTAGCAGACTCCAGGGATTCTTGCTAAAAAACAATTACCACACTACTACTACTTCTAATACTAAAAAGAATGTATTATTTATTTAAAGCATCAATATACTACACCTTTTCCAGTCAACAGGTTTATCCAAACTTTTCCGTGTGAAAGTTACAAGTCCAGTAGGTGCTGAAAAAACAAAACATTTCTCACTTCATATCATTCAGAAAAATTTGAAAATACTTGAAATGTAATCTGAACACCTACTTTGCTCAGTGACACTTTTAAAATAGCACATCAGGGTTTTCAGCTTCTCAATCTTCTTTGGAGAGGAGCCCTCAAAAAGCCTAAAGGCAAAAAGAAATGATTCATTTCCATAAATTATTTTTGATATTGGACACAACGCCAACTCTTATCCAATAAGCTACAGCAAAAAGCCAGAAAAAATGATCTGTTATAACCATAGAGACTCACTTTGGCCATGTGAGTTCAGTCGTGTATTAACTTGATATGAATTAGTTCATCTCTCACTCAGTCCCCCTTTCAGTTACTAGCCGATTATGTAGGAGCTCCTTTGCTGTTATGACAATGGAGTTGCCCCAGGCTTACCATCATGGAGTCACACTCATGTGCCACTTTACAGCACTTGCACAAAAAGAAAAAAAGGGAACAGAGAGGGAACCAGGGCTTCCTCCTTGGGGATACATTAAGAAGCGCTGTGTCCTTTTAAGCAACATAGTCCTCAGGAGGCAAAAGGTCATTTCCCCTAAAGAGTACCACACAAATGTTCCCTGCAAACGCACGTATACAAAGCTGCTGGTAGTTAGGTGCAGTGGACGGGTTTGAAGGCATTTACAGCATTAAGCCCACCATCTCCCTCTCAAGTAAACTCTATAAAGAGCCCCACAGCCTGCCTCACATGCCTTAATAAACAGAAAAAAAATGGGAGAGAAATGAAGTAACGACAACAGCGCAATGCACTGAGGGCCCTTCAGGGGCTTAAAAACTCATTCATAGAAGTTCACCCCTGCAATGCGTTCTCTTTTTTGGCAGTGTGGCCCCAAGAAACAGTTGTGTGTTGTGCAGTCCTCAAGACAAATTGCCTTTGACATAACCAAGTCACAAGTAAGAGCAGGCTTTTAGCAACAAATCTCACTATGGCCTTTTGGGAATCGAGAATTAATACACAATTATATAACATCAATACACCACCCACAGATGTGCAGAAAGCAATGATGTAACTCATGAAAAGGGTATACGTGACTAGGTATAACAGCTGGGTTTCTGCATCACCAGCACAAGAAATGAAAGAAATTCTAAGAAAATAAATCTCTAATTGAGCAAAATGCACATAATGATATAAGTTTTGCTTTAGAATACCTGAATGACAAAGTCATCATTCAAACAAGCAAAAAGAGTCTTAATGGTCAGTTTTAGCTCAAAGAAAATGAAAAATCTACACTGAGATGAAAGAACGTCTGCATATAAAAAGCTTTGCTTTCATTTCTTTTACAGGGAGGGAATAGTTTGGAGCCCACATGTGTTTGCCAAACGCAATAAAAAATAATTAATGAAAATTAAAAAAATTCAAAGCATGCGCTATCTGGCTCAGGTTAAGTTTTAGAGGCTTTCCAGCTTAACATTTATGTGAATGAAATAGTGATGATATTGAACTCTATAGTCTTCTGCAACAGCCAGTGGCTTTCTCCATTGTCAAAAGCAGCCATCTGAGTCAATGTTAATCTAATTCCCCCCTCCATTTAGGTAATTGCACTGCGATGCCAGCAGAGAGAACATGATTGAGCAGTGACCTGCAGACTGCTTTTGCATTACACCACCAAGACGATCATGATGAAGGAGAAGATTTGGCTCTTATGAACAAAAGGGTATTTACTATTCTAATGGTTCTGGTAGGTATAGTAGACTAAAAAAAGATATGCTGTGTCAGACTGATCAGTCTGATCTATAATTAAAACTACATGCACTGCAAATGTTTTCTGCTTTCACACCCAGGCCTAAGATAAAATGATTTGTGCAGAAAGCATATACAGTAGTGCCCCCTCATGAAAATGAAGCTAGTTGTCACAACAGCTTCATATACACCCAGATTATGTAACTTTAAACATGACTCAAAGTACCACATCCCTACATTACCTAAAGAAGTTGATGTCTGGGTAGTTGCAGTACTCAGTCTTTCTGGAGTTTCGTCGGGGGAAGGTGCAGAAGAAGGCGTTGGCGAGCAGACATGCCACCTGCTCCTGAGACATGGTGATGGAGTGGTTCATGCCTGCCTTGAGGAGGGGTATTGGCTAGAGGTACAACAGAGGTACAACTGAAGAAGGTCAAAATAATTTGTTTAGTCAATTTGAGACAATGAAGTGTGTTGCATAAAGGCACTAATTTTGCACCACTCTTTAATCAGCCATCATAATTACAATCATGGCCCATTCATGCTTACACATGCTCCCTGTTCCCAATAAAGGTCTTGGGTTTATAAACAATGCATCTGTGTAAGAAACTGTAATGACAGTGGGGAGAGTTTCTTACAGTATATATATATAGACTAAATAAACATGGAAAAATGCAAGGCATGGGAATAATGTTTGAAAATGACAAGGAACAAGACAGCAATAATGATGGCTAAGTTCTACAATAAAGATTAGCATATTTACTTGAATTAGCAAGACACTTAACAGGCTGTTATGTTGTAGTAGAGCAATACAAATTGAGAATCCTTTCACTCTCCTTTAACATGAAGTTATTGATCTTTCATCAGTTTTAAATACAATCAATGGGATTTTCAAATTATCATTTTTACAGGAGCTAATCAAATTTCTATGCATTGAAAATGGATTAGCATATTCTCATAACTCATGACAAAAAAAGACTTTGGGGACCAGTAATTAACTCAATGCAACTTTCTTTATAACACATGGGTAGACTTGTCTTTAATTATGATAGTAGTGTTTTTACAACACCAACACACAATAAGTTGAATACACAGACGCTAAATTAAAATTTGATGTTCTGGCCAAATTGATACACAAACCCTTTTTTAAATTTTTTTTTTGGCATTTAGCCTTTATTAACAGTGAGTTGCAGAAAGACAGACATAAAAAATGGAAATATATAGAGAGGGTACATTCAACAAATATACACAATGGACATTGCAGCTATGTGGAATGTGCCATAACGATTTGGCAAACAAGGTGCTCACACAAAAAACGTTTTAATGAGAACATATTGCTATTGATCACCCTCACACCGTGGAACAAAAGACCAAAAAGACTATAAAACATGTGACAAATGACCATCAACAGCCACGTACCTTGACCTCCCCATTTTTACTACCATTTCCTAAGATTTGTCATGTTGTGACCTTTGGGATCAACCCACTGCAGTGATCTACTATGTTACAGACCAGTGGGTCAGCGTCCATTGGTTAGTGATGGGTGTTACCTTGGTACAGAGTTCAGATGCTCTCAGCGCTAATTGCACCATGTCTGGCAGCAGGGAGTCAAACAGATGTTCAGCAGCATCAGGCTCAAAGACCTTGGAGAGAGAAAGAGATGTGTTTATGTTTGCTGCTTTGCCACAAAACCCAGCTGTGACATTATTAGCCATTTGTGCTGATTAGTTTGAGACGAACGGATAAAATAACAGCTCAGACCCATTTCAAAATGTTGAGACTTTATGTTCACTTTTACGAATAAAAAAATATATACACACAATACATCAAAGAGAGCATTATGTTATTTTAAAAATGACTAAAATTACACTACCATGTATACAGAAGTCAAACAGCCAGTGAAAAATGAAAACTTGTAAAGCTGAAAATGTCAGAAAGATCAATCACAAAGCAATTTCATCAAGGTTGCACGACCATGCCAGCTGATTAAACAGTCTTGCTGGAAGAGATGCAAATGCCCAAGCGTTCCAAATAGAAAGGACAGTGTGTTCCCTGGACAAGGAGCCTTGACTGGTGATTTAGCCTAGGACATTTATATTATGGCAAAGGAACCCTGACTAAACACTGTCATAAGTAATGACTTGGTTGACATCATAAACTGCTCCAATGGGCGTAATAAATGAAGGCAGTTGACAGCGAGACGCTGGATATAGCTGAGGTAGTATAAGTCCAGCTCTTTAAATCAACAGAAGACAGTGCATCAAATCAACTGAACCAACTATCTGTATGACTTGATACAGGCCTGTACACCAAACCAAACTAACAAAGTAATCATGCAAGATGCAGGGGTATTGGCAGTGAGAAACCAGAGCTCTTTTACAGATTTAACATCCCCACAGGTCTAAGCAATAAAGCAATCTGCTTGACTGCACCTGTGAACGTGTGAGCATGTAAAAATAAAACACTTGTGTGCTTATAACCGTAAATACAATATTGGCTGGGCTACACAAAGAGAAACAAACAGAAGAGATGCTGTCCGTCAACAGCTTTTCAGTTATTCATAAGATGTGTGTGTTAAAATAAATATTCAATGAAGGGGCCAGGCCCGTCACTCTGTGCCATTCATGTCTACTTTCCTCTGACACTCAAAATCATCCTGCTACAGTGTCTCCAATCTGGCACAACCAAAGGAAAAATAATAAAGTGAAAAATAGGGGACATTACATCATATTGTCTACCATTCCCTATTTTAATTATGTGTTGCAGTGAAAATATATCAAGCATGTAGGATCCAATGCAAAGTTTTAAAGTTACTCTAAATGTGTTCATGACAGGAACACCATCTTCAGTGGGCTATATGAAATAATTGATTTATATCAAAGTATATTACAGATGTACATAGACTGTACGTTTAGGCTGATGGCCTTTTTAGCATAACAGATACATACTAAAACACATAAATTACTAAGTGAAGCTATGAATAAATGGAGGCAATCTACTACAATATATTGTATCTAGCATGAACCCAAATTTTGAAAGTTACAGTTTGTACAGTGTTTGCTGAACAGTCATCAATGAAGGCAAGAATATTCACTTCAATCAACAAAGCAGCGCATGATCAAATGTTCAATGTTATTATCTACAATTTATGCGGCACCTCACTAAAAAGTCAATATCTATTTTTGTATGTTTGTTCTTGACATTTTGCAATCTGACAAAAATCTAATTTTTGCCAATTCAGTAAATGTGACGTAACCCAGCAAAAACAAACAAAACCTGGCCTGTGGCTCAATGCTCTCAACATGTTCAGATTGTATCCAATATGCTAATTCTAATATGATTTATGACATATATAAATAACAGAATAAGGTTGGAGTAAAGCTTTCTGTGGGGTGTAATGTCCGCCATTTTCATTTCTGACAAGTTGCTAATCGTGACCTTTTGGCAAAAGATTAAATTATTTCTCCCACTTTGTCTCTGAAGGGCTGCAACATTTGACTGCGTGAAATCCATTACTGTTATTGTGTAAAATGACAAATCCCTTTGACATACTGGTGTTACATTTACTTTTTTCTTGAAATGTAATATGTCATAAAAAACATGTAGCTGTCATGCAGTAGCGAGTGAATGTGTACTCCTTTACCACAAGGAATATTAAGGTTTATCTAGTCTTACAGGTACAAGATTTCCTATATCAAACACTCATGTCACAACACAGCCCATCTTTCCAGATGTCTGGGGATCTTTCTGTGTTTCTCTACAGATGGAATATTCCCACTCCTTTGATGAGCCAGACAGTAGTACAGCCCCCCCTCGACTCTCTACACAGGATGACGCAGAGTGCATCGAGACAGCAGATGATGGATGGCCCCCAAACAAGGCTGGAGAAGACACTGGCAACTGTGAGCAATGACCAATGAACTAGCAGGGCTCTGGTCATCATAATAAAACTCTGGCTTATTTTACCTTTGGCTTGTAAAACAACAACAGGACAGTTAAAAAATGAGATACATTTTTTAAATAACACTAATAACACCTTTAACATACAACCCTAGTCTCTGAGCCTTTTTGGAAAGCTGTATTTATGTAATGCTGCAAAAATACATTGTGTGTACACACACAATACTTGCGAATGTCTTGAAATAAGAGTAAGTAATAAGTGTTTTTGACTCTCATTTACTCAACATGACAGATTCAGTGTTCAGCAAGGACTGTAATTTCTAATCACTCAATACTGATTCACAACACAACATAAATACTGTTTTTACCAAGCTAGATCTAATCAAGTGCAAAATTTTTCAAAACTTAAGATATTATTGCCTGTAACTAATGAGCCATCTGTACTTCATTTGACCTCAGTTCTGTGACAAGCACTAGCACAGGTTTATGATGCTTTCTGCTGGACAATTAAGTGTCATGATTGGACAGTTGATGAATCATTTTTTTACATCTTCAACATGTGTGTTCATCTATTTTTAGATATCTATCTAATTCAATACTCATCAAAAGAGGTAACTTTGGAGAACACAATAAACTTCAATCACTTCTAGGTTCGGTGAAATTCATAAAGAGATCAGAAATCATACCAGATATTAAATTGAAATTATGTTTACCTTAGTGCAGTACACGTTTAATGCTGTGAAGTCCCACTTCTTGGCATTTGAGGCACTGTATTTCAATATTGCATTCTGTAACAAACACATTCAATCAATATATAAAAGTAACAGGCAATATTACTCCGAACCAACATTCAAGTCAGACTTGCTACTGTATGGTATGTGAATTAAAACAACAAACTGTCCCTCTCAATTTCTGGGCTCATTGTGCCCTCTTATGGCACAGTCTGGCAACAGCAACTACAGTTCACTGTGCATAAATGAAATGAAATGGTTCTCTTCAATAAAATGACATACATTTAATACTTGCCTTCAGCTCAAGTGGACTTGTAAACTGCTTGTTTAATGTTTCCTGGATCAGCTCCCATCGGCTCTTATTCTGCAGTTTTTGTGTTTCCTGTGAAAGCACAACTATTGTCAGGTTTCTGCAGGAATTCAATTCCAATAATAATAATTAATAATGATGTGTTGTTGAGCCTGTTTTTTGCAGTGATTTCATGCATGCTTTTAAAAAAAAATATTGTGTCCCATTAGTTCTGTATCATAATTTACAACTCACTTTACAACTATTTCAAACAACATGCAATAAAATGAAATCTCTCTCATTGGAAGCAATAATATATCAAATATGCCTTCTGTTATGCATATAATGTGACTGCACTTTTAACACAACCCACTGTACAATCCATACAATAAAAGTAGCCTATCACATATTTCAATATGCCATTTCCATGACTTTATAACATACCATAACAATAGTTTTTTTTTACTGACAAATCTATAAACCATCACCTTTTCTTCTACAGGAAAAAGGTTACTACTGGAACAGGGCATTTTGACATGGACATCATTCCAGGTATCCATAAACTTAGCAGGATATGGAACAGGAACTTTACCATTCTGAAGAAGGTCTGTCTGTCAATGGTGGATGAAAACAGATGCAAGTGTGTAAACAAATAGAACCATTGGTAGTACAAAATATATTTTGAGAAAGTCTGACAATAATAACAGCATTATGGATTGTGTTGCCATATAACTGTATTAGCACTTTGCAGCTTACACATTACCCTCTTGTTATTGTACAAGCTATTGCTCTAATAAGCTGATTGTGATACAGTGTTCAAAGACTTAAAGATTTCTATTATACAATCTCTTGAAATGCTGTGCATAGTTTAACAATTAAAGAACTGCTCAAACCCTTATCATCACAGTGTGCTGGCCAGGAACATCCTTCAACGGAGGAAGCACTCTGCTACATACAGGCATTCTCTTTAGCTCACTAATTGGCGAACCCAGCCATTTGACTTCAGGCTTGACATCGGCAGAGGTAGTTTCCTTGTCTGAGCCTGGTTTCTCTGAAGACACTTGCGGCCTGGTCCGCCTCACAGGTAAACCCGGCGATGGGGCCCCTTGAAAGAAATCTGTTATTTTCTTATTGTGTTTGACGACGTCCTCTGAGCTTGCTGAACATGTTTCCACTTCTTGTTTTTCTAATCCGTTATCATTGTGGGACACTGTCTGGATATCACTCCCATGATAATCCTTGGAAGCTAGTGACACAGGATTATCGTCTTCCAGATTTTGTGATGTGAGGGACTGGGTTTCTTCATCCATGTCAGAGACAGTAGGTTTTTCATCATTTTGAGAATCAAGAGACTGAGCAGAGGTGCTCTGAAAGCCATCATCTGTCTTTTCTACATTGTCCTTGGTTTGGCACACTTCAACTGTACTTGGGTTCTTTTTGGGTTTAATCAACCATTGCTCAAGAGTATTTCTGAACTTGTGTTGCTGTCTGGCACCAATTCTTTGATAATTGTTTTTCTTTACACCTCGTAAACCACCATCTCCAGATTTTGGCTGTATATCCATCTTCTTGTCAGTGTTCTTTTCTCTCTTCTCTTGGTCTACTGTCTCATTATCTCTGCTCTTACTGGATAAAGATGACACTGAAGAATAAGAAAAGACAGAGAAACTAAAACAAAGTCAAAACACATTTGCTTTTCACACTGCAAGAAATAATTTAGAAATTACCTTGAAGAGAAGATGAAGGGGACACTGGGGCACCTGTTTCAACCTTTAGTCTCTTTGCTAAAGGTTCAAAATTTGTCAGTTCTGTCATTCTACAAAAGCAGAAAGCCATATCCATCACGTCATATCATTATTACTTATTATTTTGAAACAGAGGTGCGTCTTGGCAGTTTAAACATATAAATGTATACTCACAATACAACTTGAGCTGACACAACAAATAAGGTGTTAGTTGGTTTTGTCCAGGTTTGTTTTTTGGGCAGTCCTTTCTTCAATAGGTGAGCAAATCTTCGAATACAGTACGCAGCCATACATGACACAATGTGTTTTTAAATAAAGCATATACCTGGTGCTGTAATCAGGGACATAATTACACATAACGTTACTTTAACATCAGCCTTTATATCGACCCGCCATACAAAACAGCGTTAGCTAAGTAATTAACGATGAAAATCCTGTTTTGTATTTTACTATTATCCAAACGTTATTCAGAGTCAAACAAACAAGAAACTACTGTAGGTTTTTAGCGTTGACTGACATGCTAACAAAGCTTTGAAGTATACTGGGTCCGCGAAACAACCAAACGCAACCTAGTGTAAAACAGCGTAAGCCACTTTAGCAGACATTTTATACAATTAAAACTTTCTATTAGCTTTAAAGTACTCTATACGTACATTTGTTGGGCTTTGGTTGACATTAAAAATGCCACAACAATACTTTCGGTCGAACGCCAAAACACTTCCGGGTACGACTGACGTAACACCTCATAAAATAACGCGATACCTCTGGGTACGTGTTTACAATAAAGTTTATTTTTGCGATCGAAACTCTGATTCAGTGAACCATCAGTATTCGTTGGGTGTGGTGATGCAAGGCAATCTGATAGAAAACCATTCCCTACATTGAAACAAAGCTCTAGTTTAATTTAAATTGACTATATTTTATTTTTTAAACACTGCACGAAGCAATGACAGAAGACATAAACTCACCCACCTGAGATAGGTAGTAGTAGAAGTTGTTCAACAAACAGTTAATACTTACAGAATAGCCTAAAATATACTATAATTGTCTGGAAAATATTCTCATAAATATTTGTGGTCATGCCAGTCCCGCTTTGCTTCTTGTTTGCTGCCTCTTACTGGATAGCTCGCCTGTGGTTAGCCACACCCATCATCATGACGCACCTGTCCAGTGCAATAAAGAGAGGCACCTTACGTGAATTCATTAAAAGCAGACATACCTGAGACTAAATGGAGACACAATCTTGATATTCTAAGCTGTAACATGTTCAGAAATTACATCTTATCTGCCAGTTTCTTGCTGTGTTCTGTTTATGGGATCGACAACAAAGGTTAGGCCACAAGTCCTGCGATGGAGCCGAAAAAAGAAGCTTGACTTCGTCTTTTGTACACACCGAGATATCGACATTATTTTTTGCTTTGTTTGTCGTGTTTAAAACAGAAGGAATTGTGCATTCTCGGTAGTTCTTTTTTGTTGTTGACAAAAACTGAATCCTAACATTTAGACGTGACATTTTTTTTTTTTTACTTGAACGATTTGTTAGTGCTTGTCCATTGAGATCCATGTCAACGTTAACCACAGAATAACATCTCGATATTTACATTTGTTTCTTTTCCCCAGACATTTACAATGAGTATACATCTAAACTTTCGAGGTACTCCATTGTAAATCCTTGGGTGATACATAGATGCACAAGGAACATCAACAGATCCCCACAGCCAAGAGAGGTAAGTACTGTCCTGATTAAATGAGCCTTTTAACTGATATTTGAACATTATTAATGATTTTTTCCTATTTCAGAATTATGAAGAGGAGACAATATCATATGCAGTCAACATAAAAAACAGGAAGCACATACTTCATCTAAAAAAGAACAGGTGTGTACAGTGAGGTCATACTGATTGTTATTTTGAGTCATTGTCTGTGCCTCAGATGAAGTTCCTCATGTATTTTTTTTTCTTCTTTGCAGAGACTTTTTACATCCAAACCTTCTTCGGCATTTATCCGACTCCACCGGTAACCAGTCATCATATCCACGATATGTAAGTCAACACTTCCTTATTGTGGTTTATAAGGCTGGTTTCAACATCAACCTTTGAGCTTTTTATTTTATTTCTCTTTTCATTATATTTATCTTCTCTCAGGTGCATTGCAATTACCATGGAGAAGTGGAGGGATACAAGAATTCTATGGTAGCTGTCAGCACATGCTCTGGCCTAAGGTTTGAACATTACTCCTGCACTTTCTAGTTTCTTATTTGAGTGACAAAGGAAGCTAGAACTGAGCCCTGATACAGTATAAACATTAACTGGCTTTCAATGGAGCCATGTCATGGTTATACTGTACAATCATATTGCATCATAGTAATGCAATATTACTAGTAGTAGTTCATCAAACTGAAAATCGCACTGGCTGTATTTGTAATGCAAATTAAAGTAAACTTGACCTCATTATATCAGTACTGGTTTTGGCCATATTACCAGTGTTCATATAGAGTCGCACATTAAAGTTGTACAATTTTCTCCACTACTCAGTAAGTACATTATGCCAATTAATGCCATGACGTGGTATTGTAGTGTCAAACCTCTGCACTGGCAGAAACTGAAAGCATTTATCCAACACTTCACTATAGGGGTGTGATCATCCTTGGAAATGAGACCTATGGACTTGAGCCTGTGCCACAGTCTGTCACCAATGAGCATCTTCTGTACCGACTGAAGGATATTCGGTCCGGGCCTGTCTCCTGTGGGGTCGTCAATGAGGCTTCGTCAACACAAACCCATGAACTCTTTAAACCGGGCCAATCACTGACCTCACTGCTACGGGTTAGGGTGCTCGCTTCATTTGCTTAAACTTACATTGACATTGCAACAGGTTTTGACAGAAAGTGACAGTTTTTCCTTATTTTCTGTTTGTTTCAACAGAGAAAACGCAATTTGCCTCAAACCAGTTATGTGGAGTTGGTGCTGGTTGTGGATAATCTCAGGGTGAGTGTGTGTGTATACAACCCTCTTGGAAGCTTTCACCTTTTGTTTTTCACCAACATTAAATCATGGTTGAGCTTTTTTGACAAAGATCTACAAAAATACTCAAACTGATCTCTACAAATTCATATAAATTAATTCAAAATATAGAAATAAACACAAATCTAAATCATCACTGGTGCATCCAATTGTTTTAAGAAGTCACACCGTTTTAATGGAGATTATTTCAGAGATTGTGATTCAAGGACTGTAGTATAAATACACCTATATTTGGTAGGTCCAATTACTGGTGAATCAGTATCCTGGCCAAAAAATGCATCAAGAAGACAAAGCTACTCAAGTTAGGGGATGAAAACAAGAAATTTTCCAACAGTTGCTGTATGCACAGTCTCTCTTAAGCTGCAGAAACTTGTCACAGGTGTCTTGGTGGCCTCACTCACTTGACCCTTTCTTACACGGTCCCTCAGATTTTGAGGACAGCCTGCTCCAGGCATTTTTACGCCTGTGTCGTATCCCTTTTGATTTTTAATGATGGTTTTAACAAGTTGTATTCGGTGACTTGGAAATTTTCTTGTATTTATCCCTTGACTTGTGCTTTTCAATAACCTTTTCAAATAATTGCTTGCAGTGTTCTTTTCTCTTCATGGTGTCATTTTTGGGCAGGATACTGATCTAGTTTTTCCCACAAATGGTATTTTTCTTTATCTATACTGTAAAATATAGTGAAAGAGTATTAAGCCGTCTATCATAACAATTAACAAGGTTCTCCTTTATTGTGGTTATTGTATTCCTAGTATAATTACAAGAATAAAAATGAGACGGCAGTACAAATGGAGACAGTGGAAATTGCTAATCTCCTGGATGGGGTGAGATTTGACTTTGTTTGTAAAATAAACTATGCTAAATTAGCTTTAATGTTGTTTTGTGCTGTGTTATGCTTCAAAACTTCTTCTTGTGTTTTTTTTGTTCTAGTATTACAAACAGCTGAATATCCGTGTCATCCTAGTGGGCTTGGTGATTTTTAAGGATGGTAATCCTTTTGACGTTAATGGCGCTGCAGGAGACGTGTTGGATAGGTTTGTTAAGTGGAGGAAAGCTGTTCTGATACCACAAATCAGGAATGACATTGGTCATCTCATTGTGTAAGCAAATTTTAATTTATGTTCAAGCCACATAATCAGATTTTCCTGAAATATAGAGTAACATTTCTGACTTTGTTTTTTTGGTGCACTTATTTCTTAGTGGTCAGCGCTCGGCATACGGAGGTGGTATATTAGGTATAGCGTTTGTGGGCACTGTTTGCTCTGTATCAACGTCTGGAGGAATCAGCGTGGTTAGTTCAACTTCATTTTAACTTCCCGTCAGTTTACAGCAATGATGCTTCAGTAGAATGAGCTTATGTGTGGAAACTGATACTGTCTGCATTATTTATTGGTGCTGCTCATTCTCACAGACTGATAATAGCACAGGAGTCAAACAGGTTAAACTGGTATAGAGCCTTACTAAGCTCGATGATGAGTCATCTTTTGTTTATTATAGGATTCCTTCGATTTTTTTCCCTTTTGTTCAGTAGCCTTTCAGGTCACACTTGAAGGGAAGAACATATTATCTTAAATGTGCTGAAATTTAGTTAGTTGAGAACTGATGTGAAAATTACTTTTATGTTAACTAAAAATACTAAAAACTAAAAATAATCACATCTGTATACTAGATGTGTCAACTGTGGCTAAAAATGTTGATGCCCTTCCACTTAAAACAAAAATTGAAACTGATAAAACAAATTGATATCAATGGTTCTCTATTCCATATTTGATAAGATGGAGGGCACCTGTGATATTATTTAAAGACAATAGTTTGAATTACTACTGCAGTCCACCTATTCATCAGCATTTCTAAGTGGTAATACCATTTATGTTCAGGCCATTTAAGAAGATCTTACAGCAAGCAAGTAGCAACAGTTTTTGGGAAGAATTGAGCATAGTTTTAATGAGGTGTAAGGTTACCAACAATTTTAGCCAAATATTATATAGCCAAATCTCTTTTAGTGTTTCATCATATTAATTAACAACTTTAATTTCCAATTAAGTCTCTTAAATTTAAACTATGGAGAATTTTGGGACTAAATGTACTGGTTCTGTTTTCACAGTTTAGTGACGACTCCCTGCCATATTACTCCACTGTGGTGGCCCATGAGATGGGCCATAACCTGGGCATGAATCACGATGATAGCCGCTGCAGCTGTAATGGAGGCTGCATCATGACAAGCGCTGCAACGTAAAACATATTCCATAAAAATTTCTTAAAATTAGAACACAAAATTTTATAAAGCTGTTCTGGTGTTTTTTATTTGATGTCTGTGAATTTAGTGTATTACTGAATATCATCCTTTGGATTATACAGGATTTCATTAGGCAAGCACAGTATGCATCTGTAAAATGTAGCCTCTTTTGTAGGTATTTGATGTTGTACTGAAAACTACAGATGTATGTACACTGTAGATTTGTCAGATTGTTAAAAAATGTGAGGCCTGTTCAAGATAATATTTTTAAGGATTTATCCTTTACCCTGTAGCGGTTCCACCACTTTCAGCACTTGCAGTGCAGATGACTTTGAGTCGCTGATACTTCGCGGAGGGGGGTTGTGTCTGAAGAACCAACCATCCCCATCTGATGTGATTGGTATTCCTGAATGTGGCAATGGTCTGGTGGAGAAAGGAGAACAATGTGACTGTGGCAAACCACAGGTAAAATATTACATTCCTGATAAAACTAGATGCAAGAAGTTACAGAACTTATGTATGAAGTATCTAACACATCATCATATAATGAAATGTATGGTAATAATAAATAAACTGTGCTTTAAGTTGCATAATGTTTTTATGCAAGCATTTTTATATCTGACAACCAATAAATATGATCAATGCTGAGTTGTAAAAATGTATTTTTAACTTGCCTTCAATTTAGGCATGTGTAGAACATTTGAAATAGCAATAATAAAAAAGAAACTTATTGTTATTTTGTGTATGATGTCATTGAGTGACCTGAAATGCAGCTTTCAATAAAATGTATCATTATTAATAAGAACCAGTATTTGTTTGTAAGATTAACCATTTTAGTGTGTTGTCATGTTTAATCATTGTAATTTTTTGGTGTAATTTTTTTATGTGGTGTTTTTCTCTGTTTCCATTTCATACAGGAATGCAAGAATAAATGCTGTGATGCTGCAACCTGCACACTGACATTCGGTTCCTCCTGTGCTCAGGGTGCCTGCTGTGACAACTGTCAGGTCAGCTTTGTGTTAGGCTGTAGTTATGTAGAAGCACTTTTTTTCATCTTTGTAGAAAAAGTAGCTCAGTTTTATTTTGTTTTATGTCATGGTTTTTTTGTTTCAGATCAAGGTTTCTGGAACGCCATGCAGAGATTCTGTCTATACTTGTGATCTTCCTGAATATTGTGATGGCTACAATGCATCATGTCCCAGGGACTCGTATGTCATGGATGGCCTGCCTTGTGAAAATAATGCTGCATACTGCTATGAGGGCCGATGCCAGACGTATGACTACCAATGCAAACAGCTCTTTGCACCAGGTACATTGAACAAAAATTGACACCGAGACTTCCACAGCTAATTATATGCCAGAAACCATGAGGTTTTCTATGCCACTTAATTTCTAAGTTTGTACTACACTCTAGCTGTGGATATTCCAGTCTAAAATACATCAGCGCAAAGTCTACAAGGGGGCACTGGAAACCTGGAAAATTATTATTTCACTTCTTTTGTCATTAATATATTATCTCAAATATTTTTTCTCCCTTGGGCAGATCCAGCAACAAAGGCAGCAGATGTTTGTTTTTCCAATGCAAATACTGCAGGAAACTTATTTGGAAATTGTGGAGTCACCAGCACAGGAACCTTCATCAAATGTAATTCAGCGTAAGTACTCTAGCTTTGAATCAGTGAAAGATATGAACTTAACAAAATGTGTGTCTTAAAAATTGTGTAACTCTGGAAAAAACTAAAGTAGTAGTCTACAGTTAAGATAAAGTTCACAGGATTCAGACGCAAGCTTTCCAGCTGCCCACTTATTGAATTTATGTGGAATAAGTTTAAGGTTTTCAAGATTATGTCATTCCTAAGGTCATTTTGCCTAAAATCAAATCATCTATTCTTGTAGAAGATTAGGGCTGTGTGAATACAACTGTAGAACTAATATTTTCTTTTACTGCCTTTTATCACTGTTGTGTAAAATATTCTATTTAAAGCTCTTAATCATTTTAAACTAAACGATGTGATGCAACTTTATTTATTAACTTTATTTTTCAACTTAAAGGATAGATTAGCTTTTTCTCCCATGTGTAGTTCATTGGCAGCAATGGTAACTGTCTGTTTTCTCTTGAACCTGCACTGTAGAAACTCCATGTGTGGAAAAGTGCAGTGCACTAATGTGAATGTCAACAAACCCCCCCCTGGTGCTCATGTCAGCATCCAAGTAGTTAATGGGTCAACCTGTGTTAATGCAGACTTCAATCTTGGCTCAGATGTGCTAGATCCTGGCTATGTTAAACCTGGCAGCCCTTGTGCTAGTGGAAAGGTAAGCAATCTTTGAAGGGTGTTTTAAAAAGTATATACAATGAGTAGGAATGTAAGCACAAAGTTATGTGATGGAATTTGTTACAGGACAGTGCTGTCATTGTGTGGAAGTGGAAAATCAGTAACCCATTTTAATTGCGTCATTAAGGTTAACGCCTCTTCTTTCAGACCTGCCTGAACTTTGAGTGTGTGAATGCCTCTGGTCTGCTACCTAACTTGAATTGTAATGCCCAGACCACCTGCAATGGCAGAGGGGTAAGACGGCATTTAAGTTTCTTTTCATGTTTATAGCCAATAAGAACTGAGAGAAGTCTGACTTTGCTGTTGTAACATTTTGTTTTTCAGATATGTAATGACAAAGGGCACTGTCATTGTGAAAATGGTTGGGCCCCACCCTACTGTGACAGGGCAGGGCGAGGCGGCAGTATAGACAGTGGCCCTGCTCAGATAGGTGAGTCTAAATTCAATGAGCAGTTTACTCTAAGACAAATTAAGTTCCCTAAATGCAATACTAGATACACCAAAATGTAATCCAACCAACACTGTGTGGACTATAATACTCTTAACATTAGGGCCTCTTGTTACTCATATATGAATCCTTATGTTCTGGAATGACTGTGATTGTAGTGGTTCCATATTATATCTATTTTGAAGTACCCAGATTTATTGATTTGAAAGTACAGTTTTTAGAAAAAATAAAAGAGAGACGAAGAAGCTACACAGAAAATGTGCAATTCATCAGTATAATTGAAGAGAATCTGCTAGCAGCTAAATATACTGTAATGTTCCTTATTCACATCTGAACTTTTCTATCTTAGACTACTCCCTCAGGAATGGCCTTTTGATCTTCTTCCTATTGGTGGTTCCTATTCTGGTCCTCCTCATTCTGGTGCTGCTTTACTTCTTTAGGAGAGAGTCCCTGGACCCCTGTTTGAAAGGACTCCGCAAGTAAACTTGCATTAAAAATACACTTGTATACACATTTTCACTTGTATATTTAGTATACTATTAAAAATAGTATTTAATGGTAAAGGCTGTATTAGCAGTGCTTTATATTTTGATGCAAAGATGATTGGTTACATTAAAAAAAAATTTTTTTAAGGCCACGTAATGCTCAAAATGGAAATAGAGATGGTCGGTCAAACAAAAATGCTCAAACAACAACAACCCAATCTCCAGAACCACCTCTTCCCGTAAGTGTTGTACTGTAATTGGTTTTGTTTTTTTACTATCATTACATGGTAAGCAGCGTTTATTTTGCAGTAGGAAGATCAGGTTTTCATTACCTGAATATGCAGTCACACAAAAGGAAAGCTATAAATCAATCAAAAGAAGAACATGTTTTGAACTGTCTGAATATAGCTTCTTTTTTTTTTTTTCTTTAATTCTAGGTTGGAAATTCACCAGCTACCTCAGCTCCAATTTCTGGGTATGGATTAATTTAAATTTATTTTCAAGCAACCATATTAACTTCTAATAATTAAGAATTCCTTGTTCAAGCAAACCTGTGTAACTGGTTGAACTGGATTTCTATATAACTTGTCAGTTTCAGGTATGGCGAATTGGATTATTGGAATACAGAAGGAAGGACTGCACCTGCAAATCCTCCAGCTCCTGCGCAGGGCCCCGGCATGCCCAGACCAATCCCACCTCTGAGGCCACAATGTTGATGTGCTTTTTAAAACTAAATATTTTCATTTGTATTGAATGTATGAAGTTTACTACAGCTCAACGCTGTAGTGTGAATGTGTGGCGTTTACATACAGCTCAACAATGTATGAAGAAATAATTTTATCAGACTTTAATAATATACCCACAGTTATGTGTTGCCAGGACCTTTTATAAGGCCAACTCTAGTAAAATGGTGGTGGATGACACTGGTATATGTGTAAATATTTATTGGAATATGTGTTTTATGAAATTCCTGTTTATCACACACTGAAAAATACCTGTGCATAAAATGTAAAAAAAAACAAGTATTTTTATTGCAAGAATGTTGATAATAATAATAAAAGCACCAGTATCAAGAAATTGGTTTAAAGTTCCCTTTTAATGACAGATATTTTATTAATCCCCAAAGGGAAATTCCAGTATTGCAGTAACCTTTAAAATACTGTGTGATCTGTGCAATTACTTTAGGTGTATATTGCGTTATACTGTACAATGATGGGAAAGAGTGAAACTATGTAGATGTCATTAGCAAGTACAAAGAGAAAAAGTTTTGGTGCTTTTTGCTTTGTGATGAAGATAATCAAAAAATCATAGCAATGTCCCTAAGTGAAATACTCTTGCCATCAGAGCTGGTTCTACCCATTTTGGTGGTTTGGCTGTATTAAATATGCATGAGCTTGTATTTCACACTTGATAAAACTGCAGAATGTCTTTGAGGTCGGATCCAGTCTTTTAATGTGCTCTCTTTCTCCCACTCTTTATTATATTTTTTCCATAATTTCCAGGGTTGAGGGGTTCATACAGGGAGCAATGCCCAAATAAGTAACTACACTTTACGATATTACACTACACTGACGATATGTGCAAGCGATTTTTTGAGGGCTTGCAGCTGCGCCCCCTCCAACAAGTGGCGCCCTAGGCGACCGCCTGGTTCGCCTATGCCAAGAGCCCCGACCCTGCTTGTCACGCATCTTTCTCTCTCCGATCTCACACTGTCAACCCGCTGTTCCCAATCAATAGTCACAGGTCAAAAAATTGTGACCTTTTAAAATAAATGTTTGCACAGGACTCCCCATCACAGGTCCAGTGTAGACATTACTTATGAGTGCATGTTGCATAACGTCCCTTCAACTGTAAACACTCATTTAGCCTACTGGGCCCCACCCTCAGTCTAGTTAGAACATCACTACGAGGCCTTAGCAAGACTTAAAACGCTGTAAGGAGGAAATGTCTCCCTCTCGCTTCTCTTTTCCCACTTTCTTGTGTATTTACCATCGTTACTTGCCTTGCTTTACTTTGTGAGCTTTTATTTTGAATGTCGTTGCACCGGAAGGCACGTGTTTTCTTTTTGTATGACGTAGTACGATGCGGAAGTCAGTTGTCAACAACCATCAATGGCTGCAAAACATCTATGTTAGAAAGTCATGATTACAACACAGTGTAGACCGCTGAGTTAAACTGGCTGTCTGGTAGCACATGGCGGCAGAAACAGACGCATGTGTCGCTCGGGCTCCGGCTTGTCTGTGTGTTTTGTGCGGGCTACCTGCTGCTGGCAAGTCCTCTCTGGCCCGTACGATCCTCGGCACCGCTGCACAGCACGGGTGGAGAGCTGTTGTGGTGCCGTACGATGACTTAATCCCCAAGCACGCTTTTCAGACCAGAGTGGTGGAGGACGGTGTCAAACTGCAAGAAATGGTAAAGTCACTTAGACTAAAATGATCACACGGAATCTAGTATCAGCCCCCAGATGCCTCATCTAATTATACGATATCCAAAACTGGAAGAGCACAATGTATGTTATTTTAAGTGGCCTTTCCCTTTAAATGAAACAGTAACTCCAGGTACTATAATACAGATATTGGAATAAAGTTTAACTTCTTGTATAGGAATTAAAGAGGAGTTCAATAGGACAATGTGCAATGTGAGAGAAAGAATAAACAGTAATGTAGCTATTGTGTAAAGGTAAGTTTCAAAAATTGTTATTGGTTGGAGCTCGAGAAGCTTGTTTACAAAACAATGCCATCGTTAAAAATGAAACTGACTTGTTTAAAGATTAGAAGCCATTTAGTATGAGGTTTATATACTTAGATTTAAGATCATGACAGATAAATAATTTCTCATAGAATGCATTTATGTCATATCAAAATTTTTAGCATGTATTAAAAATGTTTAGTGGCTTTTTTTTTTCTTTTTTAGCACACTGAGTGGAAATTACACAGACAGACAGTGTTGCAGTGCATTGAGCAGTTCTTGAAGGAGCCTCAAATGTTGGCAGATCAGCCGAGCAGCTGTCAGATCAACAGAGATGCATGGGAAAAATGCATTCAAGCTCTGCTGCAGCCTGAAGCTTTGGACTGCTCTCAGGCTGACCGGGCAGCACTTCTGTTTTTACTTGATGACAACTTTTACTATCCGAGCATGAGATATGAAGTGTACCAACTTGCAAGAAAGTGTAAGAACTGTTTTCTGTGTACTACATATGCCAGTAATAATGAGTGTTTGTCAAGGACCATATTGGTGGTTTTGCATGTTTTAGTCCATTAAGTTCAAGTCTTGTATGTTTTAGGTACCTGCATTTTTATTAACTATGTTTATAAGGCTTTTATATTGAGTTTATACTTCAATCCAATCTAAACCCACAGTGAGCTACCTGAAAGCATCAGCTTTCACCAGCTGAAGGTTTATTATGATGAATTTTTGATTCCAAGCTATTTACAAGTCTCTGCAAGAGACTTAAAGAAACTGAAACCACAGCTACCTGGAGAACAATAATTCTGTGTAATGCAAAACTACCATATTGTGCTGTTTATTGTGCTCTTTTAGTTTCATTCATCAGTTCTCATTGCAGATTCGCTGGGGTTCTGCCAGGTGGATTTACAATGTGATTTGGAGTCCTGCATCAAAAGAAACCAGTGCAGGTCTCAGCCCATTCCCACTGAGGTCATTGTGGCGATGGCAAAGCGTTTGGAGTCTCCAAATCCACAGAAGTACTCATGGGAAACAAACAGCATTTCGCTCAACACAACAGACAATTTGTCAGAATGTGACATGTAAGACAGCAGAATAAGCAGTTATCAGCCGTTATTACTGAAGTCCAAGTGTATAAATCAGGTTTTAATTGGTAGTTTGTTTCTCCACCCGTCACTGTGTTGCTTGTCCTCAGCCAGAAGGTGATAGAGTTGATCTCCTTTGTACTGAGCAACCCGCTCAGCTCAGTGGAGGACAACACTGAACAAAAGGTGTGTCAACATACCTCCCCCTCATCTGTTTGTGGATCTGTTGTGCAAGTGGAACATTTTGTTGGTTTGTTGTCTCATGTGCAGGATGCTGACCGCCTGAAATGTGCCACTAGTGTGGTTCACCAGGCTGACCAGGCCTGTCGACGCCTTATCTCTGAAGCCATGAAGACAGCCAGAGGTCAGTTGAGATACTGCATACTTTGACATATTACTCACCTTATGTTTCGCAGCCCTGCATAATGATCGATTTGTAACTTTAACCTCAGAAAATCAAGTGCCTCCTCATCACATGAGGTCTTTGGCTGCTCAGCTGAATGAATCGAAAACAATATTTCTTCACAACCTGCGAAAACAGTTCCTACAAGAAGCATCCTTCATTCAAGATGAGGACACTGATGTGGAACGTGTGGTGAAAAGAACAGTGGAACATTTTGACCATCAGAGGAAGGAAATCATGTTGAGAATCATAAATGACTATGAATGACTTTTTCACAAAGCACGATTGAATTGCACTGGAAGTTACAATCTGTATTTAATTAAATATGAATAAAATGTACTGTCAGTACCACCGTTGTCTTTTCATCACTTTATTTTGAAATAAAGTCACAATTTCCTCAATGTCAAACTCGATAAGCCACCATGTTGTGGTTATGTTTGAATTATATAAGATTAAAGGGGCAATAACACATCAATCTCAATCAAATTTCCATTGGCTGTCATAATAAGATAGATAATCTAGACAAACACACTGAATAAGTTTTTACTTTGGACCAAGATTTACACAAAATCAAAAACTGCTTGAAATAAAGAATGGAAATATCCAATATTTTAAACAAAAAAATATTACTTCACATTATGAGTTAGAATCACCCGGGTTACCCCAAGTCTATATAATGCTAGTGGCTACAGTAAAATGTGACTTTGTACCACATACTGGTATATACAGTAGCATGAAAATGACTCAGAACCATTAATAAATATTCGTAGAAAAGGGCTTTAAGGGTATAAAGTGGTAACATAACCACCTTCTACAGTCTACACAGTGAGATATAAATAAATATCAGAACAGAAAGCATGATGTTAATAAGTCTAGTTGGCTTAAATTTGAACATAGAGCCAA
The DNA here is from genome assembly GCA_032362345.1 of Sandelia bainsii. Taxonomy (NCBI): domain Eukaryota; kingdom Metazoa; phylum Chordata; class Actinopteri; order Anabantiformes; family Anabantidae; genus Sandelia; species Sandelia bainsii. The sequence goes on from JAUMHL010000012.1 coordinate 13,053,824, forward strand.
TTAGGTAAAAACACATCCATCTATTTTAACTGAGGTGGAAACTTCAGTGTATAATTAGTCTAACAAATGGTGGTCAAAATGATAACAAATACAGAGCTGGTGAAGCTGATCATGTTCGTATTGAAATACTGTGGTATTTTCTTTAATATGTGTTGTATGTAGCTGCCTTTGTAATTGCAATTTACTATACGGGCAGATTGAATTCTTGGTGACTCAGCCCAAAATGATAACATGGTGAAAGTCACAATGATATTCCAAACGCAAACAGCTGCTAAGAAGGAAATAGTGACCATAATATGCTGCAAATGCTGTATTGCAAGATGTTTCTGTGGTTTTGTCCATTCAAGACTAGAAAAGCTAAAAAGGCAAAAAAATTGTATTGTTAAAGAGCCAAAAATAAAACGATAGTAAACTGTAAGATTGGAAACAAAAATATAAAATGTAAATCAGTGTCGCCATGTTAAAATGCTGTACAAGAAATATACGGAAATTTAAAATATTTATCATTCCATAGGTATGTCAAGTGATTCCTTAAAAAGGAATCACTTTTTATGCTGGCCACGGGCAAAATGACATGCAAAGTCGTATTTGTCCATGCACAGGTGTCCACAGATGTTGCATTGAAATGGATTTTCGTAGCCGTGACAGCCCATGTGAATGGTGTAGAGGATATTGTCAGAAAAGTGAACATCACAGTGCTGGCATTTATGTAATGGCTGTTGGTCCGTCGTGGTCAAGGCAGGGGTGGGTGTACTCGGCTGGCTGTGGCTAATACTTGCAGGAAGAGTGTTTATATTGTTCTCAAAGCTGAGGCCGGGAACAGGACTGCAGTTCCCGTGGCTTGAGGTGGGAGACGCTTTATTAGGTGGCGACGTCTGCACTCCGTTTGAACAAACTGCAACCTGCTCACTAGAGACCTGATGCATGAGGATGGGTTTCTCATCTTTTAAGGACTCTCTGTCTGGGGATGCAGGAGTCTGAGATTCAGGGTGAAGGTTGGCCAACTGGCCAGCAAGTGTGGACAGCTGGTCCAGTGGGTTATTAAAAGTGACACCATTAGCACCCCTGTTGCGACTGTCATTGTCGTCCACCTTGGGAAGGGTCTTGTGGTCACTACTATTCAAATGGTGGTGGATCTTGTGAGAAAAGTCACTCAGATAATCGGACTTCGGCATCACCATGGAGGGAGGGTTGAAGTTGATAAGAAGTCGCCTGCTGAAACCCAGCGAGCCCGTCCTCTTCTGCAGGGCGCTCAACATTCTCTTGTTGGAGAAAGGAGAGCGGACGACCCTTGTGGGAAGAAGCTTGTGGCGGCGGCGGCGGTGGTGTGACAGGTTGCTGCGGTCACTACAACGGAAGGCGCAAAGATCACACTTGTATGGCTTCTCTCCTGTGTGTGAGCGCATGTGGGCTTCCAAGTGGCGCTCGTACGCAGATGCAAATGGGCACAGTTGGCAGCGGTGAGGTTTTTCTCCTGGGCGAGAATCGAGAGAGAAAAAAATTGCAGTTGGTTGATGTTACCAAGCAAACATTACAGTGGACAAAATAACAATGAGTAAACAGTGATGAGGCAATAAGTAAAACATAGTTTGTGTGCATGAAAAGGGATTATGCAGAGTGGGGTTACAAAAACAATTTTTATCCTTAATAGTGTAGTTACAGTGGGTCACATCATAAAATAAACAAAAAAAAAAAATTCAAATGATTCTAACATAAACGTTACTCATTAATCTGTATTGTTAATTTAGACAAACTTACTTGCTCTGATTGGCAAATTCATATCTTAGAAAATAGTTTAATGATAAACACTGGCATTATACCTCTGAGGAAAACATAAATAACAGCAGCAGACTGTGTTTAGTCTTCAACCAGTGATTGTGCTTCAGGTATTTCCAAACATGGTAATATTTAGCAGTCACAGATTTAGGCAGGATTTTCGACAGCACTCTCTGATCTGCATATGGTCGGCGGTAACACACTCTATAGTAGGGTCGCAGCAATAACATTCATTATTGAGTAATCGGACAATTATAAGTAACAGATTATACACTATCTATATAATGTCAGAAAGCTTGGTGTGATATGTTCAAATAGCTTTTTTCCGGTTGGCCAATAGTCTAAAGCTTGACGATATTAAGTTTAATATTATACATACACTACTCACAAAAAGTTATGGATATTTGGCTTTCGGGTGAAATTTATGGAAAACGTAAAAAGTTCACACTACAGTGATATTATATCATGAAAGTAG
>JAUMHL010000012.1:13060328-13079127 GCA_032362345.1 Sandelia bainsii
TACATTAACAGTGGAACAAGACGGCTTTATACGGTGCATAAAAGGGCACTTTCTTTTTTTAACAACTCTTAATTGATAAATCAGCAATGTAGGTTTTTTTTTTTCAAAACCTATTTCATATGTGCCACATTTGTCTAAACTGCCAATAGTTTGTCATACATTAATAAAATACCTATAACATTTGGAACATGTAAATTTGCCCCATAGTTGTCTTATTGTAATTACTTTATGGGATCAAAAAATATCGAGATATATATCATATATTGCCATTCAGCTTAAAAATATCGTGATATGAGTTTTGGTCCATATCGCCCAGCCCTAGCTTCAGGTAAGTTTTTTCCTGATTAAAGAAAATGTATCATATTTTCTGTTATGTCTTCTTCAGGTTGCAACACTAGCCACATCTAAATGCATTGAATGGATGGGAGGGGTTGGCTTCACCAAAGACTATCCCATTGAGAAATACTACAGAGACTGTAAAATAGGTGAGATTGACTAGAGACAAATAGACGAACTAGAAAAATATTCAATTATATTTTGCACTCTGACCAAAGCTACAATTTGAGGAGGACAAATTTCACTGTTGTGTGATTGGACCAATGTGGGGTGAAGAGAAGAGCTGATAGCAGTGGCTGTGCACCATAAGAATTCCCCTGTCTGATTCCTCAGAGTGTCATTATACCAACACACAGCCAAGGAAGCCGCACAGATATCACATTTCCTTTCACCACCTCTATTTTAGCTCCCCAATTCCCCAGTTGGATCACCAGCAGACTCAGTTATATATAATATGTATATATATTATATATAATAAACCCCCTTGTCTACTGATAGTGAAAGCTGCAGAGTTGTATACATGAGAATGCAAAGGAATTCTGATAACAATTTTGTAAAGCAGGAATTCATTCTAATACTTTGTTTTGTTTTCCTATGCAGGTACCATTTATGAGGGCACAACCAATATTCAGCTCACCACAATATCCAAGTTTATTGATAAGGAGTATGACCACTGAAATCATCTGACCTGGAGCCGGATAGATTGCACTCTGTGCTACACTCGTTTTTATCCTCAGATTGCTTAGGTTCTTGTTTTTAGAGTTTTTTGGGTAATTTTAGTTGATTTATCACCATCTTGTACTCTGTCTACTGTAAAACAGTCCCCTCTACTGTTGTTTCTAATGTGGTTGTATTTCACCAGCTTTACAGTCAACATTGCTTGATTTTAAGGATTTTTTTCACTTTCACTTTCTATCACTTTTTTAAAAGTTTAGGAATAAGAGTGTTTGTCATCTTCCCTCTTATCCATAGATGTTTTCTCCTGGTTATTGAAATGTGGCGATGAATTAATCAGAATAACATTCATATGTTGCAATATGAGATATAACTTTTGAACAATATTTCAAATTTCTTTGAATGCTTCAGTGCCTTCAGAAGGTTTGCTGTGCCTGAAATCAATAACTTTATTGTGTGTTGTCTTAGGATAGATTAAAACGTGGAATACTTTCAAATAGGCCGATCTTAACAACTCACTCACTTACTGTATATCTTCCATAAATATTGTACAGTTACTTGTTGGAAAGATGTAAAAGTTATTCCACATCATAGCAATATATTACATTAAGGAGTGATGTGTCAGTGAGTGATAAAATCAATAAATGCAAAGTATTCTTCACTGCAGTATAATGTCTATCTTTGATATGCTTTAGGGCAGGGGTAATCAAGTATGATTTAAGGAGGTCCGGATAGAGAAACTTTCCTCATGTCCGGGTCCACAACATCATCATGTTTAAATAGCATTATCAATTAATTAACTCACTACAAGAAATTACTTTGTCAGACACATCAGTGGACTCATCTACAGCTCAGACTGCGGAGCCTTATACATGACTTCATGCAGCTGATCTAACATCTCTGGTTAATACCTCACTCTTCTTTCTTTATTGGCTGTTAATGCAGATACAGGTATTAGTTTTATTTTTTACCTTTTGTTTTCCCTCAAAAAGGGTTTGAGCTCCTGCACTCATACACTCTTTCACTCAGTCACTTTGTTTTTTCTCGGGGACACTTGTTGTTGGCCAGTAAAAAAATGTGTTAAAATCGTTGTTGCCTGATCGTAGTTGGCTTTAAGGTCACTTATTTTCTGTAGCCTAACCGCTTAATTTAGCGAGTAACTTTCCTCAGATGTAATTCTGTGCTTAGTTACATCGTGATGTTTCACATTCCCACTTTTAACCACTGAGAGCAGATCTCAGAGCAGAGGAGACGCAGCGGTTTCAAGCTTCCTACGGGAAGGATGAAGATAAACACCTCGGTCCATTCGGGATTTAAAGCCTGGATTTCAGTGTCAACCTACCACCGTTTAGAACACGTCATGTCACACTGACTCACAATTTCTCTGTCTCGTCTTCTCTCTCCTTTATATGTTTCTCTGTCACTGCCGCTGTTTACTTCCTGCGCCTCTGTTCATTGAAGGCCCGCCCTACTCTGCCTGTGATTGGCTGATTCTTGCTCTCATCTGGACCAATCTCAGTCCTCATGCCAAAACCCAACCAACCTGAAACCACAAAGGCAACGAGTACTGGCCAATCAGAGACAGGTAGGATGTGCCTTTCGCTGAGTAGTGTTGTAGAAACACTGTCAGAAAAGAGTCGCCGGTCAAAATGTAATCTCCGCCAAAAGTGACTAAAACTTAATGACAAGTCGGTTCCGGCTCTGGGTCCGGACAGGACAGAGTCTGGGTCCGGATCAGGACCGCGGTCCGCTTATTGGTGACCTCTGCTTTAGGGGTTTGAAGGTTAATACAAACTCGTGTCAGTAGATGGCAGCATTCTCCTGAGTGACAGCAGCACTCTTTGTTGAGGACTCAAATAGCTTCTCCCTGAAAGAGCAGTTAATTAGCTTGTCTTTTAACAGCCTGTCACCTCTAACGATATTTTATATCAGTTTAATTAAGATGGTGCTTCAGAAGAGAAGAGCCTGCCTTGCATGATAATTTTTCCGGTGAGACTGATTACATTTCCATTGCCTATGTGTGCTGTGTAAAATGATGTGTATGGTTTTACACAACAAAGACAATATGTGCAGGTATACAGACCTGTAGTAGTTAATGCTCAGGACAGGTACTTATGAGGTGTCTGTTTAACAAAGAGAAAGTCATTCCTTGCTGACAATTAACAATATTGACACCGAGAGAAAAAAAGTCAGTTTCATAACATGCTGCACTGGTAGAGATTGGGATCACTGCCAAATATAGAGATGTTCAGATGAAATGTAAATTTAAACATCTTAACCATGCAGAATTATGTTATTTATCATTACATTGATTAAACTTTGTTTTAAGAGAGAAAAAACAAATCTCTCTTAAATTAATCGATACATTATTTTTTGCAAAGCATTCCTCAACAATAGCTAAAGAAGTTATTTTTAAAATGTTACGGATCATTCCACTTACTAAATAAGGTCAGAAAATCCCAAACGTTTAGATTAAATATTTTCTGAAAGGGAATTGGGAGTATAAGAATTTATTTACTGATGAATTTATAGTAAACATTGACTGACATGTTGTCACCTGGTAAAACAGCAGTTGATAAGTGTAGTAAGATTTTCTGCATGTATGAAGTTCAATCTTGCCCTTGTGAAACTCTCATGTTATTTGTGTACCTATTATTTTTTATCGTTGTTTGTATTGCAGTGCTACATACAGCTGTCAAAGACTAAATATAATGTATGATTTCGATCTGATTTCTGAAATGTATGTTGCTTGTGACTAAATAAATAAAAATCTATATATTTTTGTCCACGCCGTTAGTCTTGTGGATGTGTGTGTAATAATTGTGCTATGCTACCATTTGACAAGTTGAAAATGAAGCTTTCAAACACAGAGAACAAACTATTATTTATGTGATCAGCTTCATGTTTGCACAGACATTTCCAAAATCACTTAAATGATAAAACTGAAAAGAGGAAACACAGGCCTGCATTTGCATCATTGATTGAGTGTCCTCCCCCCACCCCCCCACCCCCACCCCCTCATCCACTCTGACTTGTTCTGTCTATTGAACAAGCCCCTGTTTAATGAACATAATCTGATGAAAACACAGCGATCTGCTTTTCACTTTGCATCAGCAAACAGCTCAACTAGCCTCTTTCTCCGCCCCCATCTTTAACACAGCTATGAGACCTCTAATTATGCAGGGATTCAAGTAGCTTTTCACAAAACACAGTGTTGTCCTTTAGAGCTGAAGAGCACTTCATGAGCTAAAAGGACAGGCTGCATGTTTGTAGGTTGAGCAAATTCAATTTGTTTGATTAGTTCACTGCATCTGCTTCAAGTTTGGTTTAAATGATTATTCTTAGATGCATCCCACCTTGTGTTCTAGTATATTGTCTTTATTTTTGCCTATTGAAGAATATAAACTAACTTTAATCTTGGGTTATCCTAAAGATATATACAAAAGCATTGAGGCCTCTTTTCATCATTTCAATGACAGACATAGGGCCTATTCTGTGTTTAATTTAGGGTCTAATCTGTGACCGATCTGTGTGTTGGTGCAAAGCACATTACAGAGGTCAGCTGGTAAATTCAAGAGTGCAGGATCTATCATCCCTCTATATAGTGGTCTCTCAATATTTAATTTGACTTTCTTTAATTTTGCCACATAACAAATAAGAAACAAATGCAAAATCTTATCTCTCTATTGCTCATTTCATGTCTTTATTTCCATCAGATCAAACTTGATTAACTAAATGTCTCATTGCTCATACAAATAATCTGCCGTAAAAGGGCTGATATTAGCGTAATATGTGACAAACACAAGACTTCTCTTGTCATGCATTAGATCACTTGCTGCCCCTGTGTGTTTGCAGGCTTTTGTACAAAGCTGATTTGAAAAGCCTTTATCACAATAGTAAGCATTCAATTGGATGCCTGCCTTTAGCACTTCCTGGCTAATAAAATTACGTTGAAGTCAATCAGCTCTGGTTCACGTGAAATGCGCAGTAGGCGTCGCTCTCCTGTTGCTGTTATATTTGACATGCAACAGACGCAGATTATTCCTCAGCAGGTCACAGTGCTCAGCAGCAGTTTCAACACGGGCAAAGTCAATGAATGTATAAAGGATGTCACGTTCTATTGTAATCTGACTTTTGTGTACAATAATACATAAATATAACTGCTTTTTCAGTTCAAGTCTCTTTTTGTATTTGTTTGGTGGTTTACATGAATGAGTATATACTATGAGTAATTTGGGTATTTGTGCCTAGGCCAAGCTCTGTAGTTCCACGTTTTGGTGTGATCATCTCCAGGCCATTTATTCAATTTACTGACAGGTGATTGCGCTTCGTGCACGCCCCAAAAAGCCCTGAGACATTTTTCTCTTTACTCTAATTGGATGATAAGTGGGTGTCTACTGTTGAGGCCGAAGCCAAAACGCTTGCGCGGCCTTTTTCTTCGGAGATGTTCTCGCCACAGCCCCTCGCGGTTTCATCTCAAATCCCATTTGCTATCGTACCTGCCCAATAGCAGAGACCGAGCGCGTTTTAACTCGGATGGCATTTTTATTCCATCATTACAATCCAGTGCAAGTTTGACGCAGTGGTCTCTGCGCTCTCGTTCTGATCATCATCAGGAGCTGGTTGCAGCTTCGAGCGAATTTGAAGTTTTTTTCTGTCTTTCTCATTTGTTTTTAACCTAAACTAAAACCAAGAAGACATTTTTAGGCGTTTTTTTTCTGTGATACATTTTTGATGGTGATCCACGTCGGACAGTAAACGGTGATGGCAGACTCTGATGCGCAAGAGACTCGCCAAACTGCAAAAGACTCGCCGTTCTCCATAAAGAATCTGCTGAACATCGAAGACAAACCTACGAAACCAAAAAGCTTCCTCGGCTCGTCCAAAGGAGTGTTTGATGGCAGCTTCTTTTCTCGGCTCGGTGATTTATCTTTTCCTCGATTTGAGTTGCCCACACAGAGAATTGGACTATCAGCGCAATACTTGGAGAGAGCGTCTACTTGGTGGTACCCATACACACTCGGGGCTCAACTGAGAACTGGAGGTAAATTATGATCAACTACTTTAATTCCGCAGATAAAGAAAACGGCGTGTTTTGTTCGGAACATCTGAATTTAGATTAATTTACAGCAAAGGCCTCGTTTATATCATGACGACATAACCTTTTATTAGTAGCTTGACTGTAACGAATAGTGTCCCCAAACTTTCTACTATATATCAACAGTGGAAAAACGTAAGCCTAAGTAAAATACTGCCAAATGTCACTGCCACTGCATGGCGCATGTTTAATGGCTTAAAAGATCAAGTTTAAATACTATACAATGTTTTTCTGCAGGGTCTGAGAAGGCCAGTCTGAGGGAACTATCACCGATACCGGACAGGTGCTCCCCGGATGTCCAAAAAAGCGACCAAGATACCAAAGAGGAAAGCGCCGACGACGACATCGCTCTGGATGAAAGTGACACGGAAGAGCCAAAGAAAGAAACAGACCAGGAGGACGAGTGGGGAAGAAAAGCGGATGAGGTGGACTCCGAGAAGAAGCCTTGTCGAAAGAAGAAGACGCGCACCGTGTTTTCCAGGAGTCAGGTCTTCCAGCTGGAGTCCACCTTCGACATCAAGCGCTACCTGAGCAGCTCGGAGAGGGCAGGTCTGGCCGCGTCCCTGCACCTGACGGAGACGCAGGTCAAAATCTGGTTTCAAAACCGCAGGAATAAGTGGAAAAGGCAGCTGGCCGCGGAGCTAGAGGCGGCCAACCTGAGCCATGCGGCGGCGCAGAGGATTGTGCGGGTTCCCATACTTTACCACGAGAACGGAGCCCCAGAAACGACCGGGGGCACCGCTGCAAACTCATCGGGCAGCCAGTCACTCTTGGCTTTTCCTCACCATATGTACTATTCCCACCCGGTCCCACTGCTGAGACCTGTCTAACACTGACTGTCAATATGCTATGTATATATGTTTTTAAATGAGAGTGATCTTCATTGAAAAAAAAGTTACAATTTTATATATTTTGTAGATTCAACGGGCACAAAGTTTGGTCATATTATTATTATTATTATTATTATTATCCCGCTTAAGTGTTTTTGAGCAAGACACAAATTCCCTTTTCAGCCTCCACAGGTTGGAAAGGGACAATCAAAAATTCCTCTTATGATCACTGTTATTATTATTATTATTATTATTATTAGTGAAATTGTTAAATGCTCAAAAGTGGGTGAAGATATTTTAACGTATTTTGTTTGAAAAAAACAAACAAACAGGGTTGACTGTATGTACTTTACAGAGTTTTGTGTCAGTGTTTGTAGCTAAAAATGTGGAATTTAATATTTTGATATTTTTCAATATTGTGCAATACTGTTGGCTTCACGTTAGGCATCCAGCCTTTGTCACTTATAGTACACTTTTACAGAAAAACAACTTTCCTTTGCTCCTTGTAATAGTGAAGACAATCATGTGATCCTTTAAAAAAATACCCGAATAATTGCAGGTCATTAGAGATAGTAAGACAGGAGAATTGTATTTATGACGCAATGTTTTGCTGGTAATTTTAAAGCCATGAAAGAGCCAAAACACCCTCTGTTTTTGTGTATGGTTTTACTTTGATATTGTTATTGAAATTCTGTATATTATATGGTCTTACTCTCAGTAAAGATTTTGTTCCAAAAAGTAATGTATGTAGGCTGTCCTTATGTAGAGCAACCAATTTAAACGTATCGTTTAATTAAACCATGTCGTAAATCCCTTGCTTTTCAAACATGTGTGAGGATGGGGAATATATTTTTTGTTATCTGAGACGAGGAAGCAGCACTCTTTGTTGAGTACTCAAATAGCTCAAAGATGGGGCTCTCTAAAATAAATTATAAAAACTTTATAATTTCAACAGTTAATTATTGTTGGCCACCTATTTAAAATCTAGTTTCACTTTTGAACGACGGTGACTTATTTTAACCTAATATGAGGAAACATTAGCCTATACTGCGTATATTTAAGTTTTTATTGTCTGTAGACTATTTTGACTGAACTAACACTTTTAGGCTATATCCTATCGGCATTGCGTTTGCTAATTTGTGCTTTCTTTAATAACTGATAATAGGCCACAATGATTAATAATGTTAGGCTATTAGTTAAACTAATAAAAACTTGGTTATTCTGTTAGACTAATCTTATTTGGGTAAATTTCTACATGAACCATACATAGGTTATGAAGGAAAAAATATACAAATGCTATATACAAATGCACTATATCATACAATAGCCTACTTAATTAGGCCTGTGTTAATCACTTTGATATTCCTATTGAGATTAGATTCACGGCTACACCACAACCCACTGTCTTCTTCTTTTTCTCTATAAGGAATTACAGTGTTTTGTGATATTTACATTATATCAATATTAAATGGAAGACGTACAATCATTCATATTACGGAAATTAAATATAAAATAAAATACATACTGTGTGTCATCGAGAGAGAGAGAGAGAGAGAGAGAGAGAGGGTGAGCGAGAGCGAGAGCGCAGTCCTGTGTCATGTGATCTGTACTAAGACAGCGGAAATGTACGTCAAAGTTAAATTAACCAATCAAATCCTAGGCGGGAACTTGAATATTTGTCTCAACCAATCAGCATCGTCAGGGACATGTGGTAGCGCTTAGTGTTTAGCTTTATGCTACGCAGTCATTTTGCTGTGTAGCATTTCCGGCTGCATATTTTTTTATCCAGTAATAATAGCAATAATAGAACCCGTTAAAAATATAATAAGTTTCCTCGGAACGACGTCCAACTGAAACGGTGAGTGAAGCGCAACGGCTAACAACAAAGCTTACAAGTTACCGTTGTAAGCTAGCTGTTAGCAAACAGCGGTGACATAAGAACTGGGCTTGGTGTAATTGCTGGAATTAACGAACCATGTTGTGTTGCCATTGTAAAATAAGAACGGATTTGATTGAAAATCCACAAAGTAAAGTTATTGTTTCACTCAACAGGAAATTGTGTTATTTATCTTAAATAATAGAAAACCACGTATTTATTGGGGCAACAGCCACCGTCACTGATAAAGCTTGGCTGACGACAAGCAGACAAGCTATGGCCCTAACGTTACTAATATGCTAACGTTGGTAGCTCCCAGTGGAATTCTGAAAAATAGAAAAAGGTTTGACGGACGTTTTTAAGATAAACAGACATGGTTTGTACTAGTGCTGTAAAAGGGGTAAGCACAAAGGCACAATGAGTTCAGGATAAGGTCTACAAAACTAATAACACAACTATGAAGTATAAAGTGATAGCAGGAATGATAGAAATGATCTAAGTAACAAATGTTAAGACAATTCTAGTTTTGAATTATATCACATCGCAATTTGGCATAAACTGTATCCGTATCTTGTCTTTAGTCTTGATTTCAGGTTTTGTTATTTCTTCTGCAGATGACTGGCTCAAATGAGTACAAGCTGAATCAGGGACCAGAGGACAGTATATCTGCTGTCAAGTTCAGCCCCAGCACAGCTCAATTTCTGCTGGTTTCCTCCTGGGACTGCACTGTTCGTCTTTATGATGTTGGAGGCAACACCATGCGCATGAAGTACCAACACACAGCTCCTGTTCTTGATTGTGCTTATTATGTAGGTCACATATTTTTATGTTCATTTATGTTACTTATATTCACGTCAAGGCCTAGTCTGATGCACACAGATAATGTACCCATTTACTTGCAGGACCCAACACATTCTTGGAGTGGAGGTTTAGATGCACAACTAAAAATGCATGATTTGAACACAGATCAAGGTATGTTGCAAACCTGTAAAATACTATTGAAAACTTTTAGGCAGTATTATACTGTATGATAAATAAGCATAACAAATGTAGGATGTTTATTTGCTTATTTTTATTTATATACAGTGGTTGATGTTTTGTTTCAATAGATACAATAGTTGGAACACATGATGCCCCCATTCGTTGTGTCGAGTACTGCCCAGAAGTTAATGTTATGGTAACGGGTAGTTGGGACAGATCAGTTCGACTATGGGATCCAAGGACACCCTGCAACGCTGGTACCTTTACTCAGCCTGAAAAGGTACAGCAAATATCACACGTTTAGAAGAAAAGTATGTACAAAATTATTAAGGTAATTTTGTCAGGTTGGAAACACAGAAATCATTTTGTGCACAGTATAGTGTAACAACTACGATATGTGAATGCTGGATATTTTGTAATTGATGTTCTTGCAAAACATTAAATCAGCCTACAGTCTACTAGTTTATACTCATGACATTTTTAGAGCATTGCTAGTGTTATCTCCCTCTTGTCTCATACATGTTGTCTGTATGATAGGTGTATACCCTCTCTGTAGCGGGAGATAGGCTGATTGTAGGCACTGCTGGAAGAAGAGTCCTGGTGTGGGATTTGAGGAACATGGGCTACGTACAGCAAAGAAGAGAGTCCAGTCTCAAGTATCAGACTCGATGCATTAGAGCCTTCCCCAACAAACAGGTGCACTTTGAATTAATTTGTCTTAGAATTGGCTTTTTATTGAAGTCCATGCCGTTTTTATGAAAGATGCGGGCAATATTCAAAACTAGACAGATCATTTACTCACAAAGCATCATGTTACAGATACAGATTCCTGTGTTCATGTGAAGAAGTTTGATGTTAACTTTTCTATCTTGGCTGCAGGGCTACGTCTTGAGTTCAATTGAGGGACGTGTAGCTGTGGAGTACCTGGACCCAAGCCAGGAAGTTCAGAAGAAGAAGTACGCCTTCAAGTGCCACAGGCTGAAAGAGGATGGAATTGAGCATGTTTACCCGGTCAATGCCATCTCATTTCACAGTGTTCATAACACTTTTGCCACAGGTATAACTGGCTAGTTAATACTTGATAAAAGCAAGTGTTTGTTTCTTTTTACAATGGTCATATGCTTTTGTGTGATATGAGCTGTTAAGGCCACATGTGGATAACATAGTTATTAGAGATCTATATTTTAGGAGTAACAAGGTTCTAATCTGAGTTTGACCATGAGTCTCTCTTCCTTCAAGGTGGATCAGATGGTTTTGTAAACATCTGGGACCCATTCAACAAGAAGCGCCTCTGTCAGTTCCACCGATACCCAACCAGTATTGCCTCACTTGCTTTCAATAATGATGGCACCATGCTTGCCATCGCCTCCTCCTACATGCATGAGAAGGGAGACATCAGCCACCCAGAAGATGCAATCTTCATCCGCCAAGTTACAGATGCTGAGACTAAGCCCAAGTGAGTCTTCGTCGCCTCTTGTGTCCTCAGTATGCCGCTTTGCTACTCACTGAATGTGTGAGCAGCTATATTTACAAGGAACATGTCTGCAGCTGCAGCATATGCTGATCTGTATCTCTCTGTCTACTTTTCAATATCAGTTGATATTATATTATATAGTTGAAAGATAGACAGCTGAAAACTTCTCCTCCCAGCAGTTTGTGTATATGTACTGTCTCAGTGAGCAGACAAATAGAAACCTGCTGTACAGTGTAATGCAGTTCACTACAATGTCCATGTGATAAATACAAATAGTGTTAGGTGTTTAGGTTGTTTGTGGTGGTGTTGTATTGACACGTCTTATATGCAATTGTGTTTATATAACTTATATAATTTCTGGTTGTATTTGTCTGGTCAGTGTACGCACAGGTGTAAGTAACGTCTGTCAGGCCTTGAAGTAAATGTCTTAGATATCTTAGAGTTTAAGTTCAGTGGAATGTAAAAGACTAATTATTTTCATAATCAATTTGTGGTAATTTTTTAATGAAATGTGAGAGAATGGTTAAAAAAATGCCTACAAGTTCCTAGACACCAAATTGATTTAAATTATTTTTACAAACCAAATAATATCAGATTTACTATTGCATGGAAAGACATAGAAACTTACAAAAAACTAAATTCCTGTTAATTCATGTTGTAATATTGATGTAGCAAGGGTATATTGACTGGGTAGATTTTCTTTTTTTTTTTTACTGGAGAAGATGCCTGACTCTTGAGAGTTTTTGGATCAGTCCTTTCTGGTTGTTTGAAGGTTTCAGAGTGACATATAGACCTCATATAGACAATCTGGCTACATATAGCACTGCAGTATTGAAGCGCGTCTTTCCACCAACTTGTGGAAAGTACACACACCGACAGCTACACATTTGTCCACTTGTCCTGTCATTATTCATAATACAAACATTTTGCCTTTCCAGAAAGAAGATCTAAAAAGCAGTGTTTTCGTCTAGTCTATTAGTTAAATTTGTTCCATGCTAGTCGGTTCAACCCAACTTTCTTGATAGTCAAAAATGAAGGTGATTTGTTTTCAGTTTGTGTTTAACCTCAGAAATAGCACAGTGAAATAGTGAGTAGTATATTACTTCCCTCCATGCCTCAGTTCAGTGATGGCTCCTGAGTTGATTGAATCTTTTCTCTTCTGATTTGGTTTACAGGTCAACCTAAGTCCATGTCAAAATGGTTCCCTCTACGTATGAAGCCTTTATCACGTTTGGGTTATCTGCTGGTATCCAGTGTACCATTACCTTATTGTTTCCTGTCATTTCTTTCCATTCCAATACAACCATTTTTCTTTCGTGTAAGTAATGTTTAAAATATTCTTTTCTCTTATTAAATATTTCATTGTTTCATGTGTGTCCTGCCATCCAACTATTATTGTCAACTAAAACTGATTTCTATACAGCCCGACAGATTGATTTTTGAGTCTCCAAAAATGAAATAATATTACCTTTTTTGTTGACTCTTAACAGGGTGCTAGGTTAACATCAAACTAAAGTTGTTCCTTGGCAAGTCTTTTAGCTGACATTTTCTATTTTAATAAACTTTTTAACCAATAGTATGAAGTCAGTTTGTATTCCTAACGTATCACCTGTGAAAGTGAACTTGAGAAATGCCAGGAATGTGTCAGGGCAGAAGAGGTTGTTCTCTTGATGGTGTGTTGAATGAAAGCGATGATCCACTCGTATTGCCAAGGGCTCCACTTGCCCCCAGACAGTGACCTGTGCTGATAGACATCAGAGGTCTGCAGCCTAAACCAGATCCTGCTTTATTACTAGAGGAAAATTGGAGAAATCCACTAAACTGCATGACCTAGCAGTGGTTCAAACCAAAATCAGATGATCACAGCACTTATTTCTGTATTATCTTTTTAAAATATTGCATTACAAGGCAAATGCCTTGTTTTATTTTAATTTTTTTACGGTTGATGCTCGCTGTAAACCTGAGAGCTTATAATCTTTATGGTTTCACAGCACTCTGCATTTGTTTAACTTGTTAAATGAGAAACGTATACAGGGGAAAAATAATCTTATTAAATGTACAAATTCACAAAATGAAGGGTGATAGCAGATATGTTTCAGTATGCTAATATGTTTAATTGATCTGTTGCTGTTGTGCAAGTTGTTACACTGTTGAGAATCAGATATAAGGCAGACCTTTTCAATGCAGTATTCAGCTGATTCAGCCATTCAAATGAATGGGAAGAGTGAACACAAAGCAATGCCCCGCAAAACTCTAAGTGATGCCTTTTTTCCTGAGTTCAGATTTTCAATTGCAACTAATGCAATTTCTGAAGCCCTTCAGCCAAAGCAGCAGAGAAGATATAGATGTCAATTATTCTATTTAAGAGCTCCAATTTTTTTCTAATGGCTCTATCTGCTTCTGCGGTATCCTGGAAATGATTAGTTCAGTTTGGTTAAATGATGTAACTAATTCCCATGATTGTCAATAATGACTTCATTTTTGACGTCGGATTATGACTGCAGCTTAATATGAAATGGCATTCATTTTTGGACATAATTACTGCCCATGAAGCAGACAGAGAATGGCCAGAGGTTTGTTGTTGGGGTTACAGTGAATTACCTTTGTTTCCTGTCATCTTTGGCTTCCGCTAAATTGGAAAATTGAGTTCTTTGAATGGGCATTACAACTATTGAGGTTTTCTTGTCTGTATTAGATAATCATTTTATAGGGAAAACATAAATTAGGAGCCAATTTGTCAGATGCATTAAAGTAGTTGCTATTTTTGCAACCTTAACATTTGCGTAGAGTTTCAAATGTAGGCCCCTTTTGTTCAGCATCTTAAAGGTTTTTATTATTAACAACACAAATTAAAGTAGATAAATCTGTTGAAATATCTAATAGCATCAACTTCTTAATTTTTTTCTGTTTCACATCTGTGGTTGTGCGGCCAGGCTCTGGTTTCCAACCGCTGAAGTGTTGCAGACAGTTTGGCTCTACATGAAACCATTACATGACAATTAAAATGGGTGATTGTGCTCCAACAGCCTGTCAGGTGCATTTAACCCAACCACAAAGGGCTCTTATGTTCACTCAAGAGGGCATGGATGACCTTCAACTAGACACCTTATCTCTCAAGACCGGTTTCTAATATTATTTCAAGCTGATGATACCGTCCTTCATGAGCTGTGGAGAAATGGGGAAATCACATGATGCATCAGGAAAATATTGACATTATTCTGTATTCTGGTCTGTCTTCTGTTTCATTGCCACAATCCTGCAGACCAGAGATAAAGATGCAGTGACACAATACAATAATGCAGGTTCTTCTTTCTTGAGTAAGGAGTAATAAAGATGAAGCAACTCACTCATTTTAAATAATTCATTTCAGTTTTACTTATATATCGCAAAATCACAACCAAAATAATAAAAGTCATCAGGCACTTTACATAGTGAGGGCAAAATCTTAAAAAATTGTATAGAAAATCCAGCAAATGCCCCTTGAGCAGCACTAGGCGACAGTGGAGAGGAAAAACTCAGCAGAGCAGAACCAAGCTCGGGGTGGGAAGCAGAAACCGAAAAGAAGAGCAACAACAAGCAGCAGAAAAAAACACCTGGCAGGTTGGGAGGGCCAGCAACTGCACATCAGAATGAACATTTGTTGAAGGTAGGTATATGTTAGAAAAACGTTTAAGCAAGTTGCAGCGTATGGCTTGTGGTTAATAAATGATCTACATGCTGTGTAGGTCAGTAATAAGCACATTTTTACTCAAATTCAACAGATAGTTCAACGTCTTGTGTACAAGACATATATGTAAGGTGACTGCAAAGCATCTCCAGCAGAAACCGTTGATTTAAAGGTGCATATCATTAGCATTAGGACCTGATACAGCAAAACAGAAACCAGCACTTACTTGTAAAGTTTAATAATGAAACATGTTGTACACCTGCTCTTTTAAGGTCGGAGCACTATCAAAAAGGCAAAGCTCATGTTAGTTATTTTATTTAGCCAAAGTTTCACATATTTAATTCTGGCTTGAGAATTCGATGTTCTTTTCACAATAGTAAACCAAACATTTTTCAGTTTTGGACTGCTGATGTTACATAGGTCTGCAGGAAATGACCACAAACATTTTATAGACTGCATGTTTAAATGTTTAAATCTGTAATTAAAGTCATCATTAGTTGCAACTCTGAATGTGATTTATGTGTTCTTGCTGATAACAAGGAGGTGCACCATGATGTGGGTGGTTTACCACCTTTGTTAAGCAGTTTCCAGAGGGAAAACATGTTGAAGGTTTCTCTAGATAAGGTTTCGTCGAGAGGGTAATTTGTCAAATGGTTCATGGAAGGGCTCTTCCTGATGAATTAACCGCTAGCTAAAAGGACAGTATGCTGGTGGAGCATATGCACCAGCCACATACATTTCTGAAATGTCTAATACTGATGTGTGAATCCTTTAAAATTACTTATTCAGCATTATTACCATCAGTTAAAATATATTGTCATATATTTATATTTAAAATAAAATGTCCAGTAGAGAGTTGGCATCCCATTCTAGGTACATCCCAGCTTGAGAATGAAACCTGAGCCTTTCACTTGGAGGTGATTGCGGCCTGCCACAACACCTCACTCCAAGCAGCCCTTGCCCCGAGGAGGCTTTTAAAGAGCTCTGATGGGCAAGACAACATCTCCTCCAGAGCATTGTAGTTACATTAGAGCCTAATTAGACGGTTAAGCTCAAGGCCATGTAACCCGCTTCTTGGTTTTACACCCGCAACCATCAATCTCATTACAGGGTGGGCTGGCAGGCAGCAGGGGGCTGACTAGTGAAGGGTACACTCACATGGGAGTTGGGCTATAGTAAATCAAAAATCTCTGGATGTCACAAGAGGGTCACAGATTTTGGGCTTGAGGTTCCATTTTTGGCTCCTGGGCTTTTTGCTGCAGATTAATCATCAATAATTAATCAATAATGAGTCATATGTTGTTTTAGAATGAGGCCTGCAAAACTATAAAAACCAGATGAAATTTGCCATTGTTATTTGAGACTTTGTGTGAAAGAACGCATGGTATGCTGAATTTAAATTACAGTGTTTGACCATACAGAACTAAAAGCATTGAGGTATACTGGAAAGTTCATTTTTAGCTTTATCAGTTGGTTGGTCCACAGCTTTGGTCCAGACTGAAATATCTACTGAATCGATTGTCATGAAAGTTTGTATTGTTCCCCCAGATAATGGATACTCTGACTCTTGTACCACTTTGTGGTTTGGAATAAAACTACTGGATTGACATGACATTTTGAAAATTTCTGAGGTGATGGGCAGAAATGAACTTCATAGGATCTTTCTGATCCCCTGTGTTTGTGAGAGGACTTTTGTGACTTTGTCTGGAGGCACAAGTTACCATGGATACAGCATTGTTTTTTTATATATGGCAACCGCTAGCCTGCTACTAGCTACTAGCCCTGCAAAACACAGGCCTGATCCTGGGAAGGACACCTGAAATCCACCAGAAATCATCAGAAGACCTGAAATCCACCAGGAGCTGAAGAGGCGAGGGCGTGGAGCAGGGGAGAAGCGCTGAGAAAAGTTGCTTGGACGGGACATCTGCACTGATCACGGACCAGAACAGGACATGACTGTAGGAACTCAGTCATGATTCACTGTAACTGGACAGTTTTCAGCTGACGAGGATGAAAAGGCAAACAAGGCCCTGTTATGATCGCTCACTTCCAGCAAACTCAAGTGACCTGGATAACCTCAGACTCATCGGCCTGATTTCCCAGCTTAAAAGCACCTGTCGATTCAGTGCAAGTGTTACACCGCTGTTGTTTCTATATGTTCAGCTTTAAGATAGGTTTATCTGTGCTTTGGAGAAAACTGGTAACCAAGATGTCAGAGTAAACATTGACCTCAAAAGGTAAAATGTGGAAATGTAGAAGAAAAAGAATGCAGTTCGAATGAACTTGCATATCTCCTGTCAAACTGGTGAATGTATGCATACGTAAGATGAGGGCTTGCCCAAAAATGCAAACCTCTCAGCTCTAAACAAATGGACTTTATTACGTATACTGATACTTTTGTGTAAGTAAGTATTGCCTGCAAGAGACAATACATAAGGGTTGCTACTGATCAGGGACACCTTTTCCATGTATAAAATGTCATACCGTACCATGACTGGCTTGTTAATTAACTCCAGGGGTGAAACCACAAGCCTGTAAACATAACCGACCCATGTCCTATAGAGAGCCACCTGAATTGAGGGCAAGACCTGCAGATCACACAACCTATTCCACTTGAAATATAGAACCTGTTGGATTGTTTAAATGATTTGCGGTCAGCTTTGGAGTGACAGGCAGTTTTCTTTATACAGTCAAAAAATATGGTCACGGTGGATCCCAAAGGGGACTTTGGAAGACAGTAACTTGTTATCTCCATTTAAACTGAAATCAGATTGCAGGTCTTTTCAGTGCAGCCTCTTTGTACACTCTGTGTCTATGAAACCCTCTGTGCTGTTTAATGGGTTCATGGCCACAGGGCAGGGGTTACAGTTTGTCCTTCCTGCAATTAGCATTCACGGTTAGCTTAGCAGAACTAATGCACCACATCTTTGAGGCTCAAGTTCCCTGTTTGCCTCTGAGTGGCTGCAGGCAAGACTTAACTGACGTCTTGTATCCATTTCAACCTGCTTTATTACAGGTTATTGGCAAAACCCACTGAAGAATACCAATTTGGTGTGTGTGCCACATTTTTGCACAGGCAAAGATAGAGAGATTTAACTTTGGTATTTACATATAGCTCCAGGTTAGATAGTAGATACTAGAAGATATCTAATAGATATTAGATACCATAATATTAACACAAGGATCAGAATCAGTGGCAGGCAGAGCCACATCTCCTGTGGACCTTGTTTCAAATCTCTGATCAATACATGCCATTTCCAATTCATTATCAATCTAATTATTTATCTTATTTTTCCCACATTTCTCCATTACAACAAAAAACACACTGTTCTTGTTTTATTATTTTCTTTTCTGTAACATTTAGGTCAAGACACTGTGATCTCATGGCGGTTTAAAGCTATTGTGGAAACAGTTGTGGGCTATGAGGATCTCATGGGTCTTAAGTGACACCACTGCCAAAATGATGCAGCTCAGAGCTGTTTACTGCTATTAGCTTTCTCTGTGTTGTGTAATATTACATTGTTTATGTATGGGTTTGTAGACATTTATGTAGGATGACTGCAGCATTGTATGTAGGCTATGTGGACTGTGGGACTATCAGAGAATGCATCTTCTTATATTTTATGAGAGTAAAATAACAGCAGGTACAATCAAACAAGCACTTCTCAAATACAAGTTACATGTTACTTCACAAAAAGACATTAAACCAACCTGATTTGGCAAGCAGACTTTTAAAACCAGACCTTTAGTCAACATCGGGCAAATTCACACAATTCTCAGATGAGATACACTACCGGTCAAAAGTTTTAGAACACCCCAATTTTTTTACTGCTTTTATGCAGACAGAGGGGGTTGTAAGTAA
>JAUMHL010000012.1:13079227-13101329 GCA_032362345.1 Sandelia bainsii
TGGCAGTTCACCACTTACCTTTGTACCATTTCAAGCTATTCATTGGACTTGAACGACTTGAACTGCAATAAATAACTGGAAAAATTGGGGTGTTCTAAAACCTTTGACCTGTAGTGTATACACCATCATCATCCCAGAACTAGTGCCCAGTGAGAAACCTGCATGTTCAGTGTCACTGTTAGTTAATGTCTAAATGTATTATAGATTCAGAAATATAATTTTGGCTGCGTGTTTAAACTCCAACCTGTGGCTAACTGGGGAAAATGTTACTCAATATAAAATGCATTTGTCACTTCCTAAGTGCATTCTGTCTGGGTGATCAGTGACTGCAGTGCATTATGGAGCCAAATCAATGACACAAAAAGGAGGTGCTTTCATGAACAGCTTTTGATTATTGGAGATTATTAACTTTTTTTGAATTCAGTGAAGTGAAACAATGTGTTGTCCCATCGACTAGAATGCAGATTAAGCAAACTAATGTGAATACAGAGATCAATGCCTTCATCCAGTGATGTTTCTGTATGAAGAATCGCCATGCGCTGAGCAGTCTGACTCTAATTCATCATCATCCACACATTGTATTATTATTGATAGCTCTTGCCTTGGGCTAGTACATTTGTTTTTTAGATTTGTGACAGGAGGCAGAATGCTGGATGAGGTTTATTCTGCAGCCATGCCAGCAGCATTGCACACAGCTCTCTCTTATTTGTCCATTGATCATCATACCTCCCAATAATCTGGCGCCTGACACATTTGACAACATTATGTGGAACAGGTCAGAGGACAGAGTTAATGAAACTGAATGATGGATGTTGTTATCCGCAGCACCTTGCTAATAGTTGTCACAGGCAGCACATTTACTCACACATAGCGGCAACCCTACAGAGCCTGATGGGATTGCCATAAAAATAAACAGCATTCAATGAGGTCATCCAGAGGCAAGTACATAAAATAGAAGAAAATATAATAAACACATTATGTTGCGGCAAGCATTAGCTGCTCAAAAGATGTCTAGGTCAAAATTTGCAAAATATTTATATATAAATATTGCAAATAGAGTTTTTTATAGTTGTCTACATTATAACTGTTGTTTTAACAGCATTTGAATACCCATATTTCAGTCTAATTGGAATTTCGGTTCCAAATACATGTTGAAATACAGTCAATGAAATGCAATTGATACAACAGTTGCATTTAGTCTAAATGCCCCAAAAAAACTTAACTCAGATTTACGTAGCTATAGGTAGACTCCTGGAGGTCTTTTGACCAAACTCATGTCTCAGGGGGTGCCACTGGAAAAAAAATATTAACTGTGAAAATTGGCCCAGAAAAGGGGCAAAACAGATTGTTTGAGGGATGAAAAGAGCAGCAGGGCTACTTGAAGTAAGAGCGGGCTCACCACATCCTTTAGAAGTAAGTTCTGACTACAATCCTAAATGTGCATACTAGTAACTATTGACTATGTAATCAGAATTTAAACCACACATGAATTTCATCACTATATTTTAGCCAAAAAAAATCTCTAAAATTGAAGTAAGCAGGTATTTTCACAGAACGTAGGTAGATATAAAAGTAAAAATCACATTCTGTGCAAACAGTCATAAGAGAGGTCTGTAACACCAGGTATGAAGTGAGCTGTAGGACTGCAAACGCACCGCTCTGCTCCTCTCGACTCCATCCATCCCGCCTGGCTAATGTATCCCTCTCAATAGCTGGGGACAAGGGGAAAAAAGACTGCTTGTGTGAAGCACAAAAAGCCCCACCGTGGCCATGTTCACAACAGTAATTGGCAAGGAAGCTTCATTTCATTCACTCCTCTATGTCTTTTGTTGTCCTGTAGGTTTTACAAGTGTGGTGCTTTTGAGAGTTGTTTAAAAATGGACTAATTTCTGCAGCCCCCTGCCTGTTGTTGTCCATGTGCCCATTCATTTGTTTCTTGTGAATGCACAATTGAAAGATTCTTTCTTTATTTTGGTGGAAAGCAAAGTGTATTAATAACTAAACATTCAACAGTGTCTTGATGACACTTCTGAGTGCCCTAATTAATTTTGAACATCTGCAAGAGGTGGGAAATATTTAATCTTTTCCGAATTCTGCCGCTTTCACACTTAGAAAGCTTTGTTGCTGTTCAGTAAAGTAGTGGTCACAGATTAGAGGGTAGTGGGCATTAGGGGGACGCCATATCTCCTTTCATCATCACATTGTAGTAGTTGTTTGAAAGCCTGCAAAATGTAGCTTGCGTTTTTTTTCCCACCACAATTACACTTTATCCTGTAAAATGCATTAAAAGATTTTTCACAATATGACATTTTCGTATTTTTTTTATTATAAGCACTCTTAACCTTCTGATACAGCAGTTTTACATAAACGCAGCTGCAAAGAAAGGTCTGAGAGGGATATCTGCTGTTTGCTTTTTCAGGTGTAATTCAGATTCGGTCTATATTTCTGAGCATGACTGTGATGTTTCTGTGATGTTTTCATAGAACCTGTATTTGTGTAAGTTTTTATATGATCACAGCCATTTAAAAGAGTAGCTGTAACAACATTGTATGCAACATGCCTCGTAACCCTTCATCCCCTCATCACAAGTTGCATATCTGTGAGACGTATCTTCCCTTTTCAGATTATTTAATTAACTACAGGCCTCAGTAGGTTAAACTGCCCATTTATATATTTATTTATATTTTTCCAGTATAAGAAAGATGCAGAACTGTTTTTCTTGTTTCAGTATTCATCTTCGCCCCTTGAGAGCTCTTTACCCTTAAGTGGGAAACCTAAGTAAAGGTGAATATCAACAGTTGTCAGTGGGACTATTTCTGTAGAATAAGTAATTTAGGTGAAAACTGTAGCTTTTGGCATTGTTTCTGGAATGATCTGAAGCTACTGAGACTTTTGTCAATCTAGCCGCATGGCTGTATGTATGACATCAGTCTTTTTTTACTCTACCAGTGTGTTTCAGACGGAAAATCTCAACAAATATTGGATAGATAAACTTTAGATCTGCCTAGTGCCAAGAAGATGAAGCTGCCATTTTAGTTACCCTATTCTACTTAGTGTAATCCTAGTGGCTTGATTTGATAGATTTGGCACAAAATTTGGTAAGGATGAACTGTAAACTGTTAATTTGGTCAATACTTATAACACTATCAAATACCATTCAAACTAATGGCATTCCCATCAGCCTCAGCCATATTTTGTGCTAGTGCTTATTGGCAAATATCAACATGCTAATGAGCTAAACTAAGACGGTGAACATGGTCAACATTATACCTGTTACCATTTTGCTCAAACAGGCCCTCTCTTCCTAAACTCAACAAAGATGCTAGCATGGCTGTAAACTCCTGGTGAAAACGTACCCTATGTTGTGAATGATGCTTGCAGCATTATAGAATAATAGAAAATAATTTATTCAGAAAAAAATTAGCTTAGGATATTTAAATTAATGAAAACATTTTCTTCATTAATATGATCTCCAAGTCCTATTTAAGATAAACACTTTTGTGAAACTGATTAATCTGAAGCTGAGATAGTTACAATAATTACAGATGGATAAAATATGCAAAGTGATGCCAGAACTAAACAACATTGTTAAATACTGAATATTAATGTAGAGGTAGTTTAGGTGCATTTTGGTTTTCACACTGTGTTTATGTTGGGACACCAGAGATACGAGTTATTCCCAACTGTTTCCCCATTTACAGTAAACACAGCTTTTCCCATGAGGTTAGACTCTCAGTACACAATCTCATCTCTAGGGCTCTTAACAGACGAAACAGGTTTGCATCTCAGAAAATATTAGAGCTAAAAAGAGGATGTTGACCTCTGCCTGATCAGAACCTTTGAGCTAACTAAAGCAGCAAAATCACAGAAGATGGGATATTCACATAATAGGGTCAAACTGTTTGTTGAGTTTGTGGAACGCCGAAATTTGGCTGTCAAATTTGATCTCAAGTAGGTGAAAGGAGTGTTGCAAACATTTTTGAGAGGAAAAACAGTTAACGTCCTAGAGTACTGCCTGTATGAATACAGCACTGTGGTGCAGGATTTCCAACAGAATGGCTCAAACAGTGACTTGTTCCTTCACATGTCATTTGAGAACGACCTGTCCGTCACGTCCAGGCTATTCTACATTTCCATGTCCTTTACAAAGGAAAGGTCAAGCCATTCACGTGACCTGACATCCTTGTGGACTGTGCTGAATGGCTGGAGGTCAGAGTTGGACACCTGGCCTTACTGCAGGGTCAAGACTTCTTCACTTAGTGGATACACCAGGTCTTTCTCAATGCCAAATTATGCAACTCACAGATGGTTAGAACACCTATCTGTAGCTTACATGACATTCAAGCTTACTGCAAACGAAGACAACTACATATTTATTGCTAATTGTGTTCTGCTATCAACCCGTAAGGACTTCCACTTCAACAGAACCCTCATTGATTCAGTTTCCAGAGGAACTGCAGCCTGGATCAGTTTACATTGTTACCTTGTCACACTATGTTCTGGTCTGATCTCCGTGTCCACTTCCGCTCAACTTCCCCTCCCAGTCACCACCATGCCGTGCAACAGAGCCCGCTTTGTCCCTGTCGCCAGTCATCCATTTCTAATTTCCACTCTTTTACCCCACTGGAGACTGTGCTGCATGCTTTCAGAGAGCAGAGTGAACGGTTGATGCATGCCCTCCATCTCCCAAATGAACTGCTGAAGAGGACCTTGTGGTCCAGTAGCAACAAATGACTCAATATTATAGTTCCCTTGCACCGCAGATGCAGATCTGATCGATACCATCAGGTAAAAACTTGAGAGGTCGCCTTTTCCACAGCTTTGTAAATAATTACGACAAGGATTAAATCATTAAATCTTTTTTATTATAACACCTGATAATACAAATGCATGTAAACTTAAAAAAACACTTAATGACACTATGACTAAAAAAAAAAAAAATACTCACGCACATACACACACATCCACACACACACCAATGGTTAGCAGTCATGCTTCTTGAATTGGCTTGGTGCTGAAAGTGCTTTAAGTTTTTTTTTAAAACACAAACTATTTTTTACATTCTAAGGTATAGCAAAAACACAATAAAACCTAGATGCGCCCACCAGAATGACATATTATATTATTACATTATAATTATATTATTAAATATAGTAATTGCCTTCTCATCCCAGATTATCTGATATTAACAAGATTTTTTTATGTGTTTTGGAAAAACCTGTCCCCAAGGACATTCTTTAGTATTTAAGTTTAAATATGCAAAGACAATAAATTTATCAAAAATACTTAAAAATGCAAGCAATACTGAATGACATCTCAAAACAACCAGAGTCTAAAAATGTGCACATATCAGCTAATGCAACACAGTGCTGTTTGTATATCTATCAATGATCTGTGTCTCAGGTTAAACAGTAAACAGACATTTGAAAAACTGAGGAGCTTGAGTACAGTGTAATGATGTTTCAGGTAGAGATGCCATGCAAACAGATACCATCAACACAGAGAGCTCCTTCTATTGCATTAGCTAAAGGCACTGATATCTTGATGGAAATAACTTCATTTTGGCCACTACCAGGCCCAGGAAATACAATTGCTAGCTGTTAGCGCAGCTGTGTAAGCCCAGTAACTGATGGAAAGTGACTCGGACACAGTTATGAATGGTGCTGGTGGCTGTGCCTGTGAGCTCTTGAATACGTTATCATCTCCTCTGTGTGATGGAGCATATTAATAAAGCACCTTACAGTTACACCATCTAAACAGACCGTAAATCACTGTCTATTAAACCAATACAGGCATAAACATGCCCGGCCCTCATTGTACTAGAGTCCACCAGTTTTAACCACCACAATTAACACATTAAACACTTCAATCCTGAACTGATGTGACACAATCAGCTAACATAATGATTCATTGATGGCTAGTGTAAAGTGTAGGCCAGCCCTAGAAATTCAGGCTAATTGTCTGAAACCATCTTCATTAACATAATTTTGCCACTGAGGATCAAAGAATCATGTAAAATGTGGAAAATCTGGCTTTTTCATATCTGTGCTTCCTTTTTTCAATAAACGCTCAAATAGTGACATTCACAACTTCTATTTTCCACATGGAATAGTAAAAGGCATTCAGTAACAATGTGATTTGGTTTGAGCTAATTGAAGAGTTTGTATTTTTTGCATCTACGTTCTTCCTCTCCCTGCAATTCCACATTGAGACAGCAATCCTCTTTATTGACTAATACATACTGTCATATGCTGAGTGTGATACAATGGATGGATTTTGCTGGGATTTTAGCATCTGCTTCCTCGCCAGCGATCCTGAAGATCACACAGGTGTTGGAGGGGATGGTGGTTGTGGCGGTCAGGGATTTTCCCAGCCAGCCTTGGGATCCACGCTTGTACATTTTAACTGTTACCTGCAGAGTAGGAGAGAGAAAAGCAAATAGGTATAAAAATAATTTTGTTCATTTACATGGTAAAAGTGGAGATTCATTTAGAAGCCTCCTTACATCCCTTACGCAGGTAAAAACTGAGACATTTTTGTGGTTGTTTGGGCTTTTGTCGGGGTCATGACCCTGACTGAGACCTCCTGACTTTTGGCTAGACCCAAGCAGACACTCATGACTTTCACCTTTGACCTCTATGTAGACAAGCTGTTCAATTGTGGAGAGAGAAAGTGGAGAGAGAAAAGAACAACAAGCAGCAGATTTTTGCTTTATTTGTGGGATTGTAGCCTGAAGAGCCAGTGTATACCTATTAAATCTAGGTTATCTGAATAAAAATAGTTTCTATTAATGGGTTAAATAAACACTTCAGTCACACCTAATCTCCAGTCTGACCCAGAAAGCAAGATTTGATATCTATAGCAAAAAGGGGCTAAGTGTTGTAAATTTACATTTCTTTTAGACATCTAGATTACACTTAACAGTGTCTATAGCTGGTAACTTTCCAAAAAAGCAGTACTTGAAATGAAATAGTATCATTAACCTAGACATCTAAAAAATTAACTTTTTTAACCACATTTAGTCTGGTTTTAATTTAACTAAATCTGAGTATCTTTTAACCAGCAAATTACCAATTCTGGCCATTATTTTTGTGTGCACAACTTTTCAGCAATCACAGCTTTAATTTGCTTCATCAACATTTACACACATGATAACATTCACACACATAAAACAAAGCAGCTCTGCTTTTAGTGGAATATAATTATGCAAGCACAAACTCCTCAGGAATCAGTTAGTCAGCTAAAATTTACAACAATTCACAACTCTGTGAGAAGCGTGATCCAAACAGCAGTATGAAACTAAATAAATATTAAATTAACCTTGTTCTCACTGTGAGTTTTTAATTCCCCTTCGCATCTTGAATGGAGTCATACCTCTCTTGATTTTATGTAGGTTGTAGGGCATAATACGCTTTAACACTACATCAAAACTGCCTGTTATGTTTGAGCCTGACAATGGAAGCCTTAACTAGATTTAGACATGCAGGTAATTGAACCACATCCATTTCAAAAAGAATGCCTCGCTGCATCTCTTGTTTGGCTGCATTTACAGGGGATAACAGAATATTACAGTGCCTTTTCACAGTTCCATTTTCTTTCACTTTAGCATTAGGCAATTTTTCAATTATTATTTTTTTCCATGTTCTTTCATCCCCGGCTCTCCATAATGCCTGGGCCTTTTAGTTAATGGTAGCGACAGTCAGAGCCCAGTATATCGGCCCTTGTCCATTTTGTGGGTCATTGTGGAAGCCCAATAGGCCTTTTATTACACCAACATCAAAAGGCAGATAAGCATTAGAGGTGGGGAAAATACCCTGCACTAGATATGTTCCCTCTTTCCTTTGTCTGCTATTGAAAGTGATCATTTTAATAGTGAAGAGGTTGGTGAGCTTTGGGGCTGATGGGAAGTGCGACACCCCTGACAGCCTACGAATATATGAGCAAGTCGATAACACAACACAAGCGCACAGCACACCCTCAACACCTGCACACTCTTGCTGCTAACCTAATTATCTGCAACAAAGGGCACTGCAATTTCAGACACACATCTTTCCACCATTTACTTACTTATTACTGTGCATTAAAACAGGGAGAAAGAAAGAAAAAACTAAACAATTGTATCTTGTATTGCTGCCTTGGCCGAACGCCACATGGCTTGTCTTACAATAGCATCAGACACTTCAGAGTGAGTGAGTGTCTATTAATTTGGGATGCATGACAAAATAGCTACATGACAGCTGGTGGCAGAAAAGCATATAAACCAACACAAAGACATCAGAGAGGAATTATTCTAACAAATCACAGTATGTAATAGTCTGCAATCAACTAATTTAATGGAACTAAAGTTAAGCACTTCCATCTTTGCAACACAGGCACAGAAACAATGCTAGTTGTCCATTATATTCAAGCCTTTACAGAAAGAGAAAAACTATTCACCTTATATAGTAAGGGCAGCACAAGAGGCTATGAAACAAACATACTTTCTATGCAGTAACACATACAAAATGTACCTCCAACAAGGCTGTGCAATTCTGTAAATGCTTTTTTTAATAATTTAAAATATTCAGAAGTCTGGATCTAGGTCCACATCTGCATCTAAATATGCATAGTAGCAGACAATCATGCTTATCATCTAATAGCAGGCCACAGTTTCTTTTAAGAACACAAATATCCTGTTTAAAAATATTATGGTTTTGTACAAGAATTAATTGTGCAATTGATTCCAATTTTCTTTTGGAAAATGTTGCAGGATTACTCTGAGCTGATGAGTGTGGACATTCAATTAGGTTGCAATTTATATTATCATGATTCACATCAACCTTGTTATGCCATACAGGAAGGACGCTGCTGCCTTTGACATAAAATCAAGGAGGAGAGTTCTGTGTGGTCTTGAAAACCTGTCTGCCAGGTGTATTAAAGAGATGGTGTGTCAGGTACAGGAAGTGTCACTGCATGTTATACTCTCAGCCATTTGAGGCAAGTGTATGAGTGTAAAGATGATACTGTATCTAATTTACAAGACAAGAACAAAGATACCACTGAGATAAAACAGATTGGGCAGACATTTGTAGAGTGCAATTGTCAGATCTACATTTGATAAAATGTAGCATGTCACAGCTACACACACAAGATGAACAGATCAATGGTTACTAAAATAATCTCAAATTTTTGACTGTGAATTTTCCACAGGTGTACGAGAATTATTGCTATTTCAAACTTGGACAGGCCTGAATTTGTGTGTACAACACTTCATTGTGAGGACGAGACCCTTGGGGCTAAGGTTGGGTGTCACACAAAGGGCTGAGAGCTCACTTAACGGTGCCTACTCCTGATTCGCCTCTCACTTTCAGTGTTAGGGGATTCGTGTGAATGACATCACTCCTCAAATTTCAACGAGACAAACTCCGTCTTCTTATTTACAGACTGCTAATAGTCATAAATCCTGCCTCTGCCTCACTGTTCACCTTTTGCCCTCTTTAAGTCAAGACAGCTCACTCAGTTAAAAACCTCCTTACAAATAGCTGATAACAATCTTCACTGGTTTCCTTTTCTTCTACCTGTAGGGATGTTTATGGCACAAATTCTGAGTCACTTTTGGTGTACTGACAGTTTAGAAATCCCCAATTACTTGTGATTAGACAACAAAACATAAACATGCATTATGAACTTTGCATTGTAACTTCTCATGGTAGATCTAACTGTTTCAGTACACATTATTGTTTAATTGATTATTTTCAATTTAAGGTCTGACAGGTCTGAGTAAGGTCTGAGGAACTGTGTAATTAGGTAGGGACATGTCACCACCTGCGTGTAGTGCCATTCACAAAGTTCAGATTCTTCCCCTGATAAAGTCAAAGAATCTAAGTGGGGTATCAGTCAGCAGGGGCCGTTACCTGGAGCTATAGGTGCAGTGTTTCAGGTGAACTCTGAGTGAGCGTAAAGCCACACCAGCTTCAGACGACAGGTTCTTTGTTCCACGCCATGTCTCACCAGACACAGATGGGGAGGAACACTGTGTAACACACCTCTGGCACAGCAAACATCTTTGTCGACAAGCCAAATGCGATGGAATCGGACCAAAAGTGTTTTGCTGTCAATTTTGGATATAACAAGGCAATTAGGTAAACACCGCGCGGTTTGGCTCACCGGATGCATATATTAACAACCTGCTAAGAGGGTTGTGAGTCACAGGGGCATCAGTGATTTATTTAAATTCTTGAACCCAGTGGTTGAATTCAAGACAGATTATTGTTTTTGTCAATTTAATTTAATTTTGGAAGCCACAATTGTACGCAGTAGCAATTAGCCAAAAACAGAATATTGATTATATAAATGTTTAATAATGTGATAACTCTTTCTTCTCTTACAAGGTGAAAATTATCACAGAATTACTGCATGTTTTTAAATGAGACAGAAACAGGAAATGTTTCTATCATTAAGCATTAGAATGTGATATCAAACGCTGAAAGCCTCGTCCATCTATATATAATATCTAATGTAAAGATTTCCTCTTTTATAGGAAATAAGAAATAAACACATGAAGGATGACTGCCGTCAGTGATAACAGTAACCGTAAGTATTAATATAGTAACAACATTAGTAGTAGCTGTAGCATTGATATTACTGACAGTGGTAGTAATGTAGTAAAACAAACTTTATTGATTAATCTGTTAAATTAGTCTTTATATCAAACATTTCCTTACTCTAGGGTGACACCTTCAAATTGCTTGTTTTGACCAACCAAAGTATTAACAGCCTTCGGGTATTACATTTTAACAGTCTAAATCAGGAAAAAAAAAGCAAGAAATCAGCATGTTTGAGAGTCTGATAGTATTTTTCCTTGTTAAAAGATTTCACAAAATAATCAGTATTCCAAACAGTCTGGCTGAAATTATCCACTAATTGGCTGTTTGATCACAAGAGAAAATTAATCTCATATGGCATCAGCTGCTTGTCTGAAGAATCACTACAATACAATACATAAATAATCAAACATCATAATTTGTCTCTTGTACTCCAGATGCAGACTTCATTAAGATTCCTAAACTTCAGTTTGGTGACATTACTGTTTACGTCAATAACTACATTTGTCTGCAAACCACGAACGCAAAAAATTACTGGTTAAGTTCTGAATAGCTACAACTCTGCTTCCAAACAACCTGCCTCAGCAAACAGGAAGCCATTAGACACTCGGCAATAACCATTTACATCCATTCACCCAGCTCTGACTTTATTTCCATCCACATAAGTACATTTTCTGAAAGAGATTAAAATATGAATCCCCCTCCCTTTTCTCCTCAATGGGTCTGGTTGTCTGGCTGACTTGAGAGGGCACAATCTATGACTGATTTAATTTGCTCTTTACGAACATCTCTAACAGCATTACCCCCAGAGCATACACTGACTGCCCCCATCTGACTCCATTAACTCCCAAATCAGGTTTAAAGACCATATTGATGCCGTACGTTATTAAGGGTGATTATCAAAACAACAGACAATGGGCCAAAGTGTCTGTTAACTAGTTTATCCATAATTTCACATAACTATAACAGATGGCAGGGCTGTCAATTATATACTGTATCTGCTGCACACAGTGGCCACACACTGTCTGGATATGCAACATATTAGCCTTTACATTAAAAGAACAATAGTCTGCTCACAGGTGGTCAGAGGAAACGGCCTGAACACACAGAATAAACTAAGATATCAAATGTCAAACGCAGAAAAGCTTAAGTTGCCCAAGATAAATACCTAATTTCAGAAAACAGTGAGAACCAATTGCAACTAGCATTTTTATAGCTGTAACTGAGGATCTTGCTGCCCTAAAAAAAGTCAGATAAAATTTTTTAATATTGCTGTCGAGTCCACTTCACCACCTTTATTCTCCTCAATTAACAAGAATGGCTTTTGAAACTGTAATTAAGTGTCTCTGCTCCACTCAGCCTCTTCATTATTCATGAATCCCTATTGATCATATCTTACATTCTATACTGTGGGGATCACTGTAATATCCTGAAGCCACAAAACAAATAGCTGAGCTTCCCAAGATCAAATTAACATCTTGGCCAGTGACCAAAGACAAGTTTCTGTTAAATACTAAATCCAGCATCTGATGCCAAACTCAATGATGTCAGAGAATCATTATTAGGAAAGATTGCATATTTATTGCATAGGTCTGGGTAACAATTCAATATTATTGTTTGACTTCCAGCTGGACTCTATTGTTATGATGTATGATATCATTAGGGATGCAACTAATGATTAAGATGATGATTTTCTAATTAAGATGCAGATTTTCTCTATAAAACATGAGAAAATTGTAAAAAAAATAAATAAAAAAAATATGACCAGGTACAACCAAAGAATTTGCCATTGTTTTGCTTGAAAATGCCTGAAATTCTTAATCATTTATCGTAACAGTTACAGATTAATTTTCTGGTAATTGTCAAAATTGTTTGTTTTACATTTTCTGTTTTGATTATTTTTTGTGATTTTCATAAATACAGAATACAGAAAATCACATGTAAAATAATCAAACAGATATGTTCCACTGTGATGCTTTACATAAAGGAAAACTGTTAAAATGGCCAAAAGGTTTAATAATTGTTTTATATTATTTATTTTATATTACTTTATTTATTTTGAAACAATTGATTCAGACATACACACACACACAAACACACATTGATTGATATATATATATATCATATTGGCTAAATACTCTTGTTAAATGTCAGGTTTATGATTTTAACTATATCACACAGTCATATGAAAGCCTGTGCAGAAGCTAGGACTTGTTTGTGATGTTTTTACCTTCTGTAGAAAATTTCACAGTATATATGTATTTATAATTATTTTAATATTTATGAGTATCACAGTATTACCTACTATGTGTCTTGAACAATCACAGCTCATCCCATGTTCAAAGAAATTATTTTTGTAAAGAATATTAATGGCTTGGACCTTTATTTTAAACATGTATTCAAATTTACTGAAACTCAATCTCCACCTGTGTTGAGTAGGAATGTGTAAAACATGAACTCCACTGGTTGATGTTTAACTAAATTAACAAAAGAGCACTTGAAGAGCCCTTTAAAATGACTGGTATTGCCTGCTGGGTGATGAATTTAGAGGAGACACATTGAATCATCTTCAAATTGACAGATGCAGAATCTCTCCACGGGACTCTTCACTGAGGCTTAGTGCTTAGTGAAAAAATAGACTTTACCAAGTTTAATCACATGCTATTACAAGGCAGCTTTTATCATTGCCTTCCACTGTATAAGTGCTGGTGTCTTCACTAGTTCATTACAGACACTTGTGATTCTGCAGCACTCTTCTCATGTGTAATTGCACGGCTAGCTTTCCCCTGTAGCTTCCTACACACACTCTGGTGTAAATTATTTCCAATTCCAGTTTCCTTTTGAGAGCGATGCTGCAATTACAGAAATCTGAACATCCTGGTAATTTCCCCATAATTTTCATTTTTGTTAAAAAATACTGTGCAGCTAATAGATCGTTCTTTCTGGGAAATTCTTCAAAAACTTTTCGTTGAAACTTTGCTTTAGTACAGAATCATCCTTCACTCACGTTTAAAAAAACTAGATGAACAGTTAAATCTAAGGGTCTGATAGTTTGCTAAATTACACGTTAAGTTAAACGACTTAAGTCTGCCTTTCGCAGTTAATGTCTGGTAACCGAAAACATACACCTTTGTTGTATCTGTGGTCAAGAAAACATTTCCAAGTACACAGATATTAAGACACATTACAGGCACTGCCATCATATAGATTATTTTGTTTGCACAGCAGATAGTTTAGACTGTGGCTAAGTATTCTTTTTTACCCTACATAAAAGACTAAAAAGTCACAGTGGCTGCCAGTGTTATCTATTTAGGCAGTAGAATCTGCAGGCTTTGTTAATGGCCAGCTCCAGGCCCTTTGTGTGCCTCTATTCATTATCACCACAAAGCGGTTGATGTCTCCCCTCTCTGCCTTTTCTGTGCGAAACACTGAGCACACCAGCCTGTCCATTACATGCCTGTGACACGTGCAGCCTGGGAGATGGTCAAACAGAGAGGAATGTTAGCGTGGAGTTAAATTAACAAGCTGCATCTGTGTGGAATCTGTTGCGAGTCAAAGAGACGAGATGTACCTCAGGAAACCAAGGTCTGCTTATTTGTTGGTTGGGATGCTGTCAGTGAGTTTGCAGCTTTTCGCTTGGTGGCTTTGCTTCTATTAATCAGCTGACAAGGTGGTGTAGTCAAGTTACAGTTGAAGCAACTAAATTGTTGTTTGTCAGCTTTGCAAATAGTATATGCTCTATATGCTCACAGTGAGACTGTTTTTTTAATATAGGGGAAACACTTCAGCCCCTGCTGAATAAGACAGGTTATATAAACTGGTAGAAAGGCCTCATGAACAGTCAAATATCACAATAGAAGACGACATGTAGATGAACAACATAAGTAACCTGCACTTTAATTATGACATGAATAGATCTTTAGCCCTTTCTCTCTCTCCCTAACACACACAGACAAGTTCACACATACACATACACACTATAATTACCCCTCAATCCATACAAATTGAATGAAGCCAGAACCGTGTTCTAAGAATATAGCCCATAATTAATAAATTACAGCCACTCTACTCAATCATTCTCCACTTTGGGGGCATGTAGACATCCCATTCTCCACAGAGTAATTGACTGAGCCCACAAAAAACACACCTAGTGCCTTCATGGTGGCTTTCTGGATACATCTGGCACCACTTCTTACAACCAAACAGATGCTTGAGTGAAACTGTAGGTCATATCGCAGATCTTCTAGCCTGTGTGTTTACAAGTAACAAATCAAATGGATGCATTATTTCTGGGCTCTGAAAATATGCCTGGGGGAGCTATCAGGTTTCTTTGTCACCCCCCACCCCCACTCCCCAAGTTTCCCCTTACAGCTGCTGCACACAAGCAAAGATCTTTTTTTATTTTTAAACAGACATGATGGCTCAATCATGTAGTGCAAAAAACACTTGTTTTACTTAGGTTAATTGTACAAATCCAATAGCAAAATCTATTTTTCCTGGTGGTTACTGTGGCTCAATACTTGCAATCTGATAATGAGAAACATTGTTTCTGAACATATTAAACGGGGTATAACAGACACCTCAACATGATATTTTCCATATATATTCCTAATCACTCCAAATATCTCTGTGATATATTGGGAGGGGGTGCACCTCACACTGACTCCATTTAGAAATATTCCTTTGAAAATATAATTCATTGTCATCGTGTGTGTCCCTCTGGGCTAGAAAAGGGCTCACTGGAGACTCTCTAATGATTGTTGGGTCATGTATCAAATACACAGCAGCTGGAGGCGAGAGGGGAAGAGTACATGCAGTCTGGGTTTTGGGGGGTGGGCGAACCTGGGCAAGCCTGAGTGGAGTCTGTAAGGAAAGCCCAGACTGAGTGTTTGGGTGATGAGGGCGAGTGGGAATCACTAATGGATGCTGAGAAGGGGTCATACTCACTGGACCTTAGTGTGAATAAGAACAAATCTCATTCTGCACATTCATTTAACAAGCATCCTGCTTGCTTGACGCGCCAGTGAACAAGCAAAAACTATTTGTTTGTGAATGCTTTTAAATGCCACCAAACCTAAAAATGAATTCCAATATCAGGTATTACATGTATGACCTTTACATTCACGGCCATAGCTCTAATTTCCTTTCATGTATCAACTAATCAGGTGAATCCCTTAATTAATGCGCAATCAAATACTGTGCGATTGCTTTGATTTTGTATTAAATCAGATGAGCTAATGAGTACCTTTCAGGCAGGCACAATGACTTAACTCAATAAAAACACTGAAGAGTTAAAACTGTAATTAACACTGAGGAGTGTTAATGGAAATTATATGAGAGAGTGCACTACAGTCAGGCCAGTCAAGCAGGGTTTCTTTTTAAAGCTTCATTCATCCTTTTCTAGCTTGGGAAATACACATTTTTGAAAAAAGACCACTATATTTCTAATTGCTTAACTTCAAAATAAATAAAACCTGTAATTAGTTGTACTTAGTGGATAATTATCTCTCTGAGGTATGGTAAAATCTTCATTTCTTCATTAACTATATGGCTCTTGACCAAAATATTGTAATCACTCAATCTGGTGTTTATTCTATTATTTTTTAAATTAATATAGACCCTGATAGTTGTCAAATAACTGTCATGTTCTGCAGTCTTCAGCATGAATTAAATCTGTGTTTTTCCAGATACACGAATGAGAGAGGAATGACTGAAAATTGAGTGAAACAGTCATAAAGTACTACTGCCACCTACTGGTCTTCAGATCTATGTTGGGCTTTACACTTTAGAGTATTATTGGATGTCACTGACACAGCATTCAACCCTGATTTACAGACAGTACCTCTGGTTCTGGTAGCTCATCAGAGCCAGTGCAGTCAACTGACCTGAGGAGTGTGTCCCAGAAGGGCCCACAGCAAATCTGGAGACAGGTTCTTGACTCTCGAAAATTCAAGTATGTCTGTCTCTTCCCGGTGGAGAGCGATGTACTGGCAGCCCTGGTAGTCTCCTTTCAGCTGCCCGCCGCAGTTCAGCTGCACCAGATCCCACGTTCCCACCCTCCTCAGGACCTCCCGCACTGAATCCATCTGCCTGTATGACAGATGACCTACAGGACAAAAGAGAGTTGAAGTGATAGCATTGTTATTTTATAATGAAATTCATTAAAACTTAAAAAAAAAAAAAAAAGCCAAGCATGTCAAGTCAAGTTGTTATTTCATTTTGTAGTATCAAGTGTAGATCTTATTTACTCTAGTACAGCAGCTTATTCTGTCAATTTTTGAAACAAGCTGGCTTAAAACAGGTTGAAAATCTGTTAGCATTTAGATTTTATCATGCTTTAGGACTCAGTGATAGACAAAGCAACATGTAAAGATGGAGATTTTATGAATCAGATACTGTATATCAGAACTTTGATTGTATCCTTCAACCAATAACGTACAGGTGCATGTCAAAAAGTGTTGCACCTCACCACCTCATTAAACAGTCTGCATCAACATTGGTTACATCTCATATCACAGCCTTAACATTCTCACTTTTGGTTCTTCCGGTGTTCCCCTCTAAACTCTCCAGGGAGCCTCTCATTCTTTAGCAATGCTTCTCCTGTAACACCAAGTTCTCTTTTGAGATAAAAGCAAGTTTTGCATTTAATTTGGAAACCGAGGTCCAGAGTCTGGAGGAAGAGTGGATAGGCACAGATTCCAAGTTGCTTGAAGTGTAGTGAGAAGTTTCCACAGTCAGCGATGAAGGGCCATGTTATCTGCTGGTGTTGGTCCACTTTGTTCTATCAAGTCCAAAGTCAATGCAGCGTTCTTGCACAAGATTTCAGAGCACTTCATGCTTCAGTCTGCTGAGAAGCTTTAGGGAGATGCTGATTTTCTTTTCCAGCAGGACTTACCACCTGCCTACAGTGCCAGAACTACCAGTAACTGGTTTGCTGAACATATTACT
Organism: Sandelia bainsii; assembly: GCA_032362345.1. Taxonomy (NCBI): domain Eukaryota; kingdom Metazoa; phylum Chordata; class Actinopteri; order Anabantiformes; family Anabantidae; genus Sandelia; species Sandelia bainsii. Next base: position 13,096,759 of record JAUMHL010000012.1, read on the forward strand.
GTGCTTGACTGGCCAGTCAACTCGCCTGACCTGAACCCCATACAGAATCTATGGGGTATTGTCAAGAAGAAGCTGAGAAACACCCGACCCAACAATATAAATGGGCTGAAACCTGCTATGAAATAAAGCTGGTCTTCAATTACACTTTAACAGTGTCACAGGCTGATCATCTCCATACCACGTGGAACTGATGCATTACTTTGTGCTAAATGAGTCCTGGCCAAGTATTGAATGCATAAATGAACATTATTTTTCTGAAGTTGGACATTTCTGTATTGTTAATTCTTTTTTGATTGAATTAAACTAGGAAAAAAAAAGCTTTTTCACAATATTCCAATTTTTTGAGATGCACCTGTAAATCTTTTAAGAACTCACTTACCAGAGAGCCAGGAGGGAGTCAGAGCATCTGATATCCAGGCCATATAGCCCTCCCTAAAAGATCTGAGGAAGTTGTCTATCTGGCTGTAGGAGACCAGCTCCCTCAATTTCCTCAGGTCCTCATCCAGCTCGCAGTCTGGAGAGAGGAAGATGACCCTGGAGAAGAACAGGCTTTGGTGCACAGATACTCCACTCCTCTTCAAATGGCCACATAAGTTAGTTGTCTTGGTCTAGAGGAGAAAACAGTTTAATCTAGGAATGCTAGCTAACTACTGAAATGTATGTGAAATGCATAGAAACAGTGAAACAGGCTACCACTGGTGTTAGGTATCAAACTTCAATACCCTTTGTAGTCAGCTTCTTACTACATTTTCTGTAATCAGTCTCTGATATATGTAATTATTTTTGCCAGTTTTTTCTATTTTTGTAATTATTTTCTACAACAGTTACACATTTACACAACATTTACAACATTACATAGCTCAAATTCTTTTGTTGAATTTCAACAAATATTATATTCTCATACTTGTATTCTTTAAACAGAAGTACAAAAATAACATTGTTTGGTAGCAGTACTGAAACCATGGTGATGTAATCCAGTAGTTTTTGTATAACCAAACAACAGAGGCACTGAATTTACAATAATTGAAAAAAAGAAACCTAGCAAACAATTGATTATGAGCATTTTCTTTTATCAGAGTTATTCATTAATTAACTAATCATTTCAGAATTTAGTTCAAACCTGGTTTCAATTCATTCAGAAACGTATGTGTTAATAATAACTGTATCAACAACCCTCTTGTATAATGGTATATTTGGTGCACTTTTTAATCTCTAACATTACCCATTTTAAGAAATTATACATCCTCACAGACAGTTGAGAATCTGCTTTGTGTAGGTTAATGGAGTTAATAGATTCAATTAAAGCAGAACTATTTTAATAATGCAGTGTGTATTTGCCATCAGACTCTTCTGTCAAGCTTCCAGTCCAAATTGAGCATCTATAGAGATGGAAATGAATGACTCCTAACAGACCTAGGCACATAAGGTGACAGCTGTGTTTAGGCACCTGCCTACTTCCACCCCCCCATGAACATAATTATGGCTTTTCAAGTGAAGAGCATCCACTTGGGAAGTTTTGGAAGCCCTGCTGTAGTGTTAGAAATTTCCATATAAATTGTTAGGGTGACTCAGATCCTCTTAACCTAGCAGTGGTTTGGATGAAAACAATGTAGTGGACAATCGACTGGACCTTTGACTTAAGTGCGCCAGACAGTTTAACATGTAGTTTTTTATGACGATATTCTGACATTTCTGATAATTGTGTCTTTTTTTTTTACCATGATTGCTTTGAGGGGATCTTCAATCTGTTCAATGCAGGTATTGCTGAAGTTTTGGTCCTCATCTCTAATTTGTACATGCCAGTTTCGGTTGTGAGCAGACACTGTACCTCTCCAGGGTTTCACATCTATGCAGAAGATCCCCTGGCCTTAGTAAAAAAACAAAAAACTAAAAAACATTAATGCAAGTGAAAACTGAGACACTTTCAACACTACTGTAACTCATTATTTCCTTAGGGTCTCAGATTAAACATTACTGTACTACTTTAGCTTACAATTTATATAACATATGAGGTTAAAAAGTGAGTACACACCTGTGTAATATCATTACAATGTTAATTACAATAATTGCATTACTTATAATGAAAAATGACACAATGCATTATTCACCTTTTTTCCAACTTAGCACAGAAAAACAGAGTGTAAGTGTTTCTGACTTTGCACAAGGATTATCTGTGGAAAGTGGTGTCGGTGTGACTGATCAGACTAGGGAATGAAGCTAAAAAGAAAACCATTACTCATAAAACAGCAAGATTAGACTTTGTCAAAAAACATGAAAAGAAGTCTGTAAATTTTTGGTCACATGAAATCAAAATAAATTGATCAGACCAGTATATTTGACGCAGACCTGGCGGCAGTGATTGTATACAGTGTCGACCGCGAACAGTGGAGGTGGAGGTGAAGATGGTTATTGATGGCACTATGAATGCACTTTTGTAAAGCTTAATACTGAATAACAAGATGACTCCCAGTCTTAATAAGCTCGGCAGGAGAGGAAGGGAAAAGAAAATCATGACCTTAAAGCTGAAGGTAGAGCAACTAAACCCCTCCTGGGAATTATCTGTAATTACTTATCATTTTAGTGAAACTGACCAGGGGGGTACACAATATTGTGCATTGTATAACGTGGTTCTTGTAATGGGAATGTGAAGACATGTTGACATGTCACAGTAGGAAAACTATTGTGTAAATAATAAGGTCAATGATGTGTAAACTCAGTTTAGCAGCTTTAGTTTCAGGCTCATGCTGTTGTGTATCCTGGTTCACTGTTACACTGCCATTGCTTATTGGGACATGAAAACATCAGACATGCTACTAATGTTAACAACTGTGCTTTTCTACTATGACACTTCAAAATGTCTGCTGTTAAAAATGCCTATGAGAATGATTCATTTCTCACTTAACTGTAACCCTTAAAGTAATAGAAAAGACAAAATGTCTCCATATTACAAAAACTAATATGAAACTCTATACCACAATGTCAATATTTTATTGATTTATTACCAGGCTCTAATGTGAAATGTTATTTCATTCAAGATACCAACCTGTGAGAATAACAAAGTTGATGTCATCTTTGGTGTTCTGAAACTGGTCTGGGATACGCAGATTGCAGTAAACATCTTCTTTTTTCAGCCCGGTCAGCTTCCTACAGTGCAAGAATATAGAAGATAAAAAAAGAAGTAAAAATGACAGAGGTGAGTAGGAACCAAAACAATGAGCTGAAATAAGATGCGCCATATAGCTAATAGTTAGGTTTTGATTCTTTGTGGGTTCACTGATATTCCTTGAAACATACCTTTGGAGCCATATTTACCTGACATGTTGTGTAAAGTCAGACAGTGTTGGTATCTGCTGCTGGCTCTGGCCGTGGGCACTCTCTGAAGCTTTGGAGCTTAGCTGTAACTGGGTAAACAGGCTTCCAAGCATTCTAGCCTTTCTGTGAGAAAAAAAAAAAAAAGATGAAGTGAGTATAGGCAGCTTAACCGACAGACATGTACAGAGGACACTACTTTAGCTTCAAATGCTCGCATCCCTACATTACTGCAGCACGGTGAAAAGGATGCCAACATGGTGTTTACACTATATTAAACACGTTGTTCAAGCCACACGACGCATTTAAGATAAATTCACTCAAGTCCAACATGTTTTTTTTTAATCTAAACAAATAAAAAATGATCCAACCCATTGCTTCAGCCTTGTTGTTATGCTCTTTAAAATATCATGCATGCTAACCGCTAAACTAAGAGTTAACAGCCTTGTTGACGACACGTGAACTTGAACTTGATGAGAACAAAGAGCAAAGACAAGCTCTTGAACAAAAGAATACATACTGCTGAGGTCTTGCGTTGTTTAAAGAGTTTTTGAAGAGGAGGAAATGAGGGAAGTCACTTCGACATTTTTCCGGCGTTAATTTCGGTCTTTTTTGAGCATTGTAACTCTATCCAGGATAGCTGTTTCACAATTTCACCGCCCCCTCCTCCTCAACCAGCTGCACTTCCAGTGTTCCTGGAAGAAGTAAACAACGCACCACGTGCACCACCTGCAGCATCATATTTCCTACACGGAGACGTGACGTCAGAGCACGTCACTCAGTCCTGCAGCCTTTTTTGCTCGGTTCATTTGGGGAACGATTCCTGTTATTTTCACGTGATGAGCAGCTGATGCTTTGGGAGCACCCGTGAATAGACTGTGACACAAGGGCCTCTGCACACAGAAGACAACCTCCACCGGTCATACATAGAAAGACTTTGAAAGAAACAGAAACACCTTGTTATTTGTGGTTGTTTTGTGTCTCTACCTGGTCGTTTTACATCTGTAGCCATCTGTAATACTTTATTTTGTTTGTTGCATGCATATTGTAGTTATTTTGCCTTTCTACTAACATGGTGTTTTCCTATAGGTCAGTGGTTCTCAAACTACTTCTCTTTAGTGGTACGCAGGAACACCTGAGAATTTTGTACGAAAATTAAATAACATTAAAGTAATAATAATACTGTAGTTTACAGGTGAACTGTCTTCCGCTCACTGGACAACGTCAGACTTTTATACACTTTACATCTCCATAAACATTAC
>JAUMHL010000012.1:13101429-13126938 GCA_032362345.1 Sandelia bainsii
GTGAAACGGAGTCATGTGATCATTGTTGCTACGTCTGATTGGTGAAACTAATGTGTAGAATAAATGGTCAAAAAAAAGTAGCGAGTCGAGTGTTGCCCAATGTAGCGGAGTAAGAAGCGTTTCTTCTTCACAATACTACTCAAGTAAAAGTTAAACGTATGCTGCAATAAAACTACTCCTAGAAGTACATTCTTTTCAAAAAAGTTACTTAAGTAAATGTAACGGAGTAAAGGTAACTCGTTACTACCCACCTCTGGTCATAATGGTGATACTTGGAGAGCCAAATATTTTTTGAGGTGGTACCCAGTGTAAAAGGTTTGAGAACCACTGCTATAGGTTAATTGTGTCTCATTGTAGTTTGCATCCAACCAACGTCTTGGAGTGATTTCTATATATCTGAGGCTGTTTTGTAGCTGTTTTGTATCTGTGATATTTCACAGATGAAGTCCAGGAGCCCCCTGACCTTCTAAACCTCTATGTGTTTGCCTGGTAGACCTGTTGAATAATGCATAGATGTTAACTCCACAGTGGAAAGTGCTCACTTTGTACAGCCCTAAACAAGTACTAAAATGTACTCAGGTATCATAAATATTCACTGTGGCAAAGATTACATTACTGGTTTTAGTTTAGACAGTGCTTCCTCGAACAAGTAGGGCTGGTACTAAAACTAGTTAAGAAATATTTATAAACATATTTTAATTTGGCCCTAAAAGAGAGTGATACTATATTGCTAATTCAACAATGAGTTATACTTTTAATACAGTATACATCACAGTATAATCCACTTAATTCTAAAATATATTGATGGAAGTGTTCAGGATGATGCTGAATTTTGGAATAAAATTGAATTTCATAAGGTCACCCTTAAAAGTACAAAGAACAGACTTATCACAATGATGTGAAGAGGTTTATTTCAGAGTTTCAGAGTAAAAATGACTTTACACTTGGACATGGATGGAATAGATAGTGTTTTTCTGAACTTGTAGATAGTCTACACAAATGACTGGCTTACACATGCAGCAGGATTCTCAAACCCTAGAGGATATTACAAAAGTGATGAAGAATATTTAATTCAGTAGTAAATACACACCGAATATCTCAATATGATGATAAACAATATCCGGATAGCACAAAATACTATGAAAGAGCTTAATATCAAGAGCAGATAGCCAAATCAGCTCATATGGGCTCAATGGAAGCCAATAAACAAAGGCACTCTGCCTCTCCTGACCTTCACTTCTGGTTTAGATCGGAGCGATAAAGCAGGCGCAACCTCAATAAAACCCATACAATGGAGTAAAATAAACAGATATTAAATTAAAGCAGAGGCAATACTGGCTGAACTGCTGCAGGAATTCAAGAACAAAAGCTTCCTTGTGCAGTTTAATATTGTCTACAATCACCACCTCATGCTACATTTCAAATCATTTTCATCTCTTGCCTTGACGTATCAACACATATAATCATCTTGTATTGGAACTTACAAATGACTTGTGTGTGTGTGTGAGCAGCCATGTTCATACTGTATATTAAATGCGCTTCATGCTCCTAGCTTGGCCTTTTCAGTTGGAGCTAAAATCAAATTCGTAATCCATCTCATCTCTGATTGTCAACCAGTGTTGTGTCAAACATTGTCAGGTTTGTCATGCACCAAATCTACCCTGCTACATTTTATGTTCTTTTAGGCAGTATACCCACCACATACTCAAAATAATTCTTTAGCTGAGGAATACATACTGCTGCAAGATCCATGTTGTTTTCAGCATTTTGTCATGGACTGGCCTACATGTCCTCTTCGGGGCTACTGTGTGCTTCAAGTGGTTCCTGAAGCCTTGCATCTCCCATTGTCAGTGTTAATGTCATTTTCAGCTAATGCACTTGGAGAGCTCCACTGTGTGTACGAGGAGTTGCTGAGGTTTTACAGGTGTCCTCTAAAGTGTAATTAGGCATCAGAGTTTTTACTTTGGGGGCTTGTAGAGGGCTTAGTGATCTTGAAGAAACAGGTATAATCTGGAGAATGATAGTGGTATATATTTCATGTATTTGTCAGAATTTCATTGTCATCTATAGGGAGATGATATTCAGTTTCTAGTACTGTAAAAAGAAAAAAAAAAATCATGCTGATAATGTTTCCATTTTCAATTTTTCAAATCAAATATCTCATTTGCAGAAGTAATGGCTACATGACATCGCTGATGCTCTGCTCACTAATTTTTGCTCATTTCCTTTGAATTATTGATATGAGAGATTCTCCATATGCTCTCTAAGGATTCATTTCAAAGTGAATTAACATTTTACAGTGAAGAGTATAAAGAGCTTAAATGCCTCAATCAAATGAGATGATTTAAATCCTGTCTAATCAAGATGTTTAATAGAGGTTGCAGCTGGATGACCTGAAGTAAATGGTCTGAAAATGTTCGTGGGTCTCAATCACCTATATAATTAGAACAATTTCACCTGAAAAAGCTTGGGTACTGAAATTAGGTTTTCAAAATAAAACTGTATAAATTAGGTAAAATGACCCTCTAGGGGAAGTTTATGGGTAAAGAACTCAATATAAAATTACTAACAAAATAGACAAATACCACTAAAGGGGTTCGATATCAAAATTGTTCACATTCCCAGATTTTCTGAATTTCTGTGCCCAAATTGAACTGGGCTTCTTATATCAATGATATTATTATTTGTCTATTTTGTTAGTAATTTTACATTTTAATAACCCAGTCTTGGTGTTGACCCCAGAGAGCTTCCTTTGTGGCCGGCTTGCCTCAGTAATTAGTTATGCCATGTGAAGAGGTAATTTGTGTGCTATAGTTTGATTGTTCAATTATCGCTGGATGTGAGAGGAGGCCTCGATGCCATTTCATCATGTTGTAATAGTTGGCAGTTATAGAGAGAGCCCTTTAACTAAGTTGATTAATGCAGGCTGGCCTTACTGAAAAGCTTTTGCTACCTGCCTGGTGCAGTCGTTGGCAGTGAAGAGTGGCTCCATTCAGCACTGCAGAGCTGAATCAGCCAGGAAAAAGACCTCAACTAGCTGCTGACAGACAGGATAAACACCAACTATACAAGTACCCCTGAGAACTACTGTTAAAACAACAATATTATGGAGTAAACAAAGAAGATTAGTTGAGGATTCATTCTAATCTGGAAGACTGGCTATACTTTAGTTTATTTTGGGCTAAAAACAGAACAAAAACCAGAACAATAATCATCAGGATTTTTCTTTAGTATGACCTCTCAGGTCAATAAAAGATAAACATTGCTTATTTTGTTACTGACTTGCTAAATATATTGAAAAATGAGTGTCAATGTCAAATAAATGTTATATACATTTTCATAATTCGTAATATTTCCACAATGTGATTAGACATGAAGCTATAATAATAGCTTTTTTAAGTAGTCCCCATCTACAGCCTGTGATTACACAAGACAATAAAAGGTAATCAAGACACAGTCTAACAGTCTGAAATACATACAGATTACAATTGACGAAACCAGTTTAACAAATCAACAGTATAGTGAATAAAATAAATAAAATAGTAATACTATTTAAAATTCATCATTCTGTAGGGCAATAAAATGTGTTTGATAATATGTGTGATACAGACATTTATTCTGTAAATATAGCTACAAAATCAGTTAGTGATGATGAAAATTATATCCCAGGGACCCAGATGGGAATCCACGAGACAAAAGAGAACCCTGCACTTTTAGCTTTGCAAGGTTCCCTGGACAAGACACTGAACCCTGAACCACTCTTTCTTTTCAGGTAACAGGCTGTTCAAAAATTGTATTTATTGGAATATCTGGTTTGGATGTGCAATCATTTACTTTCTCATCATATTCCTTTGATCAACTGCACTTGTGTAAATCACACATATATATCATGTGGTACACATGATACAGAAAAGGTATATCTACACACACAAAAAACAACTTGTACACTTTACAGCCTAAACAAAAGCTTTTGGAGCTATTGAGATTTTTAAATAGTTTCATTTTCATTTAGGTTATGAAATGCTATGAACATTCTTCTCTTCCTGTGAACAACAACATGTGGCGGTGACAGAGACATGTCCTTGATGAGTGATTTGTAAAACCAGAGGTATAACAACAGGTATTTTCAGCTCTCCCCTTTCATTTTCCTCCAGCTTGGTACTCACAATCTGAAACAAGGGTACAATTGTGGTTGTCACCAAACAATGGCATTTTTCTTTCTTTCACTTCCCCATATCATTTCTACACAGATGAGCAATTTGTCTGTCATGAGGTCTGGGGCATCAGCCCACTCTGGGCCTATTTCACTGACAACACTGTTATTAGCTGTAAGCTGAGCCAGAGGCAAATGAATCTGCCTACTGTTCAGGAGGCCAGGACTCTTTTCACAGATTAATTTGATAAATATATTAATTATGAATCTGGATGACAGTGCAATCAGATTGTCAGGCTTCCAGACTTGGCCTTTGTGATAAGTCAGCTTTCAGATTGGGGCTCCTCAGGTTTCAGGAGCTGTCATCCCTGGGGCTCAGCCTCTTATCAGCTCCTGACCCATTCACTCGGTAATTTCCTGTGTGTCGTAATTAAATGGAGGCTTTCTGATTGCAAGTGACACTCTTTAAGATGTGCTGCTTGGGTTTCAGGTGAAAGGGATGTTCAATGGACTGGCTGTCCTCCCTGCCCTCTGCAGGTCTCAATGGGCACTGAATGTCCCATTTATACAGCATGTATGGACCTTTGATACATCTGCTTTAGTAAAAGTGTCTTGTTAACATGCTTTCATAAACCTTATTTGTACACCTGGGTAAAGCCAGGCACATAGATTAGTAATATTCAAGCTGGTTTGTCTCATCACCAAAGAATGACAAACATCACTAACTACTCACTACAAGTCAAGGTAACCTAAAGTCAATAATGTAAATGACAGGTGCAATAATATTACTCAGATTAATAACCTTTCCCTTGTTACACTAAAGATGAACTCAAGTTACTACTGCCATAGTTAGCACAGAGTACCACTTATCTTATCACTATGAAACATAACCTGAATTATGGTCTGTTTAGTGCTATGATCTTTTGACAACTGCTTGGCTCCTGCTCTGCTTGCTGCTGACAGCGGATTATAGATTACTGCAGGTGCTGACTCTACCTGTGCATCTCTGCTTGGATACTGTTACAAAGCTGGCAGACAGACATCATGAACCTGGCCTCCAGCTGCAGTTCTCTGTCAGTGCCGTCTGAGACAAATGTCTGCAAAGCTGCGGAGGTGTAAAGAATAAAAAGAAATAATGCTGGAGGTGCCTCAGGACTAGATACACAAGAGTCTGGAGTTTTGCAGCAATACACTGTTTACATTTGTTAAGTTTTCATATCATACTGGCCTAGTTTAAAGATGACAAAAGAACAAACCTTGAATCAATAAATTGTTCATCACTGCTTCACAGCCTGGACATAACAGAAACATTTTTCTATGGCTGTGGAGCATAAGGAGGGACACAGTTAAATAAGGATGACTCTGATTACATCTGAGCAAAGGTTTAACTCAAATTCACCTACAATTTCAACATCAAAGAGATATCTGTTATTTTGACCCAAATTTACTCCAGTTTGATATAAACCCATATAATGTCTTTGGTAAGACTTACTAATGCTAAACCCCATATTCTCTAAAGTTTGATCCAATGAATTAGCTCAATTGTACTGCTTCTGAAGGCAAAAGAAAGGTTTCCCTGCTGCTATCTTTTACTTCGCCAAAGCCTGTAATTAAAATCATGTTTTTTTCATTCTGCCAGTGAGCGCCATTAATTCAGAGAGTAGAGCCATTATGGAGGTTGTGGCTCCCAGGGTAGCACTGGGGAAGAGGTGGGGCAGTGGCTTTTCAACACTAATAGCCCCTGTGTGTGCCTGCTATTAATCTCAACAAGGATTGAAGTGGCTTCATCCCAGCTGCAGGAGCAGGACAATGGACCCCAAAACACTGCAGAGATTAAATCGAGTTGTGTTGTTGGCCGTTTACTCTGACCTCTGATATTTAAATTGGTTCTAACTTTACTTGCCAACACTTTGTTCATAAAATTTTGAATTTTGTTCTCTTTTCTTTTCTCCTGTCCTCAACAACAATATCAACAAAGGATGTGAGATGATTTTAGGAAGCTAATTTTGTAAGGACTATACATTATTCTCTTTTTAGCATCTCATCTAAAGCTTTTTTTTTATTAGAAAGAAACCACTTTCTTGGTGCATGTTGAAATATTAGGATATTAAATAGATTTTGCATGACTTGTGGATTTTCTTTTTACTTATAATGATATTTTATCTAACAGGTAGGCCACATTTACTTCCTTTTAAAGATGTCAAATAAATTAATGTAGCTACAATAAACAGCACAGTCAATTCACAAGGAGGACCATAAATAGCACAAAAATGACAAAAAGATAAAAAATTACAATGCAGATAACACCAGCACTGACCTTGCTTTGCCACAAGGAGGAACCACTGATTAAATTTTGCTACACTGTAGTAACAGCTCATTACTCATGGAATAACAGTTCAACAGAGGCTTTGGGTCTCTTTGTAATACTGCAGTGTTTCACTAGATGGCAGGCTTGATTGATTGTGTCATCATGACCATGAGCTCTCAAAATAATCTCTTTTATAAGCCACCTGAACAAACAGGTGAGTCACAGATTTTAGTCTGGCCAACAGTGGGTACTGAGCTATAAACCAGCTTTCTAATATCATTTATAAGCAACGGTTATGAGTTGTATTGTTTGGCTGTAAATAGTATGTTTCTGTTTTCAGCGATTTAATAGAGTGAATCTGCAGAGCCTCATATGCATCACTAAAAACAATTATATTAATGATACAGTAATGGTTACATCACTGTAGGAGAGCTGCATGCTGGAGAGGTGACACTGGAGGTTAATTGCAGTCTCCTGCAACCTAGTGCAACCTAGATAGGTCGGCTTGATGCAAACAGGGAAAAACAGATTACACTTTTATATTCATGTAATCATGTTGATATCCTGCTGTCATCCCCTTGTTGGCTTCTATTCATGGCTACATTAAGCCAGAAATAAAATAATAATTACGCATTAGCGTTTCTAATTAAGATTTCTCTCAAAGGTGAATGGAACACGGAATTGGAGGGATTTATTAAATTACTGTGAAATCAAATTAGGATTGCCAATTAATCCTTGCAGTGAATTAGATCATTGAATGAGAAAATAGACTTTTTAACACAAAGCAGGGATAAGGCTGGTTTGGTGTAAAACACTTACACACTGCAGGTTGTTGAGCTCAGATGATTATCAAGAATGAATGGCAACAATTTTTAATTGTTTAACTGAAGATGTCCACAGTTACATGTAGGCTGGGGCAGAGCATTCAGAGTATTTAGAGGAAACTCAATGTCATATTTTTTCCCCTGCATATTTCAGGCATCCCCTCAATAAACTCAGAAAATCCGTCTCTGATTTTGCAAATATGCGTCACAAAGATCATAATTTTATGTGAATACTTCCTGACAAACAATGCAGCAGTTTAGGGCTGATTCCCTATGTTTACTGTCCTTATGCTAAGCTAAGCTAACTGCCTCATGCCCATAGCTTCATACACACAGACATGAGGAGGGACCGAAGGGTACTAATGTTCACATCCAACTCTCAGCAAGGGCACAAATAAGCACATTTTCAATATTTAACCTACAGTATAGTGACTTAACATAGCCTAATTTGACTTCATATTCTATAATTAATCAAGATATTTGAAAAAAACATTAGTGTCCAGTATGATTTTCAGTATAGAGCAATATAAAATGATGATTTGCTGGATGTCTGCCATTGCTGTTTATGAAGCAGGCTCTGGGTGAAATGTTTCACATAAAGTTATTAATTTAATTTGGCGAATGACAAAAACAATCTCTCTTCAAGGGGGGAATACTGTGCTGGTGTACTAAATAGTTCTGTTGAACTACACTTTGACATCTTGTTCTGGTCACAGTATGATCTAAAAATTCATACTAGCCATTATATTCAAAACCTGTACTGTAATGCAATGTACTGTATATAACATATTATTAGGACGAAGCAGAAGTCAGATTTCCATTCAGTTGCTCCAGGCTTTCTTGATGACACATGGTTGGAACTGATTATTTGTTAGATCTGTTTTCAACATTAGCTTTGGATTGTGCTGACTGGCATTGATCATGCTGTCTCAGATACAGTAGCAACAGACACAACAGGTCCATAAAAACAAGATCACTTTCCCCTTCAAATTACTGCAATCTCATGTATTTGAATGACAACTGGTGTCAGGAAGAAAGGTTTTAATTTGCACTCCAGTGTGGAGGGGAAATCTAGTCAGGTTCAAGTGTATAAGAAGAAATACAACTTGAGCATTTACAATAAAAAAACTTTTGGCCATGTAACCCCAGATGAAATCTAATCCTCTGCTGTATGTTTGTCCAGCTGCTTCTGTAAACTCTGCAGCTTGACAGAAAGTATTGACACTTAGTACTTTGCTGGGGAATTACAAATAAGAAGATCAATACATTGCAAATTGTGTTTTCTTTCTTTCTTCGATGTAGCATAGACTTCACAGTAGCTAAAAATGACAAAGTGAACTCATCTGTGAAATAAAGAGATGGGAGACAGATAGCCTTGTATTTGAATTACGATATGACCTCAATTGACACCTTTGAGGCCAAATGTGCAAAAACATCTGTCCTTTATTTTGTAATATGGTGAAAATCCCACTGATGTCAAAGTCAGTTGAACAGCCCAGCTCCTTTCTGTAACAGTTCACATAATTATGCTATAAATCTGACACCCTCCTACAAAATCTCAGTCACAAATATTCACAGAAAACTGCCCAGCTTGAAGAAAATAATTGCAGCTTAATGTTATATAATCCAAATATTAGGAAAGACTGACCACTTAAAACACTAACAATGTCACCGAGATGATGTTGATGATTGTACCTTTAACAGTTATTGCAGCCATGAGCATGTTCTTACAATGCCAAAATCCTCCTGGATCCATCACTCCAGTGATGATTATAAATTCCTGATGATGAGTGTAGGCTCGTTGCTGAGTTTCTTTGACATTACCATGACTACTGTGAAAAGACAGAAGCCTCAGATTGTTTAGGAAAGTTTGGATGATGCACTGACCAGACTGGGACACAGATGAAGGACATGAACAAAAGCCTCTTATCAAAGAGGCTTTTCACACATTTACAAGCAACACAGAGTGTTATGTTATTACATTACTGGATTTTTGCAGCTGATGCATTGACATAAGAAGCATTTTAATGTTGTAACTGTATTTTAAGTACTTCTGGATCATCACGCATCAGCAAAGCATTAGAAAATACAAATTTTGTATGCAAAGTCTAATAATGCAATATGGATAAAAGGAGGAGAAGTGTAATGAGACATAAAAATGAAAGTACTACCCAATAACCTTACATGAGAAGTTGAGCAAAGGTTATTTTCTCCCAGCGCTAAATGAGCCCACGTTTGAACAATGCCATAAATGTAATATGTAGAAAAAGAAGTACTAGAAGAAGAAATTTCAGCAAAATATTATTAAAAGTAAAGGTATGTAACACACTGTACTTTTATATAGTTGACGTAAAGAAATTTCTTAAGGTATATAGATTCTGCATAGGTTTATTATGTTAACACTTAATATACCAAGTAACTAGTTACTACTACATTTTGTTTTCTAAAATGTAGTGAAGTCAGTTGTGGAAGTGGTAATCAGATGCAAAGTAACACACAATGTAAAAAATAATGTAACAAATGTAACAAGTAAAAAAGCCTGCATTCAAACAGGTTAATACAGAGTTATTACGGGCAGAAAAATGGCAAATATATGTATGCATGATTCCCAGAGGATGATCCCTTGCCTTTATAGACTTTCTACCACATATTGACTGAAATGACTTAACATATACACAGTGAATAGGCACACATCTTGTACATTCATGGTTTCCAGAGAATGACTCCTATGACTTTGGTGATACCTTTACTGTTAAAGTACCACAATGTGGTTGACATGTGTGGTTTAGAGTGAAGTGTCTTAACAACTGTTGGATGGGTCACTTAGCAAGACAGGTTCGCAGACTTGGGTCACTATGCAATTTGGATTCATGCTTTTTTAGCGATCCCATTTTCAGGCCCATCAGGTCTGCGTTGTGCCCAGTTCTTTACAATGAGCACTGAAACTTCACATAGCCACTGGCATGATGTAGACTGATGCATTAACCTGTCAGCAGCATTTTATAATTGTACAACTGCGGTGTTACAATTAATTTTAATGCCATTATGTTATTTTGCCCTATTGTATATTTTGTAAGGTAATAAAGCTTTTAAAATCTTAATTTGCAACAAAACTAAACAACAAAACTAGTAAAAAAGTAACTAGTAAGTACCTGTCACATATGCAACACTACAACATTTGCAGGATTGTAGTAGGACTATATTTACTCAAATGTAGTGGAGCAGAAGGATAAAAGAGCATGAAAGGGAAAAGTTCAAGTAACAGTACCACAAAAATATGATTTCACTTAAATACGGAACATGGGTGTTTTCCAATACTGTTGCACAGTATGGCCATAAAAGGAGTAATATTGTATTTAAAAGCACAAAGAACAACCGTGAATCAGAGGAGGCCAAATTATGTTAATAGGCTTGATCTTCAAAGTACAAACCTGTCATTTTACAATCAAAAGCATCCCTGCATTGTTCAAACAAGCAGACAAGGCTGATTACATGATGAACAACGTTTTATTTTTAGCCTTTCATTTTCAATTTGTTTCTAGCAGTCTAATAAAGCCAGTACCCCTCTCTCATTGATTGAACCATTTACTAATTATAGACCCATCTGATGAGAACAGGTTGCTGGAGATTTACGATGTGACAAAAATGCTGTTCAGGTTCGTCACATCCAAATATTGCTCTTAGCTTTCTTAAATACATTGTTGTTTTTTAACAATCAGATTATATTCACTAATGACAAAATCTTAATTACCAGCATTTATTATAAATTTTATGTGGGCGATGCTGTATGTGTAGTAGATTTGTAGGTGTCCGAGGTTTTATTTTCCTGTTGTGGACATGCTAACAACGTGGCTCTCAGGATGGCTATGCTGGTCTAGAAATCTATTTGACCTCGACTTTGCCCCAGAATGAAATATCTCAACAACAATTAAAAGAATTTCCAATAAATTTCATACAAAGTTCATACAGATATTTATGTTCCTCAGAGTATGTATCTTACTGACTGCTTTACCATTGCATCACCATGAGGTTGACATCTGTGTTTCTGTGTGAAATGTCTGACATTTGACTAATGACATTTCATTTTGTTAGTGGAGTGGTGCCATGAAATTCTGTATACACATTCATGTACCACTCAAGATAGTTGCAATCATTTCAGTAATGCTCTGACTTTTCATGTAGTGCCATCATCAGTTGTAATACTTAGATCAAACAAACAGCAAACAGTTCATTATTGAGATTTTGAGGTTCTGGAAGGATGTTGTTATCTTTGGACAAAGCCAGACTAGCTGTTTTCCTGTTACCAGTGTTTGTGCTAAACTAAGTTAGACAGCTGCCAGCAGTAACTTTATATTTAGCAAACAGACCAAAGAAGGGTATCAATCGTTTCATCTAAGTCCTACTACAAAAGCAAATAGGGGTTTTTCCCAAAATGTTGGACCTCTCCTATAACATAAACCCATATAACAAGTGTACAGACAATAAATAAAAGCTCAGTATTTTTACAATAACATATCAATAAAAACTTGCAGCTTCACAGAAAGATCCAGTATTCCAGCAGCTACTTTGGCCCCCTACTTTAAACATATTGTTCTGTATGTTCAGGCTCATACAAGCTCTATCAAACTGTTCAATATCAGACTGGTTGCAGTGGTGATGACTAAGTCAGGGGTAACAGGAAGCTGGGCTTCTCTGCATTATTGTTAGCAGTGTCAACACCTTCCCTTCTCCGTTCTTGCAGGTTGACATTTCACTCTGTTTGTATAAAGCTTTTGGTCAGAGTGAGTGCCCCTCCTGTCTTCACCTGTGAGACCTTTAGCAATGATAAGACTGCTGTGCACCCACTCAGCTCATACAGTATGCTCTCTCTTTTGAATTACTTAACACTTACTGTCAAGTCTGAGTTTTCAAGTTTTCTAATTGTTAGTTTTCTAAAAACATAGAAGCTTAAGCATACGGTCATCTAGCTTTAACATTTGCGGCAGCCTGTCACTCCAATAGAAGTCAAGTGTGGAATTGGAACTGGCACCGAATTCAAATCCACAGTGTCACAGCAAAAAGGAGGTGTGCTGCGGGCTCATCCTACCGTCTCTCACAGTCAAGTCCTACACTTGTTAAATCATTTGACAAGAGGTATTATCTTCAAAATTCAGACATGCAGACTTGTGATCTTGTCTCAAACACAGTAAACACAAGGAGATCCCCTCTGCAATTCTGATTTTAGATGATACAAAATACATTTTGTGCACAGTTAAGAAGCTAATCAATAATGACAATGCTGAGAGGGTTCCTCTTGGATTAAAACGTAGCCAGGGGTTTGCACATCCTATAAAAACAACACAAATGGTGTAATGTGGTTTGTTTTAACAAATTCCTGAACTTCAAAAACAGATTGTTAACTAAACTAGGAAAAACAAGTCAACTAATGCTTACATTTCACTGAATATAGTCACAATTTTTGGAATCGATTTGTTTTTATTCATCAAAAAAGTTGTGAAATTATGCAAAATATGATGGTGACAGTTACAAAACTGGTCCCAGTTTCTCAAATTTTCTGTTTTACTCTGTTTTATTTATTTCTATATTGAATGTTTTAATCAAATGGTTAGCAGTAAAAACAAATAACTTTGATTAAGACATGTTTTACTAATTCTACTTATTCTACAATCTAAAATATATTAGGATAATATCTAAGTAATAAGTATACTTATCTATATGTGATATTCACCCATAATTATTTGTGTTTTGTGAGGGATGTACAATGAAATCAGTAATGATAATGCTTTCTCCCTTATTGACTTCATTAATGCTTATTTCACAAAAATGTGCAAGCACCCTCAATATTTTGTGCTTTAAATGTGTCTATCTCTGACAAATTATGTCAACATCAGACAAAGCAGCTGCTGTGCTGTATTCATTCAAGGTGATATTACCTGAGGCCAGGAGGTGTCAAAGCCCATGTGTCCACTTTGAATCAAGCCTCATTTACATGGATCTGCATACACATAATGCACTCCTCAAATAAAGCCTCTTTCAGATGGCACGAAAGAGGACATTCTGTATTTTTGACAACAGCATTCTTATTTATCAATAGCTATTTCCATGTGTGTCTGTCTAATGCTGCATGATGCTTAATGGGGATGCTTGGCTTTGTTGTGACAGATAGCTCTTTAGCTAAAATTTCCAAGAACAAAAACCACAGCAAATGCATATCATCCATATACAAACATAGTTCCCCTCAAGGCTTGGGAGGATTTTTTACAAACCTCATTACCTGAGGAGCTGGTATTTAATTATGAAAAAATTAATTAACGCAATGCCCCCAAAACAGCTGCACTTGTAGCTGAGATCAACTGGTGGCTCTGTGCTGATAAGGCCTCTGAACTGACAGGAGAGAGCTGTAGAAGCACTTCAATGTCAGTTTTGGAGTGTGCATTTCTCCAAAGGTGACTGCACCACCACACGTGAAGGAATTGCATCCATCATTGCCTAAACCCTTCTTGGGACCAAAATGGAGATGTTGTTCAGCCTAATAACCCCCCAGCACTTGGCAGGGTTGTCTGTCCATCCCCTGCAGGCGCCTTCTCTATGCATCAAGAGCAAACATCAGCCCAGATACTCTGCTTGCCAGAGACTATTCCAGGATGGTGTTTTAATGAGCCTCACTTTGAAGTGAAACCTCCTTTTTCTCTCTTGTTCCTTCTCACCTTTTGTTACCCAGGAGAGAATGAAGAGAACATGGTGGCCTGTATATCTCCACAGTCAGATACCATGTGGATGAGTGTTGCAGTAACAATAACTCTTTCCGCCCACACACTCTCACTCCAACCCCTCCTCCCCTTATTGCAACCACAACCATCACCTCATCCTGCTCCAGCGCCTTCACTGGCTCACGTGCCACAGCACACGCTGATAAGTCCCACACTTCAGAGGGGAAAAGTCTCCACAATCACTTCCAGAGGGGCAGTAGAATGTGGGGGCTTCATCCGGCTTCTAGGGGAATAGAAGATGTTGCTCCTTATCAATCTGATGAAGCAGTTAATTAGTAAAGATATCTGAGCAAAGCAGAAGGAGGAAAAAATTCAGTTGGAATGCAATGATGATTCAAAGCACTGTAACCACACTTTACCACCAATGTTAATTAGTTTCCTTTCTATCGATCTATCTGATTGCAAAATAATGTTTGATAATGAATATGTGGAAAAAGGAATTATCAGTTGCTCTTGCTTCAACCTATTTTGTTTATTTTTTGAAAATTAAATGTGTTTCCCAACAAGACACTGTCTTTTGTGCCATGTGTGTGATAATTTTCTTTACCTGAATATTTATTCATGAGTGAAAATAGGGTTCTGGATTTATAAAATGACATTGCTGTCTTTTTGGCCAGGTCTTTCATCGCTTAATTCAACATGAAAGTCAGAATATATTTTTTAATTTAAAAAATAGTGTTCAAAGTCTAGAAACGAATAAATGGGTCATTTACTGTTGAATCTTTTTCAGCAAATGTAAGTTTAGATTATGTCAAAGGAAGCAAACTATCTGGATAATTAATGCAAGTTAACCTTCTTTTTCTAGTAAGGAGCCCCCACTTAAATCTTATTAATGTTCTCTGTTCTCTTTATTTCTCAGAGGAGACTGGGGAGAGATCAAGTTGCCCACACACTATGCTGTGTGTGCAGAGGGGTGATGCCTCGAGAGCGCATCACAGGACCACATAACCCACTGCAAGACGCAGTGCCAGAATAGAGCAGCTTTGCTACGAGAGGTTGTTTCCTGTAGTTTATACAGCAGAGAAAGGAGGAGATCGACTCAACAAATTCCCAAACATACTTGTGATCATGCTGGAATCCTCCTGATCATCTTTGCTGGCTGCCGTACAGAGACAATGTAGTGGAGAGGACAGGATCTCCACCGGTGGACTATCTGGGATGCATGGACACGGTTATGGGTGATTCATGATATTTTGCAGCCGCAGAACAAGACTGGATATGCGCACAAAAAGTGGGAATAAGTGAGTTTTGGAGCACACAGGATGGACACTGTGGAGGTAATACTCTCTATGTTGGTGGTTGTTATTATTATAGTGTCGTTGCTGTCCAACGTCCTGGTGCTGATCTGCTTTCTGTACAACCCGGAGATCCGCAAGCAGGTCCCCGGTCTGTTCAACCTCAACCTCACCTTTTGCAACTTGTTGCTGACCGTGTCCAACATGCCGCTCACTTTGGTGGGACTTATCAGTAAGGCTCAGCCAGGAGGAGACGGCTTCTGTCAGATCGTGGGTTTCCTGGAGACCTTCCTGTCCACCAACTCGATGCTGAGCATGGCCGCTCTGAGCATCGACAGGTGGATAGCGGTGGTGTTCCCGCTGAGGTACCACTCAAAAATGCGCCATAAAGACGCGGCTTTTGTTCTCGGGTACACGTGGGTGCACTCCATGTCGTTCTCCACGGTGGCCACCTGCCTCTCTTGGGTGGGATACCACAGGATTTACGCATCCTGCACCCTGTCCAACCCCAGGGCTAGTAGTCGGACCCAATTTGTTGTTTTCACCGTCTTTTTCCACTCCTTCACCTTTCTCCTGTCTTTTATAGTGTTATGTGTCACATACCTCAAAGTGCTTAAAGTGGCAAGGTTTCACTGTAAAAGGATCGACATTATTACAATGCAAACTTTGGTTCTGCTGGTGGATATACACCCCAGGTGAGCTCCTTTAACTTATTCCTGTTTGTGTTACTCTGGCATCAGGCGCATCGTGTTTCTGATCCTTCTTACCTGTCCTATCAGATTACAGGTCCTATCATGTAGACTGACACTGGCAAAAGCCTATAATAGCAATTTGAGTATTATACAGATATAAGAACAAAAAGAACAAATTGTATAAAGCAACCATGTCATCAAAAGGGGCTAAAGAAAGTCTTGGCACTGGGAGCAGTTAGTGTAGTTGCTGCCATCTTTACTTTTCCTGATGATTTCAAAGCCTGCAATGACACTGGCCTGTATTATTGGTCAGGCAGTTCAGTTAATGATTCTTTGCAGTGACATTTGAATTGTGGCCTCGGTATGAGGGGATGCAAAATCTGATTCTGTTGAAATGTCATCTAGAGTGATTGCTTTACTCTGACACCATAGCTAAGAACTAGTTGTGTGTGCATGCATGTGTACACACACGGCTACTTTGGTTTTCTAAATCCTGGCAGTCTTTACTCTCACTGGTAACCTTAGGTTCATCAAATACTACTTAAAGACTTAAAGAAGTGTCATTATGGCATCACAGCCATTGGTTCACACCATAGGTTGACCCAAGTCAACATGCACAAACACACACTCACACACATGCGTGTTGAGATTACATTTATTTAAGTCAGGATCTTTACTTTGTATTACATGAGAATCTTTGGGATAAATAAATTATTTTATCTCATCACAGCCTCTACAGGCAATCATCTCTGGCCGTGCCTCCAGAGAATCCTTTTGTTCTTCCCTGAGTGTGTTCTACGGATTAAAAACCCACTAAACTCCCTCTGCTTTCTTTACAGTGTTCGTGAACGATGCCTGGAGGAGCAGAAGAGGCGACGACAGAGAGCTACAAGGAAGATCAGCACCTTCATCGGCACCTTCATGCTCTGCTTCGCCCCTTATGTGATCACAAGGTGAGTGACGGAGAGAGGGAGGAGAAATCACACTGGCACACATTACTGCGTGCATGCCCCTTTTGCTTTGCTCGTATCCCCCAAACCTCCCCTCCTCTTCAGTCAGCTCCCCCCACCTCCTCCCACTCTGCCTTGTCTCTGCTTTCTCTCCACACTGGCTAGAGTTGGAGGATGAGATTCGTTGACCTTGTGATAAGTAATATCCCTCTGCTCTGCTGTTGCTGCTGCATTAGCAGTTTTCTCCTCAAGTTCGTTTGGTGCATCTCAGTTGCTTAGGTAGAATCCCCTTGCATTAATCACTGGACTAGTAGAGAATGTCAAATGATGACATAAGTGATGTCCAAGTGAAGAAATGTCAGATGAAAGTTGTATTTTTATAAGTCAATCAAAGCCATGGCAATAAAAATATCAAGATATTGTTTATAGTTTTTATGGAGAGGAAAGAAACAATAATTGTGTCATTTCCTGTTAGTATAATACAATTAAGTATTGTATTTTTGTATACTAACTACAAACATATAGAATATATTGTTTATTGTTAGAATGTGGACTAACAATTACCCTGACCCAATAAAACTTATTTAAAGGATAGGTTCACAGTTTTACGTCCCTCTTAAAACAATAGTAAGGTGCCTATATGAACACAGAGGTTTTGCATGCTGTGAATCTTTTCCTGAAGCTCTTCCAGTGGAAGTGCTGGTGGACAAAATCCTCAGTCCTTGTTCTGTGAAAAAAAAAAAGTTATTATTATTTATTAAAAATGTATTCAAAAGTGTATCTAAAACTATTTAACTATATATACTATATAACTATTTGATTTGTTTTGATTTGAGTTCATCAAATCAAGTGAGTATCTTCCATACAAGTATGTCTCCCATCACTTACATAGTTTGTATACAGTATTTTGGAGGGATCTCTTAAAAGCCTGGAGGAACAGGAGGAATGGTTACAGCAAACAAAATCTGTTTCAGTGTTCAAATGGGAATCCAAGACATATTTGCTTATTCTTTTTTGTTAAATTTTTATTTACCTCTGCTAGTAAGATGTTGGGGCGATGAAGATGAAAGTTTAATTAATGTCTTGTGGAACAAAATGATAAAGATGATTCTGCTGAACTCTATTTTGTAAATATCTCCCATTATGATGTTGGAAGAAGTCGGATTTTCCGAAAATGAAAGCAGTTTGTCATATAAATAAAGACCTGGAGGCTTCGACATTGTGTTTTTCATCAACTTGGACAACAAGCAACAATTTGTTGTTTTATCCATAAACTGTCAGTAATGAATGACCACAGCAGCACTGTGCATGCTCTCATTCTGCAAATGGCAGTTTACTAATTACAATCTGAATATATTACGCTAAAAGCTCCTCCGCTCACTCTCTGGAGCTCATTTGTTGTCAGGATCATCATGGATATACGTAGTAAAAGCCCTGCTGTGTGGTGTGGCAGCTGACTTAACCTCCTGTTCTCTCTGGTGCTGTGGAGGGTGTGGGCAAATGCCAGTGATGGCTACTGGCCCATAAGGCCAGTGTTAATATGCTGACAGAGCTCAATTGTAGACACTGTAATCACACAGAGTGCAACGGTAGAGGATCAGCAGTTTTTGATGCCTTTTATGACACTACAGATAATAAATTTTACTTACTTTATTTACTGTAACATTTGGCAAAAAAATTTTTTTAATTGCTTATTTTATTGCCTTATGAACATGACTGGGAAGAGCTACTTTGACATCCAGACAACATGCAAGACTGTAAACCTCATTGGGTGCCCATTCAAGTCAGTATTTTATTTTTTTCCCCAGACTGCTGGAAAAAACCCACTGTATTCTGTCCATTAGAGAAAATAATTTATTAAACTATGACCAAAAAGTAAATCATGAATTACATTTATCTTAAACCAGAACCTGATTTGAGCTTATTCATTTGTGCCATAGATCACTTCTGTTCATATCACAACCATCACTTTTTACAGTGTCTGAAATGAATTCCAGAAAGGATCAGTCAAGCAAAAAAGTGATGGAGGTTTAAAAATATATATATAATGGTCACATTGTTTGTGAGAAAGAAACCCAGTACAGTGTTGTCACTGGGTGTCAACTGTAACAGTTGTTTCTGAACAACTATGGAGCTGTATTGCGCAGATGAATAAGTAAAAATGAGATTTACAGAAATTACAGTGAGACATAATTCAATATAGTTTCTTTTTATGTATCTTTTTTTCTTTTTAGTCTTTTTATGTGATAGAAAATCATTGGCCCTTTCTTTAAGCTTTTCTGCTTAGCATTCAGTCTAATAATGTATTAAATAACAATGAAAGTTAATTGGCTTGTTTCCACACTCTTTACTGTTTAGACAGGTCTGTTTTATTCTTCCAGTGACTATGCCTTTGCCTCGTCTGACATGAAATGCTGCTGGGTGCAAATGAGAAACGAGATGAGAAGCAACCTCACACTGTAAATCCACTCAAGAGAGAAATTCGAGGGAACTCTTTGTGTAGTTTCACTTGATAGCTTCCCACATTTTATCTAGTTGGTGACTGCAAATAATGAGTTAAGACAGAATAAGTACCTCTAAGGTGACTAGTTCTTTACATAATTACACAGTAGTAGCACACTGCACAGTGAAGCACACTGCTCCAAACAAAAAATATGTTATGGGCAACAATGTCTTGCAAATTTACTTTTATTTCTGCCTAATAAGCTTAGGGCATGCATGTCTTTTCTAGCACGTTGACTTGCCTTTCCACTACCCCCTCTCTCACTGCCCCCTTTTTATGCTTGCCTACAGGATTGTGGAGTTATTTCCAGTGGTGCCTATCAACCCTCACTGGGGAATTGTCTCCAAGTGCTTAGCTTACAGCAAGGCAGCCTGTGACCCTTTCGTGTACTCCCTTCTCCGACACCAGTACAAGAAGACATGCACTGACATAATGAACAAGCTGCTGAAGCGTAGCTCCTTGAATGCGTCCAGACGCGGGCACGAGAACCAAGGCAACAGCATACAGACGGTAGAGTGACAGAGAGTGGACTGATATGAACTGATGTAGACCTGGCAACTGTCAGGGAAATATAAAGCTGATATATTGTTAATAAAGAAGAGGACAAATGTTGTTGTTCCTGTCCACGTCTGCTTGAATTTGGCACATAAAAAACTACAGACAAAGGCAAATCCCTGCACAGGAATACCACTGTGCTTGCATACTGAGTGCTCAGAACAGCAGATAAGTGCAGTGAACTTGCTTTGAGGACAACAAAGGCAGATTTCACATCCACCTGGAGAAACAGATGTGCTCACCCAAGAAGAACGACAGTACATAGCCTCATTATTTTAACTAGGGTAGCTTTTCAGTCCGATACAATTGATTTAGCAGTATATCTGGTTTGACATTACAGTAGTAAATGCACATATTATCTTTAAAAATTATAGGGAATGGCTGTATGCCTGTTTTAGTCTGTACAGAAGTTGATTTGTTCATATTGTATGTAGCACTAAAAACTAACCTAACCAAAACGCTATGGAAAACAAAATCACCTAATTGTATAACAGATGAAAACATACAGTACAGCAGACAATGGTACTGCACAATCCAGCTCAGGTTTCAGAATTGGTGGGATAAATTACACACAAAGCTAAACAAAGTTTTACAGTGTTTTTTTAATACATTGCTTTAACTGTGTATAAATGTGTATAAAGGTTTGTGCTTTCAGCACCCATTTTGAAGGTCTTACTAACCTGGCCAAGCAGAGTTTTAATGGAAAAAATGGGCTTTCAAACTGGCTGCCTTTGCTGTCATGACTGACGTGTGCCCCTCAGGTTGTTTAGTCAAGTGGAGAGTGATCGACTGTACTTGCCCTGGTTTGCACTCATAGAGAGGAGCAACCCATAGAGACTGCTTTATGCTTTCTCACACATTTAGGCAGGGAAGGAAAATTATTATGAGGGATATTTCACAGTGATCACATGTAGACTAATGACATCATGTCATATTTTACTGCAATGACAGATGTCCATAAACTGTAAGAATAAAAACTATTCCGACAACAGAGAAACTCCAGAAGCAGAAAATAATGTTTGACTCAGTGGTAAAGCTGCAGATATAGGTTCTGCATCTCTGTTTTTAAAAAACCTAACAGACAATTCAAAGTTTAAAAGTAATGTCTGTGACCTTGATCGTAAAGGTAGCACAATATTTATGATACAGTAGTATTTGTATAGGCAAATACACAGTTTTTTTCTCAGTAAACTCAGCTTGCAATTATTGAACATGCTAATTCTAGTTAGGATGCCAGTCAGATTCAGTGAAGGCAACCTATTCCAATTAAGATTAATTGCTTGTTTTGGGAGCCCAAAACAGGACATGTCTAAACTATGATCACATATTAGTAGGTTTGTGCTAGTAGGACTAATAAGAATGTAAAATATCAGCTAAACTAAAAAACTAGTGTAGATTTTCTCCATATGAACACTGTAATAGTTAAGTTGCTATTAAGGATTAGAAATCATAATGCATCATCAAATACTATTGGTGTGATTTTTTTGTTGTGAGATTACATCTCAGACTACTCTCAGAAATCAGGAAAGAAAATAGATTGTGTTGATAAGTATTTACAAGTAATTACAAGAAAGAGTTCTGTTAGTCTCAGGACAGGATTGAGTAAAGTTGGAAAGATGGTTGTAGACTGTAACCTTCATTCTCTGAAACCAGAAATCTCTAACCTGCAAGCCTTGAATTTCACTGCGCTTATGGAGTTCAGCTAAAGGGCAAAGCCTGTGTGAAACAAAATTTCTTCACTATAAAAAGATAATTTCACTTTTTCCTGGTAAACCACAGAAAAAATAAACAAAAATAAGAAAAACTTGCTAGAATCAAGTTTAGCACTGCAACAAACAATTATTTTATAGTTCTTTACTATTATTAGTTTTGTCCAAAAAATTGCAAATTTGATTAAATTACATGAACAAATAGTCTTTTATCAAAATTATTGCAGCTCCAATAATTTCACAGTAGCCACAGTAAATTGTAGAGGATAGGTGAAAGGGGACCATCACCAAAGAAGATATTTTTCCAAAAAATACCTCTGTGTTGCATTCAGAGCATCCTGTTATGAATTAAATACTAGGAATCTGCATCTGTTTGGATAGATGCTGGATAAGGTAATGTGATACATTTACAGTATGTTAAGCAGTATCAATTTAATTCCCACAGAATAAATATCACTTTAGTCTATGGGACACTGTGGGATGGAAACCATAAAATGGTTATTATGAATAGAGCAGATAGGTTTGTTTGCTTCGAGAGCAGCTTTGAATTCAAGACACATTTGTAAAACAAATTCTTCAGCTTCATATTTAGCGTATCCATGGAAATCACAGTGATGATTTCATTTAAAATATTTTTTTAAAAAGATACTTGGCAACCAATAATAAGGATATATGTTTTAATGAGATGGATAGAAGCACGACAGTACCACACTAAATCCTGGAACTGAAAAGATACATATTCGGTGGATTAATTTAGTCCCATTACCTGTTCATTATGTAGTTTTAGACATTTCTTAGAGAAAAGTCAGGAGTTATATGTTACACATATGTTACCTTTTATGTCCACTTTTTCTGTAACAGAAGACAGGCAGCTTTGAGCTGGGCTGCATTTGTTATAGCATTAACATAGAAAGAGGTATTTGTGTTTTTGGTGTTGGTGCCTTAGTTCAGACAAAAGTGAATATAGAGTAGTATGTATTACAAACGTTTTTATGGACATCAGATTTTCAGTTGGGACGTCTAAAGAATTTCCATGCACAATGCAATTGAACTGTACATGCAAGGGGCCAACAGTCAGATACTTTATGCATATACAGGTAAAACATATAGTGCCAAAATTATGGATGATGCCCAGTGAGCCGATTGTTAGTAGCTACAGTTTATTTTCTGAAAACGCGAGAATATTAAAATTAACCATGTAATGACTAACGCTTTTATTTTGTGTCCAAAAGTTTAAACATCTGTGATTATACAGAGCAGAAATGGTTATCTAGGATACATGATGCATAATACTGTACGGCACTCCAAGACAAGTGATGCCTTAAACTCTGTAATATACAGTATGGTGTTTATTTAATTT
The DNA here is from genome assembly GCA_032362345.1 of Sandelia bainsii. NCBI lineage: Eukaryota > Metazoa > Chordata > Actinopteri > Anabantiformes > Anabantidae > Sandelia > Sandelia bainsii. Next base: position 13,124,489 of record JAUMHL010000012.1, read on the forward strand.
ACAGTGATGTTTGGATATCTTGAACAATATAGATAGACTTGGTCATTGCCTTATTCACTTCCATTCACTGACACATAATTAGATTAGAATCTGCCTCTGTATTTCTGTACCCTAATTCTGCTTTACATGGTAATTTTTGGTGATGTTTTGCACTGACGTAGAGTAGTTATTTTTCTCCTAAATGATAAGTATGGTTATTGGTGAAAAAACAAACTAAACCTTAAATTAAATATGTTAACTTTGAATTTAGATAAATGATAACTTGAAAAGTATTTTTGTGTCTTTTTGATATACATACATGTGATTTATGATGACACTGTATTTGAGTGTTATAAAATGTGCTGCTTCAAATGCAAACTAAGTTTTAACTGTTGTTGATAGAATTGAGTGTAATATACCTCATTTTGTTAGTGACTGACTCCTCCTAACTTATTAAACCTTGGCTCGATGCTGCTGCTGCTAAAGATGGCTAAGATGACAAACTGATGATATTGGTGGTGATGTGATGACAGGTGATGTTGGTGATAATGACCATCTGTTAAAGATTATATGAGAATATTTCATCTTGATGGTGATTGTAATGTTGGTGAAAAATGACTGTTTCATATTTTGATCATTATGATTAAATTGTAGACTCTACCTAAATGCTCTGGTACTGTTTTGACAAAACAATTATATGGGTATATCTCCATGAAAGCCTGTGCTCATAGTAACACTATGTTAAACTATGTAACACTAACTCAGTAGAATATTTAAGAGCATCTCTTTCCATTTCTTCCAAACTACAGACAAAACCAGCACCCCCACCCCCAATAACAGCCTTTTGAGCATATAAATCTTAAAACACGGGCTCAGTATTTCAGTAGAGAAGAAAAGCTGAGCTTTTGCCTAAACAAGGACATAAACCAGTACAGTGAGGGCCAGGGTTGTGGGGTTATAAAGCTGAGTAAAACTTTCAGCCCCCTTAAACCTTCTCTGCAGTCGTTTAATTTATAGTAAGAGTCACTATAGCCATATGTACAACAGAGCTGTTGTCATCAATTGTACACTTATTGATATGGATTTAGTATCCAGCAACTACATCTGTCTTCAGGCTTTGACATTTTGCCATTAGCTAATGACACAATTGTTTGTAGCTGAATGCTAACAACATCACACACACAACAACACAACATCAACTGTACTACTTATATTCACTGTAATTAAGCAATATGTCCCCCAGATCACAAATTTGCCTCAAGGGGCTTTACAATCTGTACAACAACTGTACGAAACTCATTAGATCCTCAGCAGTTGATGTAGACATTCCTGAGATGCACCACATGATGTACATGGCCAAGTGATAAGTCAGTGATGTGTTCAATCCGTTTTCAGACTGGGAGATCAGTATGGGGCAGGAAGACAAAAAATGGGAGGGTTTCACAAGAGTGAAACGACTTTCAGCTTTTGAATTCACAGCAATTCAGACGCTTTCCACCTGCAATCAGCCTGAGCCTGAGGGAAGCGATTTTTTAGTTCACACCACAGTGCACGTGGTAATGAATCAACATCGATGGCCAACTGAGATGGCCTCTGCTGTAATTGACTGAGATTCTGTACACTGATTCATACCCCAGGAGCCAGTGATTATCTTCAGGTAGGTGGCACTAACTGTAACACAGCTTAATCATAGCTGACCTCAACCCACTCAGTCAACTGACCCCCCTGAGTGAGAAATAAACCACAACTCAAAGTGAGTTGACCTTCGACTTGGGACCATTTCAGGGTCATAAAACTGAATCATACACACATACTATTTTTGTCATCTTAACTGAAACTTGATTAATGAATATCAGAAATCTGTGTAAAGCTATGCTGAATCATTCAAGTGATTTATTACAATGCTGCAATGAAGATTGTTTTTATTTTTAGATGTGTACATGTAAAAGTTATTGACTTCAATGACTTTAAATGTTGTTTTTTTGTACTGCTGAAGCCCGATAAACTTTACTTTGACTTTTACCCCCACATCTGAATGACATGTAGGTGGATTTGTAAAAATTGTGATGAAGGATCCATCATGACCTGTCTGTTTAGTATATCAATAAACAAAAGCAGTGTGATGCTTATTATTCCACTCGTGCTCTTGTTGCTTCCCATATGTCTTGATATGCTTACTTAACTGTGTACTAGAAACTTTGATGCAGTTTCACTGCTGCTCAGTGTCATTACTGTCTTCCACCAAGGTGATTTTCTTTACTTGACTTTATTTCATTTTAATTAAGCTATCGAAAAAAAGAACACATTTAATGAAACATATTCATTAGGTTGAGTGTAGATCACCCACTCATCAACAAATAATGGGCTAAAGGTTAGAAAATAGCCAAGGGCTCCCCACCAGAGGTGGGTAGAGTAGCCAAAAATTGTACTCAAGTAAGAGTAGCGTTACTTCAAAATAATATTACTCAAGT
>JAUMHL010000012.1:13142299-13199162 GCA_032362345.1 Sandelia bainsii
TAAAAGGATAACTGATCATTAGAAAACCATGTGCAATGATGGTAACACAACTGAAGACATGTATCTTTTCATGAAAACCATGGTCATTCCTATGTGTGTCCAAACTTTTTACTGGTAGTGTATGTGCTAAGCAGGCAACGTCACATTCAGGGTAAACCTTTTCCTGATGTCCAAACCTGTCACCCACTGAAAACATTTGGTGCATTATGATGCTTTTGAGCAGCTAATATCCTATATCAAGCGAGAGTGGGGAAATAAATCCCTTTCAAAATTAAACCAATCAGTCTTAGTCCAAACAGCGTATAGAGTGCATGTAACACAGTGGCATACATGCCCCTCTCCCAGCTTTTTTAAAACATGTTCAAAATGAGAATAAATTTTTCAAATACTAAATCAAAGTTCTCACTTTTAACATTTGTTTGTTGTCTTTGTACTTTTAAATTATTTGGAAATCGGTGCCTTCTGTTTATATTTTACACAGCATGTTAACTTTTTGGAAAGGATTGTAATAAAATTACCAAATCACCAATAGAGACAGAACAGACAGTAGAAATACAGATGCCTTTGGAAGTTTAATTCATGCGGAAAATGCACAAGACAATGAAAAAAGATTTAAAAACATAACCCCTAATCCAACACACATCCATGCACCTGCAGAATGTGATTAAACTTTGATACCACTGGGAGTTTATTGTAAATTTTACCACCCACAGACAGAGTTCTTCTCTGCACCTTTTGGCATTTTCAAAGACAAACAGTGCAGTTTGGCATTTGGCACAAAAGGTGGGTGAGTGGGTGAGTGGGAAGCTTGTAGCAGAGGCTAAATTACTGTAGGGGCATCATCTCCCACATCGATGACTTCACCAGCTGAGGGAGTGTACAGTTACACCAAAATTTGATTAGGCACAACATGAACCACAGTAGGGAGCAACATGGAAATAATTTTCCTAAAAAATATCAACTTAATCACACCTGCATGTTCACTGATAATGGGATTGTTAATATTGTCATTATTTCACAAAATGCATCAGTGATCAGGTGCTCCTTTAGTTATCTAGGTATTTTTGTATTTAGTTTCTTTCTATTCAATTACATCAAGTACCCAAATAGAAAATTAATGCAACTCTGACTATGAGTCAGGATGAGCTTCCCATCTGCTTGAGGATCATCAGTATTTACTATTCCCCTCAGCTCATTAAGTTTGGTAATAAGCAGAGAAGTAAATCTTCTTCTGCAATTACTCTCAAGCAAGAATTAATTTGTTAAATCTGGCTCCAGTCAGGGACACAAAAAATAAGCCTCCTTATGATGCAAGTTTACACAGAAAGAATAGTAATACTTTAAATTGTGATGATATTATCCCACTTTAGCTACAGAAGATGCTAGTGTATGAATGTCATGACTGTTCCTCACCAAGTCTTCTGAGCCGTTCTTCAGCGTTATCCAGGTGTGACTGTCGTTGCTCACCATGACCTTGTACGAAGTCACCCAGTCGCTCCTGTTAACATTGTAAGAAAAGCAAGAAAGGACAGGAGAGGAGAGAAAGAATAGAAATACCCTGTCAGGCTGAATTCAGTGCAAATGAAATGCTGAGGTGACTGTGAGAAAGTTGCCTAGCACACATCCACAAATGCTTAATACCCAAAAGGTGAAACTCTGTTTAAAAAAGGACAAGTGGACAGAAAAATTGTCACTTGAGCCTTTTATTTCTTTTTAAAGTTTTGTAACGTCAACAAAAATGAAGTTTGTCATGCAAATAATTTTCATTGTAACTGGGGTGGGTTTTTATTCTGAATTCCAGGAAACTGCCTTATAATTAGACAGAATTTTCATTTTATGCCACTTTGTTCATTAATTAATTTGAATCCCTTGAAGAAATCAGAAATGCAGGTAAAACCAGACTACCAACACCAGTAGATTAGGAGATTGATGTGACTCTGATATACCTGCTACAAAGCCTGACCCAGGTAGCATCAAGTAAAATAAATGCAAACCTAATGTTCATAGTGAATTGAGATAAATGGAAATAATTAGCTTTCAGGAAATTATTTTAAACAACAACAACATGCTTTTCAAAATGGTAAAAAAAAGAAAGAAAAAAAGAACACCCTAGTTTATCCTTTGGAAGTAGCTTAGTGGTGAAACATCAAAACAATATTTTTTTTATTTCTGTCTGGAAAAGGAATTCACTGATGACTTAATGTCTCATTATGCAAGACAGAACTCTCAGCGTATTTAGGTAGGCAGTGATTCTGATGCTTGTGGATAAAGACATCAGTGCTGAGCTGGTCCAGCCTAGTAAGAATTCCCAGTTCTGCTAATTAAAGCGATGTTATAGACAGAAGCCCCTGAGCAGGCACCACAGACAGCTACAAGCCCTACAGGGCTAATTGTGGAGAAATTCTGTCTCAGGCATTTGGTGTATTCTATGCCCTTAGACTGTGCTGGCCTTGAAAGAAAACTACAAACACAGCCTGATAAAGTATCTCCCCATGCTCTTTAACTATGCAGCTATTTCCAAATGTCTGTGTCACACTTTCCAATTAAGAAGTACAAAGGCTAAAAAGTTGTCAAATATTATTACAGAGCCATTTTTAAGATCTAATCCAAGAGAAGATCCAATCTAACAGGTGGTATAGTTGCAAACTGTTAAAATCTACTCTATTTAAACTTACATGTGAGTATATGTTACTGACTGTTAATGATGTTTATCATTTTCAGTTGTTAATGTTATATGCAATAATACATAACATTTGGTCAAATGACAGTAATACTCACTAACATTTAGTCAAAACTACCGACCCAATGGTTTCCTACTTACTGGTACTTGGAAAAGGGAACCAAGTATTGCAACAGTGCTACAATGATCTAAACTGTGTAAACTTTGACCCTGTGAGTTTTGATTGCAGTGTGTCAGAAAATGATTCTACTATATAGCTGTATATGATTGTATAACCTTACATAAAACAGTTCCACAATATTAAACACTGCAAAAAATACCCCAGCAGTCTGTTATGCTCAGGCAGTGGGAGGTGAGCTTATCCTCAATTCTTTGTGTTTGGAAGATGCCAAAGAGACCTGATGGTACTTAATTTCATCTCTTAACAAGTCGTTATGACAGTCTTAGCAGCACACATCTGGATGACTCATTCCAATTGGAATTAGTTAACACTTAAATTCTTAAAATACACAGTTTTAAAAAATCCCTATTTTTTGCTCTTCATCTGAGCGTGATGAATAGGCTTACAGTCTTTTCTCCAGTGTTATATTTATAATGTACTGACCTTTTAAGAGAGATGAAAGAATAAGACTGCACTGCAATCAATCAAACTCATAAATCCTTAATCTCTTAGTGAAGGGATCAGAAAAGACTTGTGAAATGGGTAAACACTAGTGGTGGTCCAGCACCACATGGATGAGATTGAAAAACTTGTTTTGTTTATATTTGTGAAGGCAAGTTTTCCAGCTGGGTTTAACGGAAAATCCAATAGTCATTTAGAGCTGTGGTGCATTTATTGCTGCCTTTCTACTTCCAGTATTCAGTCCCCATAGTCATTTTGGAACTCATGCCACATGTAATATGATTTTTGGCCTTTTGTGTTATTTGGGTCATTATTAGTAAAGCAGCATGTGTATATTGATGACAATGCTACAATGAAGTTGAGATCTGTAGTTTTGAGACAAATGTCTCAACAACTTTGCCATGAAATTTGGTGCACACATGCTGTACTATACATAGTGTTAATTAGCAAATATTAGAATATTAACAAGATGGTGAACATGATAAACATTGTGTCTGGTAAAAATCAGCATTTTAGCAACCTGATGTTAGCATTTAGCACAAAACTTTGCTGTGCTTCCTGGAAGTTCTGACTGACATAGGTCCCTAGCATGTCTACAGACTCTTAAGGTAGCTTTTTTTTATCTGTGGTTGATATTAATTGCTGATTAAAGTATGTTACTCATGAAAAGTTAAAGGTGTAGCAATGAAGACTATAAAGCAAAAGGCCTTCCTGTTGGAACCTTTCATTTTTTTATAGCCTAGGATCCAATGCTAGTTGACATTAAGTGAGAGGCAGGGTACACCCAGGTCACCAGTTTACAGACAGCAGCACAAAACACACTCCCCACATTTATCCTTTCACATTAGTGTCAGATTTTGTTTTCAAACGGACTCAGTAATTTAAAAGTCACCCAGGGTTATGTTTTAGGGAATGAAATGAATGACATCGCTGGGAAAGAACAGCCTCCACACCAGTGAAAGAAGCGTAAACCTCAACCATGAACTGTCGGGAGAGATCTGGCAGAATCAGGACTGGATAAGACGATCTCTTTCAGGCAAATGAAAGCTTGATCAGCTTCAAGGGTCCAGCAGAACTTCTTAACAGATCTAAGATGGTGGAGAGGGGCAACCACAGAGCTGTAGTTCTCAATGAAGTGACAGTAGAAATGCGCAAAGATGACGGATTAAACAGCCAGTGATTCAGAAATGTATTTGTCCATAGCCTGACGTTCCGGTCCAGAGATTGAGTAAAGTCTGCCACTCAGAGGTGAGTGACCAGGGAGGAAGTCGATAGCACAGTTTTGCTTAGTGAAGTGGCTCTGTGCTTGGTGAAAATTTCTTTCAGATCTTGAAATTCAAGTGGAATGTTGGAGAGCTCAGGAAACTCGTCAGATTCTTCCTCCAACTGAGGTGTAGGAAGAGCTGTTCACAGGCATGAGCTGAGACCATGTCCAAATCCATGCAAGGGTTATCCCTCCACAACCAGGTGTTGACTGAAATCAGAGTATCGGGTGATAACATGGAAAGAGATGTAATGAATATATTAAATTTTACTGTAGAGTTGGTGGGGAGTGAAGGGGTGGAGGATGGCTGTAGATGATGACGAAACAGGAAGAGAGAAGGGGATTTTCAGGTGGAACCCAAGGAGTGAAAGGGCATCTGAAGATTGCTGACAACAGGAGGCACAAGATGATGGAGACTGAGGAGGAGTGCAGGTGAGTGACCGGGAGACAAATGGTGGCACCCATAAAAGTCGGCGTCCACCACATGGTCGGGTGAAACTGAATCACAGATAAACTCAGACTGACTGAAGACTGAACAAAAATCAAAAATCCTTTTCTATGAAAAGCGGAAGTAAAGTTCAACAAAAACAGATCAAACCAGGCTTCAAGGCTGAACCATGACAGTTATCTTGGATAAGAAAATCCTCATCCTCACACTGTGAATATGTGCAACACTCTGTGCATGCCTTCGTGGTTCCTACTCACGACCAGAGGGAGCTCCTGCCTTGTGTGATGACCCCTGTGAACTTTGTCAGCCTCCTGGCATCCACCTCAAACCACTGCATTGGGTCATCTCTCCCAGCACACCAGGCCCCGTCATAGAGGTCATCATCATAAAGGCCAGCCTGCGGGGCAGAAACATCCATGTGGAGCAGATTTATATCCCACATGTACTTGTTGACTTGTTGACTGACACACAGACTGGCACAAGACACTGACTAGTAATTCTGAGACCATCTACTTTGCTTGTTTTTTGTGACAAATTTATTAAAGGTTATCATTTTAGGTTTGATCTTAAAATATGCTGTCTAGATAAGAATCAGCCGTCTTGTAACATGATGAAGACAGTACACCAACGATAAATTTTATTAATAAAGTACAGGCCACATGACTCATACTAGACAAAAGGCAGTGAATAAGGGCAAAACAGAGCCAGTGGAGTTACAGGCATGATTGTAGGACACATCTGTGAGGCAGGGATGAGTGTTGAAAACAGTGTATGAGCCTCTTTCCAAATCCCAGCATTCCTGAATTTTCTGCAACAGTTTATTGCACATTTTATGTAACATAAGGACACATTTTCTTGACACTTGCTTGGTTCAACAGCTGAAAATGTTAAACTAATTATAATGCATTAAATGCTTCTCAGTCTATAAAGTGTTGGCTCAGAGCGAGATCTGTGGTCAGTCACATGCATGCAGTTTGCTGACAGGCCACATCGCTCATCTTCTTCATCCAAACTTTAAACGTTATGATGACACACTATTATGTTCATGCTGAATGAATAAAGTCACTGTCTGTTTGTCATAACTGTCATGTCTCTTTGACATTGTATATGTTTAGTTATGCCTTAAAACAAAAGGCATAGGACTTGACACATATGTATTTACACATTCTCACCTTGAAGATGAGTTAGAAGTTCATTGTGTAAGTTAAGATTAGAACTGTGGTGAAATAACTGCAAAAATTATACATTATACATACAAATATTATACATCTATCACAGAACAGTAAGAATCTGACACAGTTATGAGACACAGTTATTGTTTTTTGTGAGCTATATGTTATGTTTAAGCCTTTATCATGAAAAGTTATGGAAAAAATGTCTGTACAAAAGAAAACAGACAGAGAAGTAAGTTCTATACATAAGATGCAATGTAAGTATTCGGCTGTGCTGAACTAGACTCCTGAAGCAAAAATGCATGAATGATGGATGAGATTTGGAAACAATTACCTTTTCCAAGGAAGCTCTGTTTTATGTGTTGTTTGTCTCTCAGCTATTGTAGCAGAATACCGCGAAAAATTTTAGTGAAATATGGAAGACAATTGGCTGTGGAGCAAGTGATTACATTCTGGTGCCAATCAAGAGTCAGGTGCAGACTCATGACCTTTCATAAGACAAGATAAGATAAGATAAGATAAGATAAACCTTTATTAGTCCCACAAGTGGGAAATTTGCATTGTTACAGCAGTACAAGGGTAAGAGCAGCAGAGAAGTACACAAGGTATAATAAATATGTAAAAAGAAACACGGGGGAAAAAAATAAATAAATATTTACACAGAGGAGGACTGTTGCACACAGAGAATATTGCACTTAGAGGATTTCACTTGTCAGTCCATAGCACATGTATCCCATGATTGTCTGTAGGCAGACGTACAGTATGTTGTTGTTGGATAGTGACACAATGTAAAAACAATTCTTTAAAATTACTGCAAATTTAGATTGCATGTGCCATCTCACATCTCAGTGCCTTCAGTTGTTTTCATGTATATCAAAAGAAAGTTAAATTCATCCCAGTGCTGTTGGTGTCTGGAATCTAAACGAACTGTAACAGCTACAGAAGTGGAAATAAACTGAGTTCACTGGCCACAGGCCTGATTCAACAGGCGACATCTGTTTTCTGTGTTTCTCCTGATAACTGTTCTCTAAAATGGACACAATCTCCGTCACTTTATGATCCATGACAGGGACTCACATATGCAAGGCTGCACACACACCAAACAACAAAGCCTTTGTGTTGTTGGTTTCTTGAAACTTACTGCCTTGCCATCTTGAGGGAATTAAGTTCATATGTGTATGTGTTTCATCAATTAAGCAGTTGAATTCAAAGCAATGCAGTCTGAAGGAGGTGAGGCTTGCTGCAGACTGTATGCAGGCTAATACCCTCAAAGTACATCTTGCACTAACAGGAAATACCTCTTTTCCCAGATGTCAATCCTTTTATTAGGTTTGGGGATGTGCCCCTGGTTTGATGACAATGCTATTACTTTCTCTGTTGAGTTAGCTTTGGAGTATTAAAATATACTGCAAGCTGAAACAGAATAAAAATGTCATCCAAATTTAACAGAGGAAAAGCCAGTTATTCCATTTTTCCATGGAGCTTAAATATGACCTTAAACTGATCCTGAAATTAAAAGATACTATCTCCCATTGATGTATTTTTGTATTGCTGCTTTGTTGAAAAAAAATCTTTCCACAAAGTGTGAAAGCTTCCAAGGAAAGATGAGATTGCCCAGTGAATAAAGAAAGCCTCAACATTTCTTACAAGCTTGCTCAAGCTACGCCAACACTTTACGTTCCCACCTTACCTGAATGTTTAGACGACCTCTGTGTGCACCAAGGCCGTAGTGTTTTGTGGTTGAAGCGTGAAGCTGGAAATCATCAATCTTCAGTGTCTCCAGCCCCATGGGAGGGCATTCTAGGTAACAAGAATGACAAATTAGCCTCTGATGGTAATGCAATGTATTATGCGTCGCATTGCTTGAGGTGCATTGCGCTGTGCACAGCATAGCGCCAGTCAGGAACCATGCATTTGTTAATACCTTGACTCCATAGCTCAAATATATGGAACAAACCAGACTACTGATAAGTGCTGTATACAGAAAACATGAAAATATGATGGCATCCATTATCAGTGTTAATGGTTTTTAATACAATACACAGACTCACACAGTTACTCAAGATGGAAACTCTTTCATCAAGCAGCTCTTTGCTGCAGTTAATCTGACACACATCACATATTGAACATGAAAGGAGACAAATAGTGACAAGTTCATGTTCATCCAATGTGTATGTGTGTGTGTAAACAATACCTTTTCTCAAAACCTGGAATATAAAAAAAAACATTTAAATAACGGTAGGTTGTATATATGAAATTGAGTTTAACAGCATGACAGAGACTTTGATGTCTAAATTACAGTGAATTTCACAATATGTCAAGCTTCTTGGGTGATTAATAACTGTATGCTACACTTCCTTTTGATATTTTTGAAATGCACTCTTTTCAAAGCTACCTAGCTGCACCCTGAATACATGATTAAATTGCTGAAATGACTATAACATATCATTGTCAAGAAAGGGAGAAAATGGAAAACGATTTTTGAGCTGTTACTGCATCGTGGACTTCAAGGATAATAAGGTTTTTAGTTTTTCAGATGTTATAAATCCAGTGGCTGTAGAATTAGCAAATACCAAGGTTGGACTGTTTTTATAATACTGATTACCTTCATTTCTTTAATGCAGCCCACATAAAGTATACAAACATTGGTGTCTATGTTGAACTCATTTTTATTTATTGTATTGTAGTATATCTATTGAACCAACCTATAGATTCTTTAGAGCTATTTTAAAGTGCACTTCCATAACAGACAGACCCAGAAATATCCTGACTTGTGTTCGCTAGTAAGAATCAAGCTCCAAAAACACCCTAATTCCATGTCTGAAGTAGGATTTCTGTGTTTTGAGGCCTACTTTGACACAACCCTGAAGACAGCACTATAACATATACCAGAAATATTTGGGTTATATTTTCTGACATGACTCTCAGACTTGTTTCTACCAACTGAATAGCACTCCTCTTGACCAATAAACTGATCATGGTGTGTTAAATCAGTGGAATCCTTTAACTATAGTCACCTAAAGTGTAGACTGTCACAACTGTGAAGCACATCGCTGTATGTGATGCCTGAGAGCTGTGATGCAGACTGTAGTGAGTGACCTTGGTATTATGCTGTGGGCATGTTGTAAGGCTTCATGTTTAGTCATGCAGAAATGCCACAATGTACACAATACTGTTCTTAACATGGAAAATCAATATCAGCATGTTTACAGGTTGCTTAGGAGTTTTCTTTAGGTGAAGCTGTTTGATTTGCATTATGTTGTTGAGAAAATGAAACTCGTTTTAACTCGTAATATTGTTTGTTTCTATTAATGTTATACTGTTTCTAAGGCCAGTTCTACAGTGGCTCATATTTCTCAACTTACTACAACTTAAAGTACTAATGGATTTCACTAAATCTTACACACTACACTTTTAAGAACAGACATTTAAATTGGCAAGCAGAAGCAAATTAAGCAAACAATTTCACACATTTCACAACAAAGGCACAGCATTTAAACAAAAGCTGCAAATAGAGAACACAACAAGTACAGAAATGTGATGCAATGAGAAAAAAACACAACCAAATACAGAAAAGAGCCACACTGTGTTGCATACTGTAGATATAGTGCCATACTTCAGGTTGTTACTGACTATACTGGTGATCAATATGAAGAACCATGTTGCGACTACTGTAGTAATAGACACTTATGCTGCAGCACTGGGTTGGCAAACTTGCAGCCACTTTTTTAGAGAAAGCTGCACAAAAATGTTTTCATTTGCTGCTTGAGGGAGTTTGCAGTTCATTTGAACAAATGCCCATCTTTAAGTGATTGCAGAAATTGAGATGGTGTTCACTAAATAGAGCTCTTTGTGTGAGATTGCCTCATCTTTTACACTACAATTGATATCACACAATCAGGGCCAAATGGGCAAATCAAGGTTCACATGTGAAATCCCTACTACCCAACAGCTCTCTGAGTCAGATCAAGTTGTTTGCAGAACTCCCTGAACCACAGCAATGGAATTTCAAAGCAAGAATTTCCAACTGGGCACTTATGTGTTTGTACATGCAGCATATGCCACACATGTCATATAGCCAGGACTGCCTTTACAAATGAACACCCATGTGTAACAGGCATAAAGACGACAAGAAAAAATCATAAAAGTCTAAAGTCTTTAATTTCTTTATATTGTGGCTCTCTGTTTTTATTTGCTTTTACAGGATATATGCATGTGGAGTGTGCATATGTAAATGATGGCTTCTGTATTATATTAACTGTTTTAATAGAATGAAATGTGTGAGACACTGAATATTGTCAGTTACATGCACAAAAACTTTTAAAGACGCCACTGACAAAGAAGATTTGCGTCCACACATGCACTTGGCAATTTATCATTAGTGCATAAAGCAAACATAGCTTGAGACCAAATTAATTCCTGCTGTAACACTGAAGCGTAAAAGTTGATTAACAAGCCAGAGGGAAAGGCACTCATAAGACCAGTTAGTGTAGTACTCACAGTAACTCTATACAACAATAAAACATGCTGCTCTACTTTTAAACCTATATGCCTATATTTAAAATCATTTCAGAATCACACATGTACTATAAGTCCACAGGCTTTATGAATAAACCAACCACAACATATTAGGCACAACCCAGCCCTTCGAGCGGCCCAAAGGGTCAAGGTTAGCAGGACAGAAAAAAAAGTAGATGGAAGTTTGCCATGTTGCAAAGCCCTAAATCATCATCACCATCTGCATGCAATCCTTCACTAGAGGACCAACATAGGAAGACAGCATCTGGCTTCAACAATAATACACAATAGAAATGAGAAAACCGACAGTCTTATATGTATGTTGCTATCTAGGCCATTTGCCATGTTACTGCTTAGGGATCAAGATTTAGTCACGGTATGTATGTCATAAGTTCACATTTCACATCTGGTGGTACAGTATTGAAATACTGACTGTATCACTTTTGTATTCATTTTATAATTTTTATGTGCTGCCAGCTTTAAAGTGATTCCAAACAAAGAGCTTTTGCCTTTTTTTAAATTAATGCAACTGAATTTTTCAGGAAAGCCTTTGAGCACTGTAACAGTCTAAACAGAAGTGGTGTACTGTAACGTTTAATTAAAGCAGGATTGTGTAATGTTTGATGAACAGCGTCCCCTGTGGTAATAAAGAGCAATTTCATGATACTCGCACACTGAATTTCCCTGCATTTCCCAAGCTTCTATTAAACCAGTTGTTTTCAATAGATAGCATGGCTTGAGGACAAGTTGGGAACAGCACTGGGCTTCAGGTTTTTACATAGTGGCAACAGGCCTTTCCTGATACCCAGCAAAATGATTAAATACATTATTCTGAGTGAAATAAACACACTGAAATGACTCTTTGTATCAGCTCTGATTAAGCCCATAACGAGTCCAATGAACATTAAACAACTGTATGAGTAAACTAATTTTGTGTGTTTAAAGCAAGCAGAAAGGCAGCTGGCTCAGGCAAAGTAGGACTCTTATGTGGATGCTCTATGCCAGATTTTTTTGTATGTATTTTAATGAATTTGTTGCCAGCATGAATGAGATCACCTGAAGGACAAACATATATGTCGGTGCCATATGTTGAAAACCATTGCTTTTTCATCTGTGGAGTTGTAAAATCAGTGAACTAATTCAGCATGGTCGGTTACACACCAACTGGTTTCTGGTATATGAGACCAAGCAAATTTCCTGAGTGTGGACAAACATGAAATAGGGCATTTTACTCATTCAGCTTTTCATTTGCAAGAAGAAGATTGTATTATTTATTTTTATATACTAGTCCCACTTCAGCATGTGCAGCTTGACTGTGCACATGTGACAAACTGTGATATCCGTGTGGAAATATCTTGTTTTAAAAATTTCTGTCTGATGGGAATAATGAATGAGCTGTTTAAACATCTGCTCAATCAAACTGCTTGTCTTAGATCCCTGTTTTCAATGAATTCCCTATTGTTTTGGTGTGTGTAGTTGTGCCAGGCACTGTAGTTCTCAGAAAATGATCATATTGTTAAAATTTTGGAGACTAAATTGTTTAAAGCTGATAAATAGAGCTTTCAATGTACAGAAAGTGTTTTTACATTGTTGAAACCCTCAAAGTGTAACCCTTATAAATCAGCTGCTTCGAGGAGACGCTAAAACAAAATCAGAAAACAGATTGGTGTTGAGTCACAGTTTAAGCCATGAAAACATGGTTTTAGGAGTTTGAATCGTCCAAATCCCAACTGTGTGGGCTGCTTTATGCCAGGCGTGTCGGCATGACTCCCATTTTCCTACATGCAAGAATATCCAAGTTTCTGCTCCGGTTTCCTATGCCAAATTAAAAATGGCAGCCTATCTGTCTGTGTCAGTAGGTTCTTTACAGCAGCATCAACATAAACATGTAATTTCCCCTATTGGCCCCAACTACATTCAATCTCCCAGCAATATTAAATTCCTTATTCCTTATATTGAGTTCCTTGTTATACTAGAAATGTGTCAAACTGTCTTTGTATGTGTAATAAGGTCAACATCAGCACGTTCAGAGCTCTGGAAAATTTAAGGTCAAAACATGTGTTTTGCCCTGATTCATGTTTCAGTCAAGTGAGTTTAATCTGTCATCTGACATGACAGGAAGGCTACTGGGGCATCCTGATTTGAGTCTAACAAATATACTGTGAGCCATGGAAACCAAACACAATGCTTAGGCAAAAACGACTTCATTGCCTGTGAGGCTTGAGTCCACATCTGAGAACATCATCTTATACTGCCAGACTTTCCCTCTCAGGGAAAATACGCTTTGTGAATAGTCTTTCCTTTTCCAGAATATTTGTCATCTCACAGAGAGTTTGTTTCTTTTTTTTCCCAGCTCCCATGAAATCGGAGAAATGATCCCTGCACATTGAAGGGAAGATGAAATTTATGAGATCATGAATTTCCCATAACAAGAGAGAGTGTCATCATTTTTTTGCTCACCCTCTTTTATAGACTTGTAATGTCCTTCTCCTTCTGAGGTGCTGTTTGGGATTTTCATGGTGTTCTTCTTGTTCTTCTCTGCTTTTTTGTTGAGTGTTTTCACTGAGGAAGGAAATTACATTAATGTAGGAATGGAATTTTGTTTTTCTGAAAAGACAGCTGAAAAAGGTTGAGTCATGTTTAAAGTTTCTAATTTATTGCTGCCAACTTAGAAATACATTAATTTATATATTCAGTTACATACTGTATGTTCTGCTCAGTTATACATTCAGTACTTTATGCCAAGCTGATAATGCATTTTCATTTCCATTCCTTTAAGATATTTTATGCATTCTGAGATAACTGCCTCAAGATTTAAATCAATCATAAAAACATCATGTACAAGAGAAAAGATGGGGGCTGAGAGTCACATTTCAGCCACTGTAGATCTGAATGAGGTCAATACACTACATGATACCAAGTCTTTCTCATCATCTCATTCTGGGGACAGGTTAAATTCTCCACAAGATCTAAAAGATCTGCTTAGCTCTTGATCAATGCAGTATGTCATTATTATAAAAATGCAAATTGTTAATCTGTAAGTATAGCTCTCAGACAGGTAAATGTAAATGCGTTAAAATGACAATAATTTATCAAAAGATAAAAGAAAAAAAAAATTGAATCTGTCTCCAGTCTGCATACCCAAGCCCATGGGTTTATACATTTTTTTCAGTTAATATGATGTAGTGTGACTGAGATAAAACAAACAATTCTCATTACATGGAAGCAATGGCTCCTTTGTGTATCCCTGTTGTTCACTGATCCAGTTCTACCTGGAGCAGGTATCCCTGTTAGGGCACATGAAGCCAGAGACCTGAAACATGAAGTTGACACAGCTGCTTTACATTATCTGCCACCAACCAATAGAAACCTTCATGCCTGTTACTGTCCTCCAATCATCTGGCACACCTACACACCTACTACTGCACGGGCTGTAAATCCCTTAGAGAGATCTGAGCTGTACGTTTCTATACAGATTAGAGCAACACTGCTGTGTGGGAAAACATGGATTTCACATGTGTTCTGGCTCCTACATGTAATGCGGTTCTGGCCTCTGCCATGTGTGAGGTTCTTAATCCTTCTGTTGTGCAGAAACCATACAGAAACAGGGCTCTGATCTATGTGGATGAGGGCTACATGAGGAGGTCATTGTATTATTTTTTTTATCTGCACATCTATCACGATGTGAATTGAATTCAGCTGTTCTTCTGAAGTCTTAGAGGTTGAATCTGACACCTTAAATTTTCTGATTGAATTCATCAAACAGTGTGAGCTGAAATAGTAATATTTAAATAGTAGCCTTTGAGTAGTACTTCATCTTATTTGAATGATAATATTAGCTATTTTCTAGAAAAGCATCAACAAATACAAAAAGCCACACATTTGGCATTATTTTTTTGGTTTTCTCTTTATTTCCAAAATGTAAAACTTTCATTTACTAAGAACTAAAAGGCTGTCATCTAGTGGCAACACAGACACAGATTATTTCCAAAGTTTTAGTAGAACTTCAATTTCCTGCCACAGATGTTGCAACCACAAATATCTACCATACGATTACTGGTGTAGGTGTTGTAACATTGTTAAAGAATCAGTCTTGCTTATTGATTGCATGAGTACATGTAAGGTTATTTTGTGGAGAATTTTTTAGAGCAACAAGTTTTTTTGCTATACAGTACACAAGAGAGTTTGAGACTGGAACTGTAAGGAAAGAAATACTTTCTCCAGTTGTCCTGCTAAAAGATGACTGTGCTTTTACCTGATTTTGCATCAGCTGTTGTTTTGTCCATCTGCCTGCTGTTGTCTGCCTTTCCCTTGGGCACTTTCCTATCAGAGTTTTGGCTGGGGTGATCATGTCTGTCAGGTATCGAGGCCACAGGCTTCTCCAGCATTTGCACCTGGTTGTACTGTTCTCTTGTCAGCAGATCCTGCATGTAGTAATCCTCATCCTCACCAGCAGAGCCATGGCTAAGTTCTGCAAGCCCCATGAGGAGTCCCAGCAGAGCCAGGGGCGTTAGGAGGCTGAGGTGCTGTCTTGTCATGACCTGGGGGATTATCTTCAGCTGAGTGTCCTGATGTCGTCTCCAGAGGAGCTGGCTGCTGCCAGACTGCGTCCCATCAACTGCTCCCCTTCCTCTCCCTTCCCACTCCAAAACGGAGAGTTCAGAAAGTTCTCTGAGTGCTCCAAGTCACTGACGAAAGCAGCGGAGCCAGAGGGTCCATGGACGCCTCAGCCTGGGAAAAATGCAGTGAGGGAGGGAGAAACACACAAAGCAGGAGATGAGGGAGAGGAGAGGGAAGAGGCAGGGAGACAGACAGTGCAGTTCTCTCTTTTAGATGCTGGCAGGTGACTCAAAAAGAAACCTTTTTTCAGTTTCCCGTTTAGATTTGAACTGGTCCAGGCTGCTGACACATTGCAGAGTCATTTTATTGGTGTGGGTAGAAGTGAAATAGGGATAGAAATCTCTCTGGTGAGCATATATTGACACATTTGGGATCCTTTTTTATCTCCATCTCCTCCCACTCTGTCTGGAGCAGGCGCTCCTTTAACCAGAGAAAAGTTTCCTCTTTCCTGTGGGGGAATCATCTCAGGAGCTTTAAACAGCTCTTAACTGAACTGCAGTTCTGTGTGTCCACAGAAGAAGCAGAGGCGAGCTTCCTGATCCATGTAGGGGTGTGTTTAGTCCTAACTGGCAGCAAATATTCATTTCAAAGCAATCAGCAGCAGTCATCTGACCTTTTTAGTTTGAACATTAGATCACACTGGATGAACAGCTTATTGCATTGATTTAAACTAACACTACATGATATCCCTTTACTGGGAAAGATAATTAACTTATTTCTCTTCTTCAAGCTGCCTCATTTGCTGAGGCTTTCTCTTGTGTGAGTCAGAACCTGTTTGGACTTCGCAGTAATTTACACATTAACGAGCAGGCTGAAATTTATCCGAACAAACTCTCCATGGATCATCTAGGCATGTTCCAACAGAGGGATAAAGTGCTGCCCACGTGTGTCACAGCTCATCACATCTGCAATGTCTGTTCCTCATGAAGCTTTTCCTCTCTCTCTCACACACAAACATTGCAACAGCAGCTCAGCAGCCTCAGCTTTCACAAGGAGAAGAATAATAAAGCCCAAAGCGGGGGGTTAAACTGAAACACTCATGATAAAAACCATACTACCATACAGCTACAGTTAAAATGTGAAAGACAAGGATCTCAATATGTCATCGCTGGTATAGGGAGCATTTGGAGTTATTGCTAAGCAAAGAAATGTCTATCCTTGTGCTTAAAAGATTTAGTCATAAGGAGTGGGAATTCCTCAGGGAATATACACAGTTAATAAGTACAGGTTTTGACATTTCATCAACCTGAGGCAAGACAAACTAAGGCAGAAATAAGAATTCCCTTACAAGTCCGGTGCCTGGATGCTATCCAATTTAAATGTGCTGGTTCATTACACATACTGTAAATGATGTAGATGGACACTGCATATGGTACAGTCTAAAAAGGTTGCATGGTAATCAGATTTTGCAACTGAAACTGAGAGAGCTACTGAATAGGGGCTAAAGGAGAATGACGCCACAGGCTAATCACAGAAGAACAGCTCAAGGCTAAAAGACTCCATGCTCGACTGGCACAATCTTTCGCCAGCTAGGCAGGCATTCACTGTTCTGCCCACTCCTCATCTAGACTACACCCATCCTGAACTGTCTGGAAGGAAGAAGAGGGATGCAACGGAAGAGGTGATGAGAGGAAGGCAACCAAGAGAACTGTAAGATTTTACCACATAAAATATCTTCCCTCCTTTTACACCTTGGCACAACAGCAACTGTCAGAGTGTCAGGTTTCTCCACTTGCACGACTGCATTACCTTATTTTAATCTCAAAAAAAGCATCCCAGCATTAATTAGTTGTTTTTCAGACTAGTGCCACTGCATTTTAAAATGGATTGCAAGATACAGCAAATAAACTTTATCGCACACCAGCAACTGGATCCTAATTACATTTCAATTTAGTCTCATCAAACTAAATTGCAGGCTTACACCTTTGCTGAGATGTTTTCTTCTTTTGTTTTTTTTATATTCGTGTAGTTACATGTTGTTTTGTATATAACCTTGAACACTGTTTTGATAAATGCTCCACAAACAAAGTGCTGTTGTCAGTGTTGAATGTTAAATATTCACAATGAAATACAACCTCCTAACTGCTCATAACAGAGAAAAACTTTATTTATGGATTTATCTGTCTCCCAGTGTGCATGTACTGTAGTTTATTAAAAGTTTAATGCTCAACATTTATTAAAGCATGAAATTATTTCACCATGCTGTCTGAAACATACTGTAGTAGCCATAATGTCTGCATTAAAATACCTGCTACGGTCTGAAGCAGGCAGATCAAACAGCTGCTTATCAGGCTGTGGAGCAGAGCAGCTTAAGGCAGGGTTGTTGTGACAATAGCTGTCTTTCTCAGTGAAGAACACCCAAGGTACAAGAGTGATGGCTCCTGCCTCTTTCCATAATATCTTATAGGGAGAAAACCTGAGGCTGAATTCTCATTAATTGGACATCAGTGCCCAGGGTGACAGGTTAGAAACTCAGTACAAATACCTCCCTGTGGCTGCTTGGCACCTTGTAATTGATAAAAAAAATAATACTGGCTTGAGATAAAGAATCTGAGAGTAAGAATATGTATGTAATACGTATTGTCCCTAACAATGTGTAGTTTGTGATAATTGGGAGTTAAGGTGAGAAATACTAGAGCAAATGTAATATCACACATTCACTCTTTTTGCTTTTTAAACCAAACAAAATAAAGTTGATAATGAACCCAGAGTGATTTGGAAATGTGTAGTTGTTTGCTTTTTGCATAAAAAGAAAATATGATGATGTGTGTTGTTTTTGTTAGTTTTGTTGAGTTTTTCCTTCATCTCGTGTTGTGTGCTTTTCATCCGATGGGCAGAAGGAAACTTACTGGGATATTTCTGATTCCCTGCATTTGTGAGAGAACCTTTGGTGACTTTGACAGAAGGCACATGTCACCATGGATACAGTGTTGTTCTTTTACATATGGAAACAGCCTGCTGTTAGCTACTAGCTATTAGCCTGCAAAACATAGGCCTCCTTCTGGGAGAGAAACTAGAAATCATCCAGAAGAACTGAACTCCACTTGGAGCTGAGGATCCTGATGTGTGGAGCAGGGGAGAAGCGCTTTTAAAACTATGTGAGATGGTGTCTTCAATAGAGTGGAGGAGTCATCCATGCTGATCACAGACCACGATGGGACATGGCTGAAGGAACTATGTCCTGTGCAAACAAGGTCATGCTACCAGTGGACCCTGCTTCCAGCAAACTCTGTGATCTGGATAACCTCAGAATGATCTGTGATTCTGCTCCTGGTTGACATGAATAAACACAGTGTCTTATATATTTATTTACTGTACATGTCTACCAAACTGTTATATGGCACATTTATGGATGTGAAACATATCAACCTTGGACTTACTGCTTCAAAGCATGTGCATCATGAATCACTACTCCTGATATTACTGATATTCAGACAGGCAGGGAAAGTAAATCTGCAAGCTAAATCTCTGTTCACCTCTCTTTGAAAGGCATGTGTGCCAACACACAGAGGTAGCATTGCGTTTTTATTGTTCCAAATTTAAAGTTAGTGCTATGCATGTTAGTGACATAGAAAAGGAAGAAATACATTAGACCCACATGCACTCTTGCCAGATTTTTGATTTGGAGGCTTGGAAGGCATCTCACAATCATTTTATAAAAGAATTAATCAAAACTGACGACTAGCCCAGATTTTATATTTAAATTGTTTTGTATTTTTAAACATGTTAAAACATTTTTACACATGTTAAAACAAATCTTATTTCTTTCTTATTTCTGCATATAGTTGTGTTTATATGTACTTCAATACTTGGCTCAGTTGTGGCTGTGGACACCCTGATAACTGTAGGAACAAAGAGAAAGGTAAAAGGCTGGTGATCTTAGCAATTTTTCTCCAGTGTCCATGGAAACTGTGGCGATGGTCAATTTACTAGACCAGCACACATGCAGAGCAGTATGCTTTGAGTCTTGAAGTCTGTGTCAGCTTATGTGATTGTGGTATCCTTACTGCAACTGAGAAATTCCCACTTGTTTTGCCAGTTAAGTGAAAGATGCAAGCCTTTTTTGTTGGTTTGATTATACACAATAGATCCAGTGGTGTAACTTAGTTATGGCCTATAAGAATACACCACTGCATCATACTGTACTTTATTAAATTAAAGCTGCTGCAATCAATATTTTTGTATTAACAATGGATCAAATAACTATATGTTTATAAAAGAAGTGATGAACAAACAGATATTGTCAGCCAGTAATGTAGTTCTTCCCGGCTCTACAGAGCATTTTTTGCATCTTTGACTCACTACTTTGTTGTAATTGTATTAACCCTGTACACCATGTAAACTGCAAATGCAATTACACTTGTGTAGTGAAAGTAACCATATATGATTATGTTGTTCTGCAAAATATTTTTGGAATGAATGAAGCATTACATTTATGAATGGAAAGTGATTCACAAGAAGGTGGCTGGGGTAGATGGAAGGTTTATAATGTCTAGGACCGACAAACTACAGATCCAAGTTCGAGTTCAAAGTCCCATGTCAGGTTGGGCTGAGGCAACAGAAGCATAAGTTAAGGTTAGAGAAAAACTGTGATTTTGTATTAGCGTTGTAATAAAGAAGTAGAGTGTGAAGTGCCTGTTACATTTTTCTTTAAACGACAATTTTTCTCTGACCTTAACCAGGTGCTGTGAGTGTCTCAACCCAATGTAAGTAAAACTTTAATGACGCTGTAGTCACACAACTGAATGCTGTACAGCAAGATGTTGTAAATCAGATATTTGGGAGAGTAAACAAGAAGAATTATTTATTAATGCATTTGTGACTTGCCATTTACATTAATAACAAGCTTTTCTTGTTATGTATTTGGAAAACATAACCTGGTTACAATTACATTCCCCAAAAAAAGATATTGCTGTTTGCCGTTTAGTTGTATAGACATGTGGTTACTAGGAGACTAGCAGGTGAACATATTAGAACATTTAGCAACCAAAGAGTCGGAGAGCTACATAAAGCTATTGTACACACAGAGTGAAAATTGGATTTACTGTACATTTATCAGATGGCCAGAAACATGACTCCAAAGGAACCAGTAATGTTGCTACATATCTGCTGAATGTTTGAATAAGCTACAGTTTGCTACCTAGTTTACCATTTTATCTTTAAAGGCGATAATACAGCTTATCAATTAATTGTGGCCAAAGAAATCATTAAATGCAAATTTTAAGCCTAATGACTTAAAGTCATTAATCCGCCAACTTTTACTCAGTTATTTCACTGGTATATGAATAACAACTTTTCACCGTAAGCTGTACATTCAGGTGAGTGAGACAAAAATGTCACTGAACATCTGTATTTTACACTGGCTACAACCTACTTTAGTGGTTTTCTACTTCTGCATTAGCTCTATCTAGTAATAACTGTAGTTTAAGATCTCTGTAGAGACCGCTGCATTTTTCATGGTCCTACAATTTTTCGGTAATTTATTATTGTTTGTGGTTTGGAGAGGTTGCTGAGAATGGCTTCCCTTTGGAAACCTTTGGGTGATGAAAAGGCTCTTTATCTATTTATCACACACTTAGACCTCAAGCTGTTTTCTAACAGTGTCAGTTTTACTGCATAGTGGCCTGGATCCTAGTGTGTTTCAGGACAGCTGCTCTCCGAGTCCTCCCTGAAAATGCTCCCTTCCTGAACACCTGTGTTTCTAATTCTTTGTCCACATTCATCGTGACTGGGGTAGGTTCCAGGTGGAAGTGGCCAAAAGAGGAAAGATGTACATCAAATAAGAGTGATTTAATTAGAATGACAAGGGAATCCTGAAAAAAGCATGAATTTACATACAGTATGAGTGCGATGAAATGTAATACACTGTAAGTTTATGCAACCTTTAGCCTTCTTTATAGCCAAGTTGATTATTTTCTTCTGTGCTTTCTTGCAGAAGTAAAAATCGCTATCTACTACTATTTTGACACACACCTTGATGACAAAAATCTTTCCTGTCATCAAGGATTTGATATATACAACTACTGTATAACTGGAAGCAGTACCACATAAGGGCATCCTGGAGGACATCTGGCAGTTTTTGTGCTTGTAACCACATTAGAATTCTGCACTGTCCTTGTTGTGAAATGCTTGGCATTTCTAGTTTAGAGTGATGCTATGCAGAGCAATGACCCTGGATCCCTTGAACTTTGTTGAACAATGACACAATTGCAAGGACACAAGAGACCTGGAAGGACAGGAAAAAAAACCCCCAAAAAACAAAAAAGAAACATCTGGTTTAGAACATTCTTCATTGTTAAGGATTTGATCTGATTTTATAAAAAGCTGAATCAACACATTCAGTCATTTAAAGACTTACTATTGCTAAACAAAACGATTAAGACAAACAATTAGGATGCAAATGTGCATGAAAAGGAAGTGCTTGAAGTTTTAGACATTTCTACAGATTTGGGTTTCCTTTAACGTAGGAGGGTCATAAACATATGTTTTAAATTATTCTGGCCAACCATCTTTATAAGAGCAGGGAAAATGTTAACTGCCCAAATAAATAAAAATAACTGCAAGCTGTTTGACAATTCCATCACAATATAGCACCTCAGATTAACTTAGACTGTGTGAAGAACGAAGCAGAGTAATCAGTAATCACTAGCTTTGCCAGGCACCATTTCTATGTGTGCAATATGTGTCCAAAAGAGATAAAGCTGCATAGCACCATATATCACAAACAGATGTTTTAGGCTGAACCCTTTAATATCCCACAAGTGTTAGGAGAGAGCTGAACAGGATTTACAGGGCTGTTCTTGCTTTTAGAGTACTGTGTGTAATATAAAATAGAATAATCATTATTAATCTTGTCCAACAAATCTCATACAATCAAGAATGCAGTTTTGAATTTTTATAAAGATCTTCTTATTTCCTGCATGCTTCGTTCACTCCATCATCAGTGAGCAAGACTGGCCCTGGCACACCATCAGAGCCTTCAATCAGCATGATGGATTACAAATGTTTGTTGCATAAACTTGTTTATCCAGATATTTCTTTTTTGTTATCTCAAGACACTCTCCATTAATCATTGACAACAAGGAGTCACAAAGCTGTGGTTCAAAAGAAGATGTTTCATTTTCAATTCAGCCTATTTGAAAGGATCATGGGAGAGTTACAAGCATGACATATAGTGAGCGTCATTTTGTTGGTGGTCTTGACAGCATTTGTATCCTCACTGTGTTGGTCAAAGGTCTTACAGTTGTGTATAACTTAACAGCTAAAGCTTGCTGATGTGCAAGTAGTCTATGCTATATGACATTTTAGAAGTAAATTTACTTGCAAACAGTCCAAATACATTGTGTATCTATTTAGGACTGCTCTAAGGTTAAATAATTTGGTGCTCTTTGCTGCTGACAGCTTGTCAAATGCTGGTGTTATCAACTGAACTCCACCTACCAAAGTATTTATTGTTGCTGAAATGACAAGAATTACTTCTTCACTTCAGGTGGGTAAGTTGACTGATGTTTACACTGAAATACAATATAATTATATTTGTGCTGTGCTTACACTAGCCATATTAATAAGCTAGACTGCTAATACTGCTGGCTCTTGTGTAATTATGCTGACTTTCACAATATCTTACTTGTGGTTTGTTGTTGTCTATCTGTTCATTCTTGCTTTTATATTTCTTCCACACTTACATGAAGTATTTTCATTTAATTCATATTCATTTTGAAATAATTAATTAACTTGTAGTCACTGAGCTTGTGTTTTGATTGTTGTTTGGTATCATACAGTTGATTTATGGTGGTGAATGTTGACGTTTGTGTTTTGTTGTGGGTTTCATAGTTGAAATGGTTTAGCTGCATATTTCCCACTTGATTATGTGCTTCATTTGTGGGACAATTTTCTATTGGTATGTTACAGTGCTGCACAGTGCTTTTTCTTTTACTTTTCTTGTAGTAAAATATGGCACTGTGTAATTGCTCTAGATATGTAAAAATGAATGTGGACTTGCACGCAGTAAATGATGTTGGCTTCACGAGAGAAACACAATGTCCTTTGTCACACAAAAGTCACACACACGTTTTCATTATAATATTTCTCAAACAAATGGTTTACTGTATGGGACAAAGTGCTCTGGTTTACTCTGCTGCTACATTCACCTGCATTCATTTTCAGCTTCAGCCTGATTTTAATAAGTTATGTGCTGCAGATGCCACCTGTCTTAGCATGTTGCTGCATGTTAGATGGCGTGCTGGTTTTTACATGTGTGCTTGTCAGTTCACTAAATGGGTTACGCCTCATGATGGCTGGAGGTGTTTTTTTGAGGAACAGACGCTGAGTGTTGACCAGATATTTCCCACGTGCTGTGATGTATGTGCTCATGTGCTGCTCTTCAGCGACTCTTCTGTACACTGCACACACCTGCTGCTTCTGCTTTTTCACAAGCTCCACCTCCACCCTCACCTGTAGACTCTAGCGTCTAAAGTTTATTATCATACAACTCTTCTGCACTGAATTATGTTTATCCTTGTGGGTAGTGATGAGGTCAGAGACTAGATGCCAAAAATCAACTCTGTACTACCATTACAAATCTGTTCCACATGAGCTGGTTGATGGAACTTTTCTTATGTCCAACAGACATCAAAAACACTGCCAGCCTGTCATTTCCCATGACAACAAACTGTATTTTTGGCATGTCAATGCTAAATTCAGCAGAGGCAATGCAAAGAAAAGTAAAACTGTGGGCTCTGTGTGTTTCAGAAAGTGTCTGGAGTTCTGTCAGAGGCAGTATTTGTCCAGTTTCCTGTCAGTCACTGTATTCTGGTACAGCACAGACTAGGATGAAAGAAACTCTGATAATAGTTGTGAATTCCAAGGAAATTGAAAGTAGCTAGAAGCTCATTTTGAAGCGAGTCCCATCAGCCGGCCAGATGGACTGTCTGACTCCAAACAAAATATGCAAAATATCCCCTTTATTTGAGGACGGTCAAAGCTGCTGGCATTTTGGGAGTGCACACTGAAAGAGCTGACTTCCCTTTTAAAAAGTGAAACAAAAATCACATTTTCATATGTGTGTTATGTTTCCTATTAACTGAAAGGAGCTTGTAGTGGTGTTTGGATCAGTTTGCCTTGATGTGTATGTTGGAGAGGAAGCCATCGAGGTCACCTGCCACTACTGACAGTTGAGATTTTGTCTTTCCTTTTTCCTATAAAAATTGAGGTGTCTATATTTGTTTTTGAAAGCATACCAAATTATCTGGACGCTGTCGAAAGTACAGAAATCTTATTATGCTGTTGCTAACTTACTACAGTTTTTCACAATTGCTAAAACACTAATCTCCATTCTTTGAACCAAATTCTAAGTAGCCTAAACTCATTTTTCGAATCAAACACTCTTGGCCAAACCTTAAACACTGTTCAGGTACTTAGACACAATTTGCAAAACTCATCTGCTCTTTTTTCAAAACCTTAAACACATTTCCACTGAATTGAACACATTTCACACTGTGATACACTTGCATTGCAAAATTGTAAACAGTGACAGCAAAATGTGAACACAACTCCAACACAGCTGTCACCTTTTAAACACAACGCACAATTGAACACACATGCTTCTAATGCAAGAAAAACCAGCTGTCCGTTCAGAGTGTGTATCCATCTACTATGGACAGAAGCATGTAGAGAGGCAGAGGAGGAAGAGTTCATCTGAGAGCGGCTGAGGAAGACCAAGAACAATCAATACTGGTGAAATTCGGTCAACTGCTGTATTGTACACCATGTTCTTGTTCATGGGATGACAATGAGGGAAGTAGGACAAAACCCAGTTCGAGCAGGTTCACTGTGACCAGCATCATCAGGACACTCAGAGAAGAGAACAGGTAATTGTTTGGTGCTGTACAACATTTGATATACAGTATACTATACAGACTGAAAGTATTGTAACACTCATTACAATACTATTTTTACTGGCTGTATATGTTTGTAAGTTCATTTTCTCCTTTGTAGAATTGAAAGACGACCAAATGAGGGTGGAAGCACTGCTCTTTTCTCCACAAGAAGCACTCATTGTTGACATGGTTTATCAAAATAATGCCTTCCAAGACATCAACTTTGATGGAATCAACAGTGTCTCTGTCTGCTATTGGTTTTGGTGTCTTTTTACCGTAAAAGACACTTCAACATGTAACTTCCTGGGACTAAGAATTGAACCGGTCACCTGGCAAGGGCTCTACTCACTGAGCTATCATGCCACCCCATAGAGAGACAAAACATAATTGGCCAACATGCCATTGTGGAAGTCTGGCCAGACCCCACACGAAGCGCTGATGTTGGAGAATAATCTCTACACGCCCTGGATACTGTGTCCTAGATTATTCTATGTAGTGTCTAATGAATGCTCTGTGGTGGATATAATTTTTACTTGCTGTGTGTACGATGTGAACAGTGTTTGCTTTTGAACACAGGATAAACTGGTTTTGAGGTGGTAGTTTGACTTTGGATGGGAAAGTCTGAGGTTTTGTGAATGCAGTTTGAAGTTTGGGATTTGTGTTTAAGGTTTTGAGAAAATAGCTGGAGGTTTCAAGAAATGTTTTAGCAATTGTGAAAAACTGTAAATGAAGTCCAGTTTATAACTGTACATTTTTAAGTTTTGTCTGCCCTCTTGTGTAGAGACCTGGTATCTTCCAATTGTATTGCACATATTGTACAGAATATCAAAGTATCATATTTCCCTCCGTTCCTGGTTATCTTTCATCCCTGTGCAATAATCACCTGTGGGTTTTCAAAAGTCTATTTGGTGTTTGTGACAAACTTTCAACAGAAGGAGAGAAAATCATTATGAAGGCTTGATTAAAGTAATTACATGGCTGCCTTTCAGCAAACTGACTCATTCAATCTCAAAATAAAAAATGTAAATAAATCCTTTAAACTCCTTTATACTCTTAATAATCTTAATACAGTACATACCTGATTGCATATATTGATGGCATATATTTCCAACATTATTTTTAGCCTATGGTATGATACTGTTTGTAAACAGTGATTCATTGCAACAACATGTATCTCCCAGTAGAGGGTGGTGTTACTTAACTAATCCCCGATCTGCAATTCATCTTGTTCTCACTTTACTGTATCGGACATTCGCAGCATGAGGTGCAATTTAAATCTTTTATCCACTTGTGTATATATTTCAGCTGTGTTGGAGGAAAAAATATCAGGCATCATCTTTTCAGCTCTGTGAACTGAACTATCATTTAATTAATCAAACCAAACTCCAAAAGATAACATAGGATTTTGTTTTAATAGCTTTTAAATCACAATTTCATTTTGTACATCTGGTCACAAAAAAACAGTCAAGACCTTACAACATCTCTTTCACTCTTGTATTTATTCACTGTCTCTCACTTACTCACACAAACACACACACACACACACACACACACACACACACACACACACACACTTGTGCTATTTTCTATCTTTGATTCATATCTGCTTTTATAACTTAAAAAATAATTTAAATAAAAAAAGCATTGATCTTCATGGGCACTTGAGAGAGATGAAACTCAAACAAAGGGGCTGGCTGTCAGTGTGTCAGTGTCAGTATTTTTTTTGTTTTTTTTTACTGGGGGAGTTGAGCTGTTCAGAGTTTAGTCATTCTCCCAGAGAAAAGAGTCATTCCGCAGCACTTTGGCCAGTTTCTCATTAAACGGTGTGTAGAAATCTCGCAGAATCTCTTTAGTGATGGGCAGCATCGGTCCTAGGTTTTTATCAGCTGGCCTCCTGGTGTTGGATGCTGGGCTTCTCGTGATTTCTGACTCTCTCTCTTTTGTCAGCGGCCCTGTAAAGCACACACAAACATGTCTTTCACATCCCTACTTTGTGGGCCACTTCATTTTTTGCCACAGAACTAATGAAATGGATCAAAATATAGCAAAGGAATCTGAAATGTCACCATTTATCAGCAGTGCTCTGAGCAGAAGATTTGACACTGTAGGAGGTAATCACATCTGGGCAGGTGTTGTCAGCTCTTTGACAAACTAAATTGGACCTTGGGGCAATTAGACTGTGGGATGAAGTGAGTGGGGCCTAAATAAGATGTGTTCCAGACCACAGGGCAAAACTTTACAGTATGTATACCAGGGCAGTAATTGATTGCATGCCCCAAGGTAAGGTTGTCGCTTTTGATGATAGTGGAAGGTGTATGAAAGTTCAGAACTGTATCTAAAGGAAAAGTATTTTTCTTTTCTTCTGTAGATTACTTAAGCATATCAAAATGAAAGTAATTTTTAATGCAATGCAAGCACATCTCTTTTTAGTATGGTAGACAATAGCATAAATGTTACTTATGTCCCTTGAGTACTTTTAACTCTACATTAGGTTTTGGGGCTGAAATACACAGCACAATACAAGTCAAAACATTCATTCTTCTCTAGACTTCAGGGTGGACTATAATTAGCTATTGCTGCAGCGCCACATGAAAAGGACAAAATGGTACACAGTTCAAATTTTCTAGTTGCAAGCAGAAACACAACACTGAGCTTAAGTGACTAAGCTTCACAAAGCTCACAAAAAAACATTTTTGTTGCTTATTTTTAACTTTTTGTGAAAGTCAGTGACATGCATTCAATATTGCATATCTATCTGTCTATTTCTATTACATTGAGGGAATGACCTCATATGTAGGCACAGTATGTGTTGCTGACATACCCAGGTTAAGGAAATCAAAAACTTTGTGCATTGTGTATTTCCTGTTAGATGCATGGTCCTCCAACCTCAGGACCAGAATCTGTTCTCTGCTGAAGATGGTCAGCCAGTCCATTAAGTACACAATGTACAGCCCAACTTGCAATCTGACCTGAGGAAACAAAACAATCATAATGTGAGATAACTAAGCTCTGTCCAAGAAACATCCTCCTTGGCTGAGGGACCTTGTGGTGCATGCCTGGTTAAACTTCTTTAATGAGAGAATATCTTTGTTTTCTGTGCTTGTTTTTCTGTGTATCTGTGCTATTTTTGACTGATGGGACAAAACAAGCTATTTGAAAATGTCTGTTCTCTCTCTGAGAACTAGTGTTGTTTGTTGATTATTTACACAACACAGCTTTAGTTGCAGTGTAAAAATATAGATTAGATTAGACCCTGATTTTCTGTCAAATTTCACCAAAGTGTCTGCAGGTAGTCCAATTGTTGTTGAAATTAATTTCACTATGTTCACGGTAGGTGTAAACAAGATACGTTGTTCGTGAGAAAGGAATTACTGTATGTAATTTTACTTATTTAGCAAAACTGAAAGCCCATTCATAATTAATGCATACCAGCCAGGCCGGCGACTCTTCCTTTGTTAAATCGATTTGGTAGAACAGTGAAGGTCAATCATGTTCTCACACTGCTGTTTATTTGTCTTTTTTCTCCATTCCCTAGTCTTTATCAAGGAGACACAGGAATGAGAGACCACTGTAAGGACAGCTTTTCACATGGTCTAATAACTCTGAGGAGATGTTAGTAGATAGACGTTTCAGCCAGTGGCAGTGAGTGATCATGTTCTTAAGGGTACCACTAAGCTTGTCAGTAGTAGAGCAGGACCTCTGAATACCAGTCAGCCTCATCCAAAAGAGGATGGGCTACTTCTCCACTTTACCTCTCAGCCAGTCTGCCTCCTGCTACTGTGAAAAAAGCTGGCCAGGTGCCCAACACTGGGCCCCTGCTCTAGCTAGCACTAAGGTTTAGGTTATTTTGTGAGAAAGAAAGAAGTTCATGCCACTGGTAAACTAAGTTTTGTGGTATTAGGAAAAGTTATAGACACTACACTGCTCTGTGGTACAATAGTTTTACCAAGCCTTTTCATAAAGTAGGCCTGCAAGCTTTAGTATGCGCTAATAAAGTGTGGATTTCACTCCATCTGTCTTTTTCACCCCTTTTCTATTTCTCCTTCCCACCAGCTAATACACTAAAAGCAGGGCTGTGAGACAAAAGCGAGAGGGAGGGTAGACTCACTGGCATGGCATTGTTGACAGTGGTGTTGTACACACAGGAGTGAATTGTGTACTCTGTAAGGCACCCCTCAAATAACTGCAGTGACTCTGACACCTTCTCATGGAAGTCCTCTGCAGATTTATTGGCAATACCAAAGTAAAGGTAGTCAGAATAGAGCCTGCAAGACAACAGAGATGAACTGTAAACAAATTTGAACACAAAATATACCTTAAAATTTCATCATGATGAAATAGGACATATGTCTTATTGTTTTTAATGTATTTTAACCTATTTTAACCCATATTTTGTTTTGCATGATTATGCTGATTATGCACTAGTCATTCTTTTAAAAGAAAACATTAAAAAACACTGCTAATCTCATGATTTAGTCAGTGTGTCTGGTACCTAATATAATAAAACAAAGACCAAACTATTTGCAACTATTATCTGATTAATTCCAGCCTGTACAAAGGGGAATGCTAGAGACATATGAGGCATAAAAACACTTCATTACAAATCAGTCTGAGATGTTAGACGGTGTCTGTTTCACTCAGATGCCTACATTGTAAACAAGTCTAATGTAATAAAAATGGCACCATTAATCTAATTG
This sequence comes from Sandelia bainsii, assembly GCA_032362345.1. Lineage (NCBI taxonomy): Eukaryota > Metazoa > Chordata > Actinopteri > Anabantiformes > Anabantidae > Sandelia > Sandelia bainsii. The sequence continues at coordinate 13,172,199 of JAUMHL010000012.1, forward strand.
AGCATACAATTCATTTCCACTAGAATTACGTTGAGGCTGTGATTTGACAGAAGCAATTATAGAGAGCATGTTCAGACATTCTCTAAGGTAAAAATCAACAATAATAGCATAAAATAATCCCGGTTTCAACAGAATGCCTCATAGGCATTTAACCGGGAGCTCTCCATGCACCTCATAAAGCTGTCATAGCAGAATTATGTGATGTCAGACTGAGTAAAAAGCAACAGATCTTCTATGACAACAGGTTTTTTTTTGTTTCCTATAAACAGCAAAAGTACCTGTCTGTGTCTGCAGTGTAAAATGTTGTGATGGATGCACAAAGGTGGCAGTATGTGTGTCAGAACTCTGTCTGCTGTTGCTTGTATTCACCTGGTCTAGATATAGCATAGGAGAAAGTGAAACAGCCCACCTTTCCACTGGATCCCTGAGCATGACTATGAAGCGGGCATCAGGCTGCAGGGCGTGGATGAAGTCCTGGATAAGGAAGGGAGGCTCTCCCTCTGTGTTGTTGTCATAGAAATACACCCAGGCGTTGTTATCCCACATGGTGGATGCACTGGCTTCTCCTGAACAACACACCCACAGTGGGTAAAATAAAAACATAGACACAGACCACCATGCTTCTGCAATTTTGCAGCCATGCAGGAAAAAAAAAAGGAATTATTAGGAATTGTTTCCAGTTTCCTTTTTTGATATTAGAATAATTGTTTACATAAGTTTTCAAGCAAAAACAACACATTTTCCATGGTCACAGCTTCTTGACAGATTTAGTTTCTTTTCTGTTTAGGACATTGTGATGGACAATTCTTGCAGTGTTTTGATTAACTCATTAACAGCTAAATCAAGAAAATAACAATATTTCAATAATCAACACGTTTCTTTAGAGAAATTGACAGTACAGAAAATGTAAAGTAGGGAGCAAACACAAATGAATGGCTGATCGCTCAGTGTAAGTAAGAAAACAGGTTTGCTGAGTGAAGTAATTTTGTGCAATCCGATGGAGTTTTCTATTGTTCTGTATTTATACTGATTGTATTGATTTTTCACTCATTTCAAATAATACAGATAAAAATTGAAAATTGACAATACAGAAAGTTGTTCTTTGGATAAATATAAGTTTGTTTTGACTTATTCATATAATTGCCTCCAAATCAAGTCTGCAGGCACAGCATGTTCCCAATACACATGCAACAAGTCAATAAAAAGAGACATTCTAAAGCTAGTGCACAAACCAAAAACAAGAGTAATTACATCTCCAGCTGTTAGCAAAATTGTGGAACAACTTCAATCCACACAGTGACACTTCTTGTGCTCATAACGAGTCAGAAGACGTTTCCCAAACAGTTTGAGAGCCGAAACTTTATCAGGCTGTGCTAAAACATAATATCCAGGATTCATAGGTTATCCGTGCCTTCATTATCCTCTTATCTGTGAAGTGAAGCTGTGATGTATTTGGAGAGAACACAACGAGGAACTTATCTACCTCCCTTCCTCTAAAAAATTGATGATAGCTAGGGTCTGTTTTGTGTGACGACAACGGTGAGAGTAAAACAGGTTTGCTGCTAATACTGTTAGCACTAAAATGATATGCACTGTAATCAAGTCTATTTTAAGGTCTCCATGTCCGTTTAAGAAGAGCTTATTTTGCTCCACAGGGAGAGGCTGTAGTAGGGCAAACGGAAGAGCCAGACTGGTCAGACTCTGGTGTTTCGCAAAGGCTTGGTCTTGGCTGGCAGTTGAAGGGAGTCAGAAGCCCAAGATCCTGGCCATAGGCCTGTCCCTTGCTGGGCTCTCCCAGGACATGGTGTGAATACTGAGCAGGGCTTTGGCACACTCCCTCCTTACAAGGATTATTTACTCAAAGAGTGAAACAAAACAGGGCGGCATGCTAAGCTGCACTCAATGCAACCAACTCAGTCCAGTGTGAAAAGGCTATTGTTAAAAACTTAAATCAGTTATTCTTTGCAGCTGAGCAGTTCTTTCAAATCATGTTTGGGTGACGGGAAAAGACTGAGACAGATGGAAGCAGAGGGGCTGGAAGCAGGATATGCAAATAGAGGAAGGAGGTTTGTAAGACTTCTCCACCCCGCTGCGGATATTATTGCTGCCTTGACACAAAAAACAATTATTCCTTTCTACAGCACTTCAGTGAAGTGGCTAAATGAAGCAGAAGGAAGTCCAGTATTATTAAGCTGTTAGAGCCTCTCTTTAGGGCTAATTCACTGGCTCTCTTAAAAATCACCATCATTCTCTACAGTGAGAATGACTGCTGCAGAGCAATCCCATGCTACAGCCTCGCTACCTGCTACTGTAATAGCAGCTTTGTAATATTGGATGCAAGATTAAAAGTGAAGTTCCAGGCAAGTGTCAGGTCACTCCAAGCCAAATGCTATTGACTGCAGCCTGTTGAGGGCACATAGTATTGTCAGTCAGCATTCTACACACTGGTCACAATGCTGATGATTCAGCAGAGGGAGGGGGGCAAAACCTGTTCTCTGACATGATGTGACACTGTGACAAAACAGGAACTGAAAAGGAAATGTCTGTGCAACTAAAAACGCTAGATGATCTGATTACAAGATGGTAGTCAGCGTTTGACGCATCACTTCTGTCATTCTTTTTGCTTCCCACTAGTATGTAATTCTTAGATAATCATTCTGTTATGGGTCAGTGGTTTTTCAAGGGAACAGAGAAATGCTGAAAAGCAGCTTTATGTCATATGGTTTCAAGTGGTGCTTTGCTTTCTTTGTGTCAAAAGCTGTCACTGAGATTTACTGTCTTGGTTTTAGACACTTAAGAATAGAGTTACTATGTGAAATAGAATTTAAAATATATCGGTATCATTTTTATTCTACAGTTCCAGGAAAGGTATACACAATTAATGAACATGGAAGAGGTGTACATGGTTATTAGCATTCTCTATTGTACATGCTGTAGTTCTGACTTTAATCTCATAATTCTGAGATTAAAGTCAGAACTCAAATAATATTTTTATGGTGGCCCTAATCTTCCTCCCTAATTATGATTATATAAACATTTATGGATATCATAGCATTGCTGCTGACTTTTGCACAGTACTATATTGGAGTTCATTATAATTAATCCCTGGAGTGCCACTGAAACACAACCAAAAGGACACCACATCCTGGTATACTCTTAAACCAGCAACCACAACGAGCCACTACAAATTTAAAAACTTATGAACAGACATTAGGGGTTTTATTATTTCATTTAAGCTATGTAAACAAGTGCTTTTAATACAAATGGGATGGAAAGGATCAAAGTGGATAGAACTTACTGCTGCTCATAATCACTGATGAATAATCTAAATATAGCATAAACAAAATATTTTACACATTCCAGGGCACAATTTTAAATGAATGTAATACATTGCAAAGTATTATTAAACTGTATGTAGCACTATTTTACCTATGATGACATTAGGGTGGATGGGGCTTCCACTTGCATTTGCTGTGAGGTTGCCCTGGATTTGGTAAGCAGCCTGATCAAATAAGTCCAAGTAGTCTTCGACTGGGTATCGATCATGGAAGCCCTCACTGAGACGAATGATACCTAGTGGAGGAAGAAGACAGGCATGGTGAAATTAGGTATACTGATATGTTTTTCTACTGTACATGGGGCTAAGATGGGTGTGTATCGATCAACTATGTTTTTATTTCTGCCTGGCCTCTCCTCCTTAGGGAAGGATGTCATTAGGTTTTCTGTGTTGTCCTGACTGAAGATTGACCTAAAAACGTTTAAATTCAAATCCAGTCCCAGTTTAGCAGAGAATATGGTCCATAGTTTTCTGTGTTTCCAATTAAGGACCAATGTCAAGTTAATGCTTTAAATGCAAGACAAGCAAATGTGTTTTCCATCTGAGCTGCTGTGGTGTGCAGTATAATTACAGTTTACTAGGCAATTGTAAAGATTCATTGAAGGACTTAGATGTATCCATGCAGTATAAGGATAATGAGGTGATCCAAGCATCTGTTACATTCAGTGATGCTTTGCCGGTGTCGCGGTAAAACACCTTCCTCTAGTTAGCAGGAAAACATGATTAGAAAAATTGAGTAAAGTCTCGGAAGCAAGCAGCCTGCGTCATTATTCATCCAGGATGGTCACACTTGTATGAGGTGTGATGGAGCTGGTGTGTTTCACTTCAGCAGTTCTTCTTCTTCTTTCATCCCTTTACTTTTCGATCTAAATGAATCATCACAAAACTTTTAAATGGTCTTTGTTTCTTGATTGCACTGCATACGAAGCCCATATCTGCTTAAAATTCAAACGGCTCTTCTAAGAACATTATCTGGCATGGATTGCATCCAATCACCTTTTCACCGCATTGGCTGAGTGAAGCCTCCAGGGGAATGAAATAAATAAATACAAAACAACACTGTTTGAATTCAGGGTGTTCTCAGAAGATGTTAAAAGAGAAAAGGGCTGATTAGCAGCACATAGCACTAGACACTAGAAGAGATGGAGAGAATAAACACACAGGGAATGAGGAAGGGTACAATAACCTATGTCCTTGGGATACAGCTGTATTTGCTGCTATGCAACATCAAAAGGCTGCAGAAAACACAACCGTGATGCAGACAAATTAAAGCAAACAACTCCTCCACAGCTTTATGAGGTTTAAATAATTACTGTATCAACTCAGAGAATTGCAGGCAGACTGATCAATTCACAAATTAGGTTTTGTGGGTCTCAAAGGGATTAGGGGCATAGTCAACAACTGGATAAACTTCAAAAGGACCACTTTGGCTGAGATAGCTAAGCCTCCTTTGATATTTGCCGTGAGAATTTGGATGGATTTTTTTTTTTTATGTGGCCAATACTGTTTGTAGCAGCCTCAACAAGTATTCTGCCAAAAGCCTTGGTGAAATTATTAAAATCGTTTAGGCATTTCAGACAGGCAGCTTCAGGCAAAACAAAATGTATGTATCTGTCATTTTTGAGCAGAAGAATAACGCTCATCCTCAGTGAGAAATCACCATGCAAATTGAGTCCTCATGCACTAATGTGATAGTGCGGCTGCTGTTTTTAAAGGAGAGTTATAAGATTATCTGTATGTACACGTCTTTCAACTCGGTATAAAGTCATTATCTAATTTGCTTTCAATTTCATAATCAGAGTTGACTTTGAACAGGGACATCAGTCAAGAGGCAGATCAGTGCCCTACAGTTTAACTGCTGCTCTTAACTTTTTTTACTCCCATATTTCTTCACAAATGCGCACACACACATTAGTGACACACACTGACTCACTCCTGATGCCTTCCTTTTGAACTGCAGAAGAGTCTCATTATTCATGAGCCTTAATGGCTGTCTCAGTTATAAAGGAAAACAAAAAAATGATGATGATGATGATTTGCTTTTTTTCTGCTTTTTCTTTTTTTTTTGGAGCAAAAACTAGATGAAATCAGAATCTTAGCCTACAGAAGTTAAAACTATTACTCTGCTTGTGTGGACACTAATTATCAGCTAAGGTTCAGTTTAGGAGCAAATCTTTCTGATCTTTCATTCTTTCTTTCTTTTTTTTAAAGAAAAAGTCAGCAAATCAAAGCAAACAAGCAAAACACTTGCTCTTACCTCTAAATGAATGTTTCTTTATTTATTTATTTTAATGATTAAGTGACATATTACCACCATTTAAACTCCATGAGCCAATGTACTATCACTGTAAGTCAGAATTCTGGCAGGAGGTTGTGTGTTCCTAAAAATTCTGAACTGAATAAAGGTAAAAACATATAATACTTAAGTCCACATTAGGTAAATAGGAAGTAAGTTCAAACAAACAATATTTGCTCCATTACTTTTTTCAGTATAAAATATATGGTGTGAAAAGAAATTGCACCCAGAAAGCTGTGAAATGAAACAAGAACTACAAAATGTAGGAAGGAAACATTTGTGCTGGGGAAATGTATTGCAAGGAAAGAGGGCAACGTGAACATTTGCAAAATTTACAGGAAACAGTGCACCCACATATGTGGGTTCAAAGTGTTCAAGGAAGCTGTGTTTTTCAAGTGGTTTGAAAAAGGGACAAATCTATGTCACAGATGATGACGAAGTACAGTTTAGCCTAGATCGTTCTGCAATAGTCTTAGTTGAGCTTTTAATGAGCACCATCACCGCATGCGTTCAACCATCTATGTATCAAGTCAGCAAAGTTGCACTGGCAAGAAGTTGGTAATGGTGTAAACACACACAGAAGGGGGAAATAAAAAAAGATTATTAGCATTCAAAATGTTGACGGAGGAAGTAATAAAGATTGTAAATACACTATTAGAGCTGTAAATTTGGAGCTAACAACTCCCAAGTAGAAAATACACAGTTTAGGTTTCTACTCATGTACATCACAGAAATGGGACTTATTCATTTCTGTGTTAATTATGCTGGGAGAGCGAGCTGAGATGTTTAATTCATGTCACAATCATGACTCGCATCAAGCTAGGTGCTGCATAAAAAAACTATTGTGGTTACAGTTTTTGGTTTATTTGATGTAGAGAAATCTCAGCCTGTCAAAGTTTGAAAGTGTCAGTCAGTACCCTAGAGATTTCCCTTCCAATTAACTACTGAAATGCATAGAAATTGAGTAATTTAGTTACCACAATCTACAACATCTTAACAATATTATGACAGGAAGAACACAAGAGATAAATTTAATTATAATGAAACAGACAAGCCTGCCTTGCCTTGAAGGATGAGACTCCTTCAAGTGTTTGCCACTGATCACTTTTCTGAAGCTCCCCGGAGTATGCCTCTGCCAAATTTTTATTTTATAATGCTCTCAGGTTCTCATTATTGTGTATCAACCTGTGGGCCTTTATCATGCCAAATTATAGATTTCTATACTCACCAAACCTCTTGCGGGTCCACCAGTGTGGTTCTTTGAAAGTGGTGAACTTTACGTCCGGGTGCAGCCTCAGTCTGTCATACAGATCTGTTGTGCCACACTTTGGTTGGCCAATGATATAGAAATAAGGCAGGCACCGCATGCGGTAGAGTTTCCCATCACGGTGAAACAAGTGTTCTTGAAAAGTATTCCTCAAGTGCTGAAACACAGTGCGGAAGCGCCTTGAATAGCGCGCATACAAGTTTGTTCTGTATGGGTCCAAAGTGATATTCCTAGTGTATTCCTCGTACCAACAAGGGTTCCTCACACCAGGCAGAAATTCATGAGGGATAACAGAAAACATCTGTAAAGACAAAGAAGTCAGACTGTGTAAAGTTGCTGGGCCACCATAGTTCCCAAATTTTTAAAACCATTTCAGACAAAAATCTTAAATGGTCTACAGGAGACAAAATCTCCTGTAAACTATTTTATTTTGGTGAAACACATTTTTTAATGAAGTGCTACATTTGTTAATTGAAAGCAAGTCGCAAGGAGGTAGTTTGGGTGGACACATAATGTGCAGGACTGAAAAACCAGAGAGTCCAGAGTCTCATGTGAGGTTAGGTTTAGGCAAGATAAGCCCTTGGGTCAGGGTTAGATGGGTCATGTTTTGGTTTAAATTATCACAGAACTGGATGTTGAACTGCAAGATTTTTACAAAAAACTAAACGGGATGTATATGTATGTATGGATATTTTGGTGGCCAAAAATACATTGCCTCTGTACATTGTATAACCGTATTTGCAACTTGTCTTTTATGTTAATTACAACATATGAGCATTATCATTATGTTATCTGAAAACATAATCAAGGTGTGATTATGTTCCTCACAGAAATGTATTTATTATTGCAGTTTAGTTGTGTAGAACATAATTATAACATAACTATCTAAGAGACACAAGTTTGCATTTTTTGGTGATCAAATACAACAAATGCTTGTGTTACTGTGATTCACTCAGTGCATTTGAGAAACAGCTACTTTAAGGACAATTAATGCCGGATCCATCCACAGTGGTATTGATTGTCCCACAGCCACACTCTCCTATTCATTAGCTTGTTCAATAAGAAATTAGTTATGTTGCAAATAACCCTGGCACAAGCCATTATCATTAGGATTAACAATTAATTGAACCAAGCTTTGAGGTGAGACAGACTTTGCGAGAAAGCCATGGGGCCAGTGTGCTTGAAGACTGTAGGATGACTTTGAGCTTTAAATCCCTCCTGAAAATATTAGGTAGAGACATATGCAATTATCTGGTATGACATGAAGAATTATACAAGGTTTTCAGAGCAGTTTTATCTTTAAATAAATTAAATTAGAAACTGCAGCCTGTGGGGAATTGCACCAGCATAGATGTACTGAACCCAATATAGACAGCATGCAGGCATGAATACTGATTTGAATAACCTTTTCACTTAGCCTTTAATTACACTTCAAGACACATCTGAGATTGTCAATTAAAAGCAAGATCAATATCATTCTGGCCCATGTTTGTATTATGATTAAATTAGAGCGATAATATTTACACAATAAAACACTGACGGATTCATTACGGAAAACAATCTGATAATAAATTTAATTTGATTTTGCATCCTCAGGATCTCTTAAATGGAAAATAAGACAGATATACAGAAACTTTTGACTCACATGTGGCTCACTGTTAATCAGTGCCTTAAGCCCTGGAACCTGCCGGCTGCTGCGAAACTCCACCTTGGATGTGATTGACTTGACCACCAGTTTGATATGTGTGTAATCCTTGATGGAGGAGAGGTTGAAGGCAAAAGGTCCTGGACTGACCAGGCTGCTGACATGGTAGGGAGATGGGGTGAGGAGAAGGCCTTTCTTGTCTCCTGTCAGAATGTATGAAGCCATGATGAGGAACATGACGGCCAAGCCAAACAGGAAACTGTAGAGACGGATCTTGCGGAAGCAGCCGAGCGTGCTCCAGCGCCTTGGTATTTCCCGTTTCACCTCCAAGACCGCAAAGAGGTTCATGGGCGTGTCGTCCACCTGAAGGAGCAACGGCCTCTTGCGGTAGTCTTCCATTGCTGTGCCCAGCAGGCTGTATTTGTAGTCCATCTGTGTCATGGTGTCAACAGCCTGTGAGTCCCAGGTGTGACAGCTCAGACACAGGGAGGCGTTATGAAGTAGGGGCCAGACAGGCAGGAGGTTTTAGAATTGGGCTGACAGTTCATTTCCATGATGGGTTGTTGAGAACAGCCCACTTTATCCACTGGCACTTTCCTGGGAAGAGGAAAACAAAGTGACATAAAAGAGAGCTGTCAATATTAAGTCACTGTTCACTTGTGGGCTGATGTAGCAACTTCCTAAATCTTGAGTAACATTTGAAGTAACTCTTTACCATCTACATTTTTGTGTGTTGCTGAGCCTCCCACTTTAAAACTAGCCATACGTCATGTAAAATTTACCAGAAGTTTTATTGAAATTCTTTCACAAAGAATAGACAGATGATCACATCTTGTTCAAGTGCTAACTGCACAGAGTTGCTATGACGGCCAGACTGTCATCACATCCCTCAGTGTCTAATTGCAAATTGATTCAGCAGTCAAACAATTATACACAGATAAGGTGTTTTTCCCAGGCTGACCCTTGACCGCTACAAGATCAAAATCATCAGGTGGATTTTATGTTGGCTGATGTACAACTGAAGGACTTGAACCTGTGTGTTTCTGCAGATGTAGAAAAATAACCTCAGACTATACAAAGAACAAATTAATTCATAGCAGAGAGAAAACTGAAAGAATCTTTTGAATATTAATGACTGCAATAAAATGCCCTTCTTTAAGAAATAAGAATCCTGTAAATGGAAGCTCTCTTCAAAATGTCACAATTTATTGGAAAAGTTATTCTATATATAACATAATTTAGATTGTGACTAATAACACATTTTGCAGCACTAAACTAATTTTACCAACTTCCTCTTAAACTTCCTGTTTTAATCATACAGTACATCAACAGCCTTTACACCCCCTTTCCTCTGTGTGCATCATGAGGACAAGAGATGTACTCAACCCAAAAACTATGATGCTGCATGTCAGACTCTCCAGGGGAGAGACACAAAAATAAGAGATATCCGGTTTGTACCAGAGAATGGATTATGTTACCAGCAAATGGTATTTCTCACTGAATTCACATGGATCAACAGTCGCCCACAGATAAAAAAAAGAGCTAATGTCTAAGGGGTGAAAGAATTGGGGATCTTTAATGATAATGCTCCCGCAGCTGCACCGTTTAGTTTTTGTCCTTGAGGCTTTCTTTGTGTCTGGAGCTGAGCCAACATGATGAATACAATACAGCATAATGACAAAAATTCAACAGAGCTGCGGGTCAAGGATGTGTTTCAAAGGAAGAGTGGGATGTCAGTGAATATGGCTGAAGCCTCTGGCTTCATGTTTACACTTTAAACTACATAGATGCAGCCACAAAATTGGCGTGTTATACCTGCAACCTGTCCCTGCTTGCACACAACATAAGGTAAGAGCACTATGAAAGTAAGCCATCACTCCTGCTCAAGGCTGCTGATATTGTCTTTTCCTATCACCACTGCGCATTGCCCACACCCTTTGCACAATTCTATATTTGTGGTGCTTGTGGCAGAGCTGATAAGAGGACGATTGGAGAGCTCCTAACTCCATGCTCAGGCAATGTAATTTACCCCCAGCTGGGCTCTCACCGTCACCCCACAGCAGCAGTGTCTCCAGGAGACGGCTGGAGAAATAACAAGCCCTGCTTTGAAAAGACAGATTTCTAGCCCTCAAGAAGTTTGTCTGACTCTGACTTCAGTGAAAAGGGAAGCTTTAAATGATACTGGATTCATTCCAAAAGGCTGAAACCACAGTCTGATATTACTGTTGTCACTTTTAGCCAAAAAAAAATACCTATCTTTTAAAGGTAATTTTTATCACCAAAATATTTTAAATTACAATAGCTGCCTCAATTACAGTTTGCCCACACATTGCAGATGGTGTATCAGTGCTTCTCTTGCATAAAAAGTTCATCAGAACAAGCTCATGTACAATAGTCTGTAATGATTAACATTCTCAAACTTTCCAAAGTGATTAAAGACAAAAACACTAAGCACTTCACTTTTAACAGAAATGCAATTACAACAGGTCAAATGCTATGTTCCATCACAGGGATGAATTGTACACTGTGTAATCAAAGTGCTAGAAGAATGACATTTTCAGGATTGTACTTGATTGTAACAAGCTCACTGTTTGCTGTTGATGAGTTTATATGCTCATCTGTAGTCGTCATGCCATTAGCACTTATTGACTGTCTACGTCCTTCATCAAAGGTTAAGTCAATTGGCTGCTTGTGCTCAAGGCTATTTAAGCTAGAGGAAAGGAAGATGAGGGCATGAGTGTTAGAGATGAGTACAGAGAAGTAAAAAGAGAGTGGGTAGATGGATAGGAACAGGTGAAAAAAATACTGCGTCATTAAATAGAGAATGTCACACTCAAAGGAACTCGCATCTAAATCAATCAATCAACTAACTGTAGCAGTGGGCGACTGGCAGCTTGATAGATCTGCTATATTCATAAAGTAAATACATTGCTCCTGTCCATCAAACATGATGAAATGGCTTAAATAGAACACAAATATGTCTGCAGAACAGTGGACAAAGAGGACAGGAGGCAAGATTGCATTATCTACCATATTGTAGCTTGCAAACTTTCAAATCTGTAATAGTAAAAAGCATAGTTGAATGTTTGCCTGACTGAATAAAACATGTTTCTGCACCTCCTACATTAGTGACTCTGATTACTGTCTATCTGACTATCTAGGGGGGAGCACGGTGCTGTAGTGGTTAGCACTGTCACCTCACAGCAAGAAGGACCGGGGTTGGTTGTCTGTTTGTCTATATGTCAGCCCTGTGATAGACTGGCAACATGTCCAGGGTGTACCACGCCTTTGCCCAGTGACAGCTGGGATAGGCTCCAGCACCACCATGACCCTTAAGAGGACAAGCGGTTAGGATAATCGATGGATGAATGGATGTATCCAAGTGTGTCTTTATTGATGGGTAATACATATTTTAATAATTGTATTTGAAAGTATTAATTAGACAAATATTTAATGAGTCTACAAGTTAAAAAGGATAAGTTTCCTCCTACCGGAAAGGATCAAACGCATTAACGACACAGATAACTCAAATTCATAATGATTGTAATTAACTTCAAAGACACAGGCATCAGTGCTAATGGCCTGCATGCTGTGCTGATGGGTCCCTCCCTGTGTGGTGCAAATAGAATTGCCACAGCCTTAATAACTCATCAGCATGAGACCTCTCCGTACTGCCTACCCTGTCATTCAGAGACGGATCAGTGAAACAGGCAATCAGACAGATTTGTTTAAAGTCTGCTTTCTGCTCTGCTCCTGCCTGTCCATCTCCCCTCTGGAAAAAAACCCAACCAGTCTCTCACACTTGCAGTTAATTGCTGTTCTCTTGTGTACCTTTTCTCCTCTGCTTAAGAAATCTGTGTTTATTGCTGTCAATGCACGATTATTATTTGTGTGACGAGCGACAGTATGGATGGACAAATTATCAGTTGAGCACTTTTTAAAAGCAAGAATTGAAATTTATCGTTGTTAACCACTATTGAGCATTTTGCTGGCAAATCATATTTAAAACTTGTAATATTACAGCATTTCTCATGCTGTCAAAATTCACTTCATTTGACACTGACAGTAAAATAAAAAGGGAGTGGTGCCATAAAAATACTTGACAGTAGTTTACAGTTTTGTGTTATTGTTGATGTTTCTCCTCTTAAAACTTGCCTTTTTAGCTTACCTTTTTTTATTTGACAGGCAATAGCCATTCCTGTTTATTCATTTTAGTTTTATTCCCGTATTAAAATGCCCCATTCCCTCTTTATTGTCTCTTATTTGTTGTATTAGTCTAAATTTATTTTTAACATTACCTTCACTCTTCAACACTTTGAATTTCATTAACCTGCATGAATGTTGCAATACCAATACAAATCAAGTTTATTGAATGATTGCTTGAGCAGTGAGAATATTGCTGTTTTTCTCCAATACTGTCCATGATCTGTGGTTATATTTTTTATAATAAATGCTCCCAGACAAAAAAATGACAAAAACTCTTAACAGCCCTTTAATCATCCATTCCTCAAATCACGGCAGCGAATGATCATTATACCTGGTTGCTGAGGGAGTGTGTGCACTGGAGAACATGCTGTCCTACTTCCTCGGCTCTCTGGTATTTCAAATAGAGGAAATTAATTGCATGGCCTGCTGATGGGCCTCAGAAAAAAATGGCCTTTTTGTTTTGATTCAAACCAAAGCACCAGCTCGCTCTCGGGCTACAGAGAACTCATTGCTTCACAGAAAATTATTAAAATATCTTAGTTATCCTCATAGACCTCCTAGTGTTGATGTCTTTATCTTCGGCTGCTGGAGCAGGTTAAAAGTTTTGGTTTTTTCCTTAAATTTTTCCTGCGCTAATACCAACCCATTACGTTTGGAAACCTTTACAGGAATCTCTAAAAGACTCTCTGTCCTCAGAAAACCAGAATAAGGAGATCTATTTAAATATCAGAGCATATTTTATTATTCAGTGCTGTTTACTTTGCATGACAGCTTAAAGTTATCTGCTGGAACAAAAGACAGAGGAGAGGTTATGTTGGAGACTGAGATGCAGTGGAATGATATATGAGGTTAAAGTCAATAAAGTCGAGCAAAACTGATCTATATTAGACCACAAAGAGGAGATGAAAAATCAATCAAGGACAAATTAATCGCTGGATATCCAATTTATAGTCATGAGTTGAACCAATAACTGATAGAGAAAGAAATCTAATTATCCTAAGGCAAACACAGTAAACCTGTTTATAGTAGACCGTATGATATTTAGATGTACTATGTATGTAGTATTATGATGTTACATAATACTGACTGATAAACAAGTGATTATCCCTGATTCATTGTGCATGTGTGAAGTAATACAGCGTTGTTGTCTTCCTATACAGATGGAAACATAAAATTTGCCTATAGACTCTGGTATCCATGACAGAAGTGAAAACAGATGAACACAAACAGAATATGTACAGTATAAACAACAATCTGCAGATTCTTTGGCTTCGCAACCACAGTGCCAGAGAAAAAGCTTTGTACTTTTGCTTCGTTCAAGGTGTGAAGGAATAAAAAACATGGGCACAAAATGAAAGGATGGACTGAAAAGCCTGTGATAAAGAGACTTGGGAGACCTTCAGAACAGAAAAGCACATTTTGTCCACAGAGTCCTTGTATGCAGCTGCCCAGGAGTACCCTTGACCTACTCTCACAGACTGATTTCAGCCATCCACTGTCGTACTGAACAGTTTATCATACAAGTACAAACCCATCCACAAAGCATTCAAGCATTTTTAGGACCACGTATAGCTATTCCAAAGCAAATAAGCTTATAAATGAGGAATAAACTGCTTATGCCTGTGTTCAGATAAGTGGAAAGTCAGTATTGCTGCAGACTCGGGCACTTCTCCGTTACGGCTTTTTCTACACAAATGACTGATGAGTTGACTGTTAAAGGCAACTGTAGCTAAAGGGCTGTAAACAACACATTTACTGTATGCTCATTTCTGAGAAACCATCTGCTCAGCCTGACTACAGTGACCTCTTAATATTTCTGAGATAAGGGAAGTGGGTTTGGTTGAAGTCCACCAAAAACACAGGAAGGACTGCTGGGCTCAAGAGCTTGACAGAATCAGTCAGAAGCAAGAACAAAGCATGGTGTCATTGCTGTGACAGCTGGAGAAAAAAATGTTTCCCCTAGACCACTCAAAATAATTAAAGTTCAGCATGAGGCCACTGCAAGAGTGGCACATTCGTGAGACTCAGCCTGACACGTGACACTGACACAACCTCACGATTGGTTCAAAAGGGTTGGTGAAAAATAGCTGCAGCTGACACTGACACTGCCTCCTCCAGTATCAAGGCTATTTTAATTTGCCAAGGAGATCTCAGAGGAGCTAGAGCTCTGTCTCCAAATTGTGGATAAGTCTATCTAGTCTTAAGATATAATTTGTGGTTTGTTTGTCAACACCAGTGGTTACCATGGTAACCACAAGTCTGGTTTGTTACTAAAGCAAACACTTAATCAGCCGCTACTTTGCCAGAAATATTTCAGAAGACCAGCAAGTGTTCAGGTTTAGAGTACAACCAAGCAAATAAATTCACACTGTTTCAGCAAATATATCAGTCAAAAAATACACACGTCTCAAATAGTTCTCCACACGTCCGCAGGGCACAAAGAAAGGTCTTAGTTACTCCTTGAGCTGGAGGTGTAATGTCACCTGCAACTCTTCATGTAGCAGCTTGCTGTTGTTATACGTCCTCGAGAAAATGAAAAATGGCACGCTCACTGAAAAGTGCAGAAAATTACTGTTGTCTTCTTTTGTTGATGCGTTTTTGATGAATGATTGTGATCTCTTCTGACTGCTGTGACAAGTGTGAGTGTTTCACTATAAAAGTTGAGTGAAGCTTTTATCAATTACCTAAAATTGTGCTGAATTACAAGCATGTATCACGTACATTTTTTGAGCGCGAAGACAAATATTTATTAATTTTTCTTTGCAGAGCTGAAACACCCCCATCCTGTGATCATTTCCACTAAATAGAAGGAGGCATCTCATTGATATGCCCTCTTTTTATTGATTCTTTTTTCTTTCTTTTTTTTCTTTTTAACCATCAAAATAAATGCATGAAACTGTGGAGTATGTATTTAAATAAATTAAATCAATTGGGAAAAGCATCATTGGTGGGAGTAAATGAAGCGAGAACCAAAGCAAGCTACTGAAGCATGAAATCAATCCATAGCCTCATAGTGCAAGAGACACATCTGGAAATTGGATTGCACTGGTCTGCATCTCTATAATGTAACATAAAGCCTACTGATAATAGTGCAAGCAGCAGCCCTATGACCTGTCAGACATGTCTCTTCCTCTTCTAATACCCCCAAGGACAATCATGTAAATCACAGCCATGTAACACAAGCAAGAAAGAGAAGATCAGTATTCATGAGTGTCTCAGAGTGAATTCACTGGTCATATTATCCAGGGAGAAGTCATCCATCACATTCCCCCAGATCACACACACTGTTGACCAAAAGATCAGAATCTAATCTCCAGGAAGTGAAGCAGCGGGAACCCCAGGAGACCAGAAAACCTGGCCATGACCCGACTGGGGAGCCACCGGGTTAATTTACCAATGCAGCCCTTAGACACTCTCACTGCAGATGAGTGTGGTGAGGAACATGGCCTCTGCCCTGGATTCATAACTGCTGCTCAGCTGGGATCTGATGCACGTGAGTCCTAGTTCAGCACTTTCTTCCGTTGTATCTTTTATTCATTCTTTTAATTTCACCGACAGCCTCACATGGCTCCTTCTGTGGTAGATAAGCGCTTATGATGGTGTCATTAAAAACTGCAGAAAAACAATGGCTGTTAAGAAAAACACTGGAGTTCCCACACATTACAATGAAGATGAAGCTAAATAGGGACCAATGATGGTAATTTAGGAGATAAGAGGAAAGGTGAAAGTCCAAGTGTCTTATCTTGGATGACAGCCTACTTTACATGAAATTATGAAAAAGCGATTTTTATTTAAGGAGCTGCATCTTCAACACAAACAATCAAGGAATTCTTGTGTGAATGAAACAGAGCTTCACATTTGAGGAGCATATGCAAAACAGTGCTATTCACACAGGAGCTTCAAATGAATAATTTATCAGGATGAACTTAGATGTGATGCATCTGTAACTTATTATCTAACTTTAGAAAATGTATACCCCATTGAATTCAAATAATTCTGGAGACATCTTTGTGTGTATTTTCATATTTTTTCCTGCTACTGGTGGAGATATTTTTTTCAGGTTTTTTTGTGGAACAGTGCGCAGTGATCTTTCAGTCACTTTAATTCAGTTTTCATTTTATCTTTTGTCTAGCGTTTTGTGTCAGCGGTCAGACATAGTTGTCTTTTGATGTTGATTCATATCCTTTGTTAGTGAAATCTTTATGTATCTTGCTGACAGATGTTGGGATGTAGGTTGAAATAATAGATATAGCAGAGAAAGAGTTTCAGAATGCTGACTGACAGAGGAAAGTTATTGTAAGGAACTTGTGTGTTGGGGGAAAAAAGCAAAGTGACCGAAAAGTCGTGAAATATCACTTCAATTCATGGTTGCTGGGTGCTGTGTAGGTGGATGTTTTTGGGATTTGTAAAAGATGTGCCAATTGGTTTCTCATTCCCTTGAGGTCCATCTCTCACGCTTTAAATTGCCAATAATGTGGGTGGCAACTGCAGCCTGTTACTTAATATCGAGTACCAACAGCAACTCAGGAACATATCTGTTTTCCTAGAAGGTAGATAAAAAGAATTATGTTTCCCAAAAACAGTGCAACTAGAAAGAGAAAGTGTCATCCACACATCACATACTTCTTCCCTGATGTAATGTTAAGAATAAGAGAAACAATGAAAACAATTGCAGATGCTTGAAATTGCCCCATAACCTAGCCTTTTATTTTTGAATTTGTTACACACTCTACCAACACCTGTTCCTGCTCGCCTCCCCATGCTCTTTATGAGACTGGACAGGCAGCCTCTCTACATGTGGACCAAAGTTAAATCTGCTGTTAATCTTCCTTTTTGACAAAAAGCAGACAGGCCTAGGGGAAAAGCAGTTGGAAATTAATCCAATGGGAATGTTTACGGTTTCCAGTGAAATGCCTCTGAACCCTCAGAGCAGCATTAATGGCTCAGATCCAAATTAGCTTGCAGAAAATGTATGGGAAAACTGCAACACTTGTATGACTGTAACACTTGAGACAGTGAGATAAGATGCAGTGAGTTGGACTTTAAAGACTATATATATATATATATATATATATATATATATATATAAGACTATATTTAACATTTAAAACATTATAGCAGTTGGTTGCCGTTGGGTATTTTTCCATCCGCATGTTGTTGCTCTTTGACGTTTTTAGGACACATCTGTAAACACTGTTATGTGCTCTGCACTTCAAGTTGGTAAACCGCTACAAAAATGTGAATTTATGGCACATCTGTGTAACATATAAATACAGTATGTATTTTGGTAAACACTCAGTGGGACTCAGTGAGAGCCAATAAAGTCGTGAAATTTGTTCCATAGATCAAACTGCTCAGAATGTGTGCTGCCTGCAGAAGGAGATAGAAGTTTGAGTGGCCAAAAACGAGCACTGAACATGAATGATCACATGAATCAGCCTCATGATTTCATAGTGGACTTGGATTTGTTGTGCTTAATTTTTAAGAGGCAGTAGGATGCTTTAACTTGACAGTAGTAAAATTATTGTAGTGACATTCACTGGCTGCAGCTTTAGGAAATCAGTTAAATCATAAGTTATTTGTTTTTATTTATTTTTATTTATTAATTATAACTATCACACTTATGCTCAAATAGCAAACACTTTACAGCTTGTAATTATATAACTTGAGTATTACATATCACTTCTGTGTAATACTTGAACACAGTGGTTGTAATGTACAGGGGTGTGACTAGTCTTTATCACTTCAATATGCGAGGTACAATTGGGATGTGTCATGTTGTTTGTAATTCATTGTTCTCGGTAGACACATGAAGAAGGTAAAAGATGATAATGATAACCCATACTAATTTAATAAGCTAAAGACGGAAGACGGGACAGCCAAATAAGAGGATCTCATATGTTAAATCAAATGAGGTGTGAGAGGAACTTTCTTTCCAGCTGAGCTGTATCTCTATTCTTTTCTCAACCTTCATCGAATAAATGTGTTTACTTAGCAGACTGTGGCTAAAGCAGAAGGAAAACTTGAGTATCTGCCTGAAAACAAACTACAGTCTTTCTCAAATCCTGCAGTTGTGAGGAGTCTAGGAGTAGCTCAGCACAGGAGAGAAATTCAGCTTTTCTCAGCTGATACAATTTAGATGCTTTTGATGCCCTGCGAGGAACAATCTCCACTCAGCGAACTGAAAAAAAAGAAAAGTTATTAAAGACTACACTGTTCCACCTGTGACTTCTGTGTATGTGACAATGAGGAGAAGCACTGCAGGTTATGTTGTTTTCAGAGCAGCTGCCTTTCTTGAGGTTCTCCAAGAGACGTATAGTAATCTTTGTGCAGTCACCTTTCACACCTAGTTAACAGTCGGAGCTTCATTTCTAACTGTGCCAGATAAGGATATGTGCACGGATTGAGCGTTAGCCTATGACTGCCAATAAAACGTGTGAAATAACAAAACGTAGGCTATTACCGAGTCGGTTGGCTTACTGCTCCGCCGCTCGAGAGTGGGCCTGATGCAAACAGTTTTGGTGAAGCTACTCGGGGGCATCCCAGCGGATCCATAATATTAACTTGGCCTGTGGATTTTGAACTCATAAAATGCTGTGCTTTATCTTTTCCCTGCTACATTATATGTGTGACTTCACAATAATGAAGGCTTGGGCAAATTCTCTAGGCTCCTCTAGACACACAGGCAGGTTAATTCTTCAAATTAAGGGTGAGTATAAAAAGGTCTCCTTTTAATATGGAGGATTAATTACATAGTATCTTAATGTTTAAGGTTGCTAGTGTGAAGTGAGTGTGAAGTTTGGCATAATTCACAATTCATTTCCTGTTCAATGTGCTTTGGAAATAGAATAAAAAATAAAAAATAAACTTTAATCGCAACTCTACCTGTTTGGCCACATTGTGATAAATGAAAGGAGGGGTAGAGAAGTTCTTACTACAACAACACATCCATCTTGCAAAGTGTAAAATTTCTCTGGTTCACCAAAGGTTCATACTGGCAGCAGCTGCCTGCACAGATATAAAACTCTAAATTAACTTTGCAAGGATAATCCCACAAAACGATAGCTGCAACGATCAAACAACATTTGTACAAATTCCTTGTGACCTGGGCCAGTCTGGAGTTTTCTCACTGCCAAAGACTCTGAAAAATATAAACAGCCCTGCAGGTATGTCTCACATTTCTTCTGGACATTTCAAGACTGTCTGGTAAACGGAACTCTATGTTGACCTTTGAACTCAAACAGACACACAGCTAGGTGGCAAGTGCATGCAAGTTTTAATCAGTTTAACAGGGTTAAATGAACCCTGGGACCACGGCAGAACCTTAAACACATATTCAGTTACACTACATTACATGGAACATGTAGTAAACAGATGTGATGAGACAGAAAAGCGGTCAGCTTTGTGAAATTATCAAAAACTATCTCAGTGGTTTCAATGTCATTCAAAAAACACAGTGTGCAATAAAGAGGAATAGCTGTGGTGAGGTCATTTGAAAGGTTTCACACTTGCTCATTTTAAAGGAGTAGCCAAAGCTGATTGGAAAATGAACACATCTCTCCTGCTGTACATTGCTGAGGTCCCCAAAGGTCTGTGTTGAGGCCCATTAGAGTGACATCTGGAAGACAGATACCAGAATCACACACACACACACACAACCACTAATAATGGGTCTTTCTGCTAACCTAAGGGATTCCATGGCAACACATGACAGCCTGATTCGTGGTGGGTTAAATATAGATTTTAAAAGTGATGTATTTAAACGGCATAATGAATATATTTCATTACCACACAATAACCGAATATCTATGTTCTTATCACTGCAGTACTTTGATATGCAAGTAAACATATAAACATGAGGATGGTCAGGCACATTCTGGAGTTATATTGAGCTTATTTTCATTTTCATTTCTAAGCTAATTTATGGATGCTAATTTGCAATGGATATCAGATATAATGAAATCCTCAGAAAGACTTGAATCTAGAAATATATCTATCGTGTCTCTCTACTCAGATTTACATGAGTTATAAGTCAGAGAAGGAGTTTGAATTTTGACACAAATTGCAGCAATTGGCCACTTAGGGTTTTAAAGTATTTTAATTGCCTTTTAAGTCATGCAGCATCTCCTTACATCATGTTTAGCACTAGCAATGAAGCAATATGATCAGTGATGTATTTAGTAAACAGGGGTATTTACATAATTGTAAATAGATAATTTTCTCTGTGGGAGTAATATTATCATCACACCACACTTCCCCATCAATCAAACTACTAGCTGCAAAAGAAGGCCGTTCTCGTTCACCAAACTCCATCTATATGGCACAACTGGGTACAGATGGTGTGGGGAAATAACAGCCATTTTAGTTTCCCAAGCATCATTAATAAAAGCAATGACCCCCAACTTGGCAGCAGCACACAGCAAATCTGGGATGCCAGATTTACCTTCTTACTCAGCAACCCAAAGGCCCACTTTGTTGCCCAGATTACACACAGTCTTATTACAGAAGAGTGTCCTAGATATATGTAAATACAACAGATGTGTGAAAGGTCATGAGGTCATTTTAGTGAACTATTGTTTTCATGTTGTTCTCACATATTTTTGCTTCATGTACAGTATGAAAGTGTTTCCACTTTCACATTCTACATAAGAATGTTTTTCACGTTTTACATTTTCAGTTTGAATTTCACAGAGAGTCAAAGTGAGTGAGAATGTTCTTCTGATGGTGAACCCATGCACATTGATACTGCTCACTGCAAGAGAGGCCATTAGTTTTCTAGGTGATTCCCTGGGGCTCCTTGTGACCTCCTAGACTATTACATGCCTTGTGCTTGGGGTGATCTTTGTTGGTCAACTACTCTGGAGGAGGTTAACAGTGGTGTTTAATATTCTCCATTTGTAAAGGATCTACATGGAAATCTGATCATGATTTGGGATATATTTATGCAGACACAGAGAAAAGCATTCACAAACTTCCAAGCACCAATGTACATGAATGTGTATTTATGTGACATTTTTAAAGTGACTTCCTGTACTCTCCAGTACTGAATGTGATGTTGGTAGCTGTAAAATGACTCTTACAGATTTTAGGCCTTATAGTCTATGACCAGATTGACCACAACTGGAAAGACAATAAAGTATGCTAGATACTGCCTTGCTTCCACTTGTTTACTAGAGCCAATAACACTGAAGAATGCGGGTCACTCACCAGATAAAGCAGATTAATGTCTATCAGCATGTTAGCTTAATCACTGGAAGCTCATCAGTCAGAATGACAAACAGCCTCGGAGCACTGCTTCAGAGAAACAGCATCCTCCACAGTGGTTGTTCCCCCACAGCCACACAAATCCTGCCTAGTGATCCACTACTCTGATCAGGAATACATAACAGAACTTTATTAGAGGATTGATCCATCACTGGGTCTCTGCATGAACCATTATTTTCAATGTCCAACTCCTACACTTTTCACGCAGTCGGGTACCGTCTCTAGTACAGATAATTCAGTCTAAAACTGGAGCTTGCTGTCATTTAAATGTGAACTCACAAAAACAGCAGTGTGTCTATGAAATATTTTCCAACAAAAGGTTACTGGTGACATTTGTAAACCTAAAGATGGAAACTTTAAAAGGCTGCTGAATAGTCTAAGACTTAACTTTTAAATAGACACACAGAGCAAAACAGCTTCTGACAGTTGGTTTGTTTTTGTTGATGCAAAAACTCTATCTGCATACTGATGAGATAGATGTATGTATCCACTACGGTTGATTCATGATGTGCAGTCTTCATTTTAATTTCCATCCATTCATTATCTTAACCTCTTTTCCTGTTAATTGTCGCAGCGGCGCTAGAGCTAATCCCAGCTGTCATTGGCAAGAGGCATGGTACACCCTGGACAGGTCACCAGTCTATCACAGGGCTGACAGAGAAACAGACAACCATTCCTCCCTACACTCACATTTAAACCTACGTACAGGCGAGTTTAGAGTCCTCAATTAACCAAGCTGCATGTCTTTGGATTGTGGCAAAGGTGTGGAAAACCACAGCACCTGGAGGTAACTCACACAGGCACAGGGAGAACATGCAACTCCCGTATAGAAAGGCACCCAGCCAGCAGATTCAAATCCAGGTCCTTCTAGTACTATGGCCTCACAGCAAGACGCCTAGCTGAAAGACCTGTTGGACTGGACAAAAATAATAATGAGGTGACAATGCTAACCACTGCACCACTCCGCTGCCTTTTTAATTAAAAAAAAACAGTGATTATTAGTTACTCTAAGGTCCACGGTGATATCTTCAGATTAATATTTTGAACAATCTAACAGTTTAAATTTAATTATATTCAAATTACAATGATAGAAAGGTCCAACCAATGACTATTTGGCATTGTAGGAATTATAGATAATATGTTTAAATCATAATTTGCTAATCAGCAATGTTGTCAGCTAAATTTCTGTTGATTATATGACTATACAGAATGTTGTACAGAAAGACGTCAGGTACAATTTATGAAATGAAAAGGTTTGGGGTTCAGTATCTTGTTCAGGGACAGTTCGACATGCGGCCAGGAATCAGGGGAACAGGGAGTTGAACCCCCAACCCTGGGGTTCAGAGGCGACTACCACCCCAATTGTTAATGTACTTGTTATTGTAGCCACAAAATATTGAGACACTAAGAAGGACATCATTAATGAAGCAGTTAGCTGACCCTGTTTGTATTATTGTTGCATGTGTTCATGTAAGTTGAGGGGTCGATGGTCCATATGGACAGTCTGTGTGCTCTGTACCCCAGACGAGCCCTGCCGAACTGCACACATCGGCCCCTAATGCAAACATTTGACACTGGGTTTCCTGCAGCAGTGACTGAAATAAAAGACCCCTAAAAGAGAGGTCAAATGGTTCATTTGAGAAACACTGAGTGCGGCTTCAGGCTCTCAGGCTGAAAAAAGGAGCTGTATCCCAGAGAAGGGGAAAAAAGATGTCAGAGTTATCAGAGCAGGTCCAGAATATGTGAGTCACTAGGAAAACGAAGGAACACAGGGTATGGGACTGGTATGGACAAAGGTTTTTGGGAATGAGATACTGAGGCAGTGCGGTAGCCTGTGCTGAATGTCCCAAAAAAACCTTCTCACAAAAGACAAATTAAGAAAATGTGAAGCACAGGGAAGTTTGCAGTAAACCAGGCCATGCAGTGCAGTGTTTATTATTGCTTCTGTTTTCTAGTTATTTGTGATGAATTATAACACAGCCAAGGCCTTGACAGAATATGAATCTAGTTCCAACTCTGCATTTTATGGGTGGCAATAAAGCAGCATTCTCTTTTTGGAAATTAAAACTGTGTGAGTAAACATTAGCACCAGTGTGTTTAATCTATGTGACATTAAATCAAGGACGGCAGAACGGTTCACAGGAAAGTCTTCATTTGGACCACAATTGTCTCAACTAATAAAAGCTACTCCACTGCACAAAATACACTGTGTATGCTTTGCAAATTACACAGATAATCCTGTAACAACATGGGACAAGACAGTCTCATAAGTCCAGCTAATTCCTTGAAGCCTCCTCCCAGAAATAAAAAAAAAAAGCTCTGAGGAAACTGTTGCTTCACCTATTGAACTTGTACTAATCCAGTCTGTGGTCCTGCATTTGTCACAACATAAACTCACTGTTTTATCACTGTCAGTGTCTAATGACCTTAAAACTATGAATCTTAAAAGGCAACAGTTCTGTGCAGGTTTGTTGTCACATTTTCCCCAATTTCCATGAAGTGAGCCCAAAAAGGTAATTTAAACTGAATTCACTAAGATTTTGTTGGCTATTTGATTTGGATTCCCTTCATTTGAGAACTCTTCAACGATTTTGGTAACAATGACACCCCCCCTTTGCCTGTATTGCATTAATTAAGAATATCTAATGAAAACCAGTGACGGAAAATGTATCCTGCAAGCTGCACTTCCTGCTGGGATCACATTTACATGTAATCAAAGTCTGGTTGAAATTTAATATATTTCTTTGGTCTCTTTTATGTTGCACAAAGACCTGCTTCCCATGCATATGTGTGGCAATGTGATTGATTTTTTTTTATGCACTTCATCAGCCCAATACAAAGAACCAAGTTAAAGCTGCAGCTAAATAAAGAATGACCAGCCAGAAATATTGTAGCTCAACTTATCTCGGACAGAGCAATTCATCAAAGTGCTTCAATAGCTCCACAGAAATCTGCGGTGGGAGAAATTAGATGAAATGAGCCCAAACACAACAGAGTGATTGCGAGAGGCCATGCGCGCTACACCCAGTCATGGCATTTAAATCATTCTAATCATCCATCCCACTCACTGTATAATAAGATATTGCAGTGAGAAAGAGAATACCCACCACATTTATGACGCCTACGTCTCAGCTTCCCACACAGACTCTTGTGTCAACTTGCAAGCAAAGAGCTACACACTCCAACATGCATCATTACAAAGTATGAGGTTTAAGCACTCTATTATTTCCATCATGAGTTCTTTTTGATTTGCGATTTGATTTGATTATTTAACGTTACATATTGTTGTAAAAATGAAAAAATCCCATCTCTTGAATTAAGCTCACTTTCTGTTAGAGACCTTTACGGCTTAATGTGCTGGCAAACAGCTACCATGTGCTTAATTAAAAGCTCAAGAACACTAATTAAAAACCCTTATGTTGCTTTGCACATTAACTTTTTCAGCTTGAAAGTAAAGACAGTGCAAAGACTGAGGTTAAAGTGATGTGATGCACCGTGAGGGCATGTCTCAACCATTAACCAAAACTTAGCAGCCCTCCCGTGAATCCATATTGCAATGGTGTGTCATGAGATTCATTCAAATGCAGCTCAGCGTCTTGGGTAAGCTCTGATCTGCAGACTGTTATAAGTTTAGGAGTCACTAAAGGATGTTGTGATATGTGAACTGTGGGGAGTTTAATTAGCAGGTCTTTAGATGGCTCCACAGACCCAGACCTCAGTAGACTTCATAACATCTAATGGTCTGAATAGGAACTCAAGTGTGCAACCAATAGGAATTTATAAATAGTTTGTTTGTTTTTTAAGCAAGAAAGTAAATGATGCTTTTTACCCATCTGGCCAGCTCCCACTCTTATATTTGCCTCGCAGCAGTCTATGGTCTATTTTGGTGACTCAGGTAGGACAAAGGGAAGAGAGGACCGCTCCATCCCTCCCGAGGCTTCCCTTGCTCTCATTGGTCAGCAGGGAATCCTTTTGTTTTGGCTCTCACGGTTGAAGAGCCTTACAACGCATCTCATGAATGGGAGCCACATATTCCTGCACAGTCACAAAGAAAATGTGCCAGAATCACAGATTTGGGGTTTTCTGGAATAGAAAACAACGCTTTTTAGAACTGATGGCGACATGCTTTGATTTTCCCGACATTGACGGACAACAATCGCCCCGATATTCTTCCCCGGCATGCAAGTGTATTAGCTGTTCACTCTACCAACAGAAGCTCTTTCTCCCTCTTTTACCGAAGAAAACTGAGTCAACTCATGAGTTGGGATTAGAATACATAGTGACCCATTCATTCTCTACGGTTAGCGGGCGCCTCTCCGCTGAAAGGAGCCCGTTATATTGGCGACGTCTCTGGTTTTCTACAGGGCGCACACACAGTCAGATCGCCCAAAAACTTTTCCATTTCTGCACCGACTCGCACCAGAGACACAGTCATGCACCCTGCAAGCCGAGGGCATGAACTTCAGCGACACTGACGGAGACGAAAACGGCGACTGTTTTGCCAAAACTAATAAATGAAATAGCAGCTGTGACAGGAATCAAAATGCACAACAGTAACAAAAAGATAAAACAAAAATTCATACGCTACAGTGCAAAATAAAAACCTACCATGAGTTTTTTTCTTGGAGCCGGGGGCGCTCACACGACCACCCGCATCAAACAACTTCTCACTGCCGGCTCGTATATTTCCATCTCGGTCACTGGTCACGCAATTAATGGCATTTGTTGGTTGGAATTATGAATATGTTTGCTCCGCTGGCGGTTCCATATGAACAAGTTGTAGACTCACGGCGCTGTCACAGCCTCTCTGTTCCTCTTTCTCTTCTGCTTCTTTCTCAGCTTGAGAGAGAACCCATATGAACAGTGGGAGTCAGCTTCTCTCTCTCTCTCTCTGTGTCTCGCTGTCTAGCTCTCTACTGGTGGGGTGCAAAGGGTGAGGGGTGTAGGGT
>JAUMHL010000012.1:13206100-13225823 GCA_032362345.1 Sandelia bainsii
TAAAGTGCCTTGAGATGATCTTTGTTATGATTTGGCGCTATACAAATAAAGATGAATTGAATTGAATTGAATTAAACTGTGAAGAGATGAAAAGGCTTTGGTGGTCTGTATCACAGAAAACTTTCATTCATGTGTCCATATACACACTGATCTATTTAAGAGACCTCAGGAGTTCAGTGAATAGAAAAAGTCGGCATTATAACTTTGAACTCACTTTCATTCAAGATTATAATTGTGTGTTTTTGGTTTGAAAGAAAATATCACATTGAGTTTCCAATGCGCACACAGCAAAG
Organism: Sandelia bainsii; assembly: GCA_032362345.1. Classification (NCBI taxonomy): domain Eukaryota; kingdom Metazoa; phylum Chordata; class Actinopteri; order Anabantiformes; family Anabantidae; genus Sandelia; species Sandelia bainsii. The sequence continues at coordinate 13,206,394 of JAUMHL010000012.1, forward strand.
ATAGTAATTTGCATGAGACGCTGATGAATGGGGCGGCGTTGACCAAATGTATAACTTAGCAATGATAATGTCACATTTTCCTGGCATTCATCATTCAGATGTCATTTGAAAGGCTCTCTCAGCATTTACAATGCTCTTTGGCTGTTTTATTTGTTATAAATTTATTTCCTGCACACATTGCAGTTTCATATATATGTTTTTGCCACATCTTATACTGTAATAATCGGCAACTGGGCTCAAGGCTAATAGAATGAAAATGTTATTGGCAATATCAGTACTGCAGGTTATTGCTGGGATCTATTAAACATCTACTGTATATGTGTTCCCTAGAAATATGTACATTTCCATGCACATAATGATAAACAAACACAATTTTAGTTCCTACAACCATGTGTCTTCCTTGAGGAAACATGCCGGATGCCGGAAAACAAATCTCACTGGTTTATAACTGAAGATTTTAATGAGCCAACAAAGGAGTTTTTAACGGCAAGTGAGACACAAACATAAATTGAAAGATGGCTGAATGTATATCATTGGCTCGCATTTGCATTTTGTGGGAATTTAATGAGATTTTTTTTAAATGGCATGGTCATGTAAATAAATTGTAAACCCTAAGAGAATTACGATGAAGTAATTATTACGTACTGAAAACTGTCAGTTAAAGCTTTATTATCTTCATCCACTGGTCCAGCATATTTCTCTACTTGTTTGACAGGCAGCAGCAACCCTGTGCTGTTGGTTCCATCACAATAGCTGCAGCTTGAAGAGTATATTTTTGTGATGTTTATGTTTGAAGTGAGAGAGACCACATAGATGTTTTTGAAGTGATACTGAGTTGTGAATTCTGCACTATGCTGCTGTGTGCCAGAGCGTGGATGCACATGTTATTTTTCATTCAGCTCACTTCAGATCTTGTGCTCACTGTTTCATAGTCTGCACCACAGGAGAGCACATTTCCTCTGCTTCATATGAAACAGTTTGATAGTGTATCCGCTTTTGATATCCTCACCTTTGCATACCTTTATCCAGCTGGTGGAATTCATGCTTGGAGGACCTGAAGTCTTTGTTGTACATTTTATCAAAATTACCTTTGCATCTTGAAATAGTTGTTTTTCTTGAGAGAATTGATTGAGGACTAAATGAGACACATTTGCACTTGTACAGCAGTGGCATAGCTGTGTGGCTATTTCCGCCAGTCAATATCCATTTCCATGCAAATAAGTGTGATTAAAGCTGATTTTGCAGGGAAAAGACCTCTTCACTGTTCCAGTCACAGATCAAACATAGACAATTAGGTTAACACAAAATAGCAGCATGATGACAGCTCACCTCCACATTTAACCATGGAAAAATTCACATGCTTTTAATGGGCTAACCAAAGCACGCAGAGATAGTCCAGCATCAACCATTTCTTTAAACCTCATGGCCTGCCTGAGGAATTCCAATTGGAATTTTAAGATCTTTGATCACAAGAGATTTCCACAGAGCATAAGGTCATAAAGCATAATTTTCTGTAGGAAGATGTAATATGCAGATTGACCATGAAGATAACTTCCATTAGAGAGGACTGTGTGTACTTATGAGGCAGAGCGAGCTGTTATATCTCTAAATGACAAGTAAAGTGAGAGCAGGTGCTGAGTGTGTTGTGCACAGAAGCGCATAAAATTAGACTTGACTTAGATTGGATTCGTTTGTTCATAAAGGGACACCAGTGTTTAAAAGGGGGTGAAAAACATAACAAACTTTTACTCCTTGTGTTTGACAATTTTATCACCATAGGCCTGTACAATAAGTGTTGGTGCGAGTGCTGATTAAAATTATTGTAACTAATGCTTAGTTTAATTGTCACTTAATAGATTTGTTAAAGCCATCAGAACTTGAGTCTTCAGATTACATTTTTTGATCAACCAACAGTCCAAAATTCAACAAAAAGCAGCAAATCCACACATAAGGGAAGATGAAACAAACATATGTCATTTTTACTTGATAAATATCGTAAATAATAACATTTAGAAAATTGATGTTGTTGGTTTGTTGTCTTATCTTACTAATCAGTTAATCATTTCGTGTTTTAAATCAAACATTGCAAGAGAAATGAAAGGACACATGGTTCAGTAGATTGAAAGACAGTAAAGCACTCATGGAGCTTTGCACTGTAACTTTAGACTATGAGCAGATTGAAAGACAGAGTCCGGAGGATTCCAGAAAAACAGCCATTCATATTCACAAAAGAGCCAAGATCAACTTCTGTGCAACAGATCAGTTGATCAAATTACAGCAGAAATATGTCCTGCTGGACTAGTTATAAGGCCTGTCAAAAAAATCCATTAAATTAAAGAGACATACAGCCCTGTGTATAATTCAGCATTCCAGCTTAATCTTAATGCCATTTGTGTGTTTTCTCCTTGGCTGTAGAAATGGAAAGGAGGATATTTTCTCCAGTAACAGGGTTCCTCTCCCCTGCTGAAGAACAGAAACACAGGTGAATAAATTTGTGCCAGAGCAATAGCTGAGTCAAAACGGTTGTGAGGCTGATGGTTGGTGGAGATTAATTCAGTGGCTTGTATTCAGGATGCTGTCTGTCCGGGTTCCTAAGCTGCAGTCTGTCAGTCACAAGCAGTGAGACAGCTGCTCTGTCCAGGTGCCAACCTGTGTTTCTGAGTCAGGGGGGTGACTTCACATCCTCCATTAACACAGAGCCCCATTCATTCGCAACTGGAAGAATATATCGAGCAAGATGGATGGGATGTTCAGGCAAGAGTTAAAAAAAAGAAAGGAAGAAAATGGAAAGTGGACACAGGATAGTCATCACAAAAAACTGGCAACACGCATAATGTGCTCTCTTGAACTAAAATGGAAAATCCTGGTCAGGCAGGATCAAACTGAGGATTTAAAGCGGTTGATTATTTTCATTAATGATTCATGTGTTGACAATTTTGTCTTTAATTGAATAGGCTTTCATCATAACTTTTTAGAACCCACAAGAGCCCAGTTTTAGAGCCCAAGGTGACAAGTTTTTGATCAACCAGCATTCAAAGATATTCTGGTCACAACAGTTATGTTTTTTTCTCTTGAATGACTAATTAGTTGACCTGACCTATCATTTCAGCGCCAAAGATTATGCAGAACAGTTTTCTTAGTGGAGTACTTTTACTTTTGTACCTTGAGTGACATTTAGAGATTATACTTATAATTGAGTAGATAAAAAAGATAAAAAATAAATTGTACTTCTACTTGTAGTGGAGTATTTTTCTAGGCAAGTACTTGCACTTTTACTTGAGTTTTGAGTTTGTATACTTTATAAACCTCTGCAAAATGCTAAAAACAAACACTGCACATTTAAACCAAATCATGTCAGTGTTCCCATGTGTTTAGGTCAAAATGTTCACAAATCACAGCTGACATATAGTCTGAGAAAATTACCTCTCAGACAGATGTTACTCCCCTGGTGATGATAATTAAAAACAGCTCAAATTAGAAACTGCCACTGGGGGTTGGGCTACTTATCAACAGAAATATCTTGTTCTATTCTGGCATGTTGGCTTATTTCAAGTAAGGGTGAACAATGCAAATACACGATTCATGAAGTGAATGCAGTCCTCAAAGCAGTTCTCAGATGCTGTACCTACACCCATGTATAACAATATGTACACACACGCACCTCATCTCTCTTGAGCACTATGGTGACAGCATGTTTCGCACTGATTCAGGTGTTGTAGCAAAAGTGTTCACAGCAGCTGCACACAGTCTGCCAACTGAAACAGACATAGGCACCTGTCCAAGGTCATTATTCTCCTTCAAGCTGCTGTTTCCAAAACAACCAGGTTCTTCCACACTGTCTGCTCATAATTACATTTTTTGCTATAATCTCTCTATCCTTTGCAAATTATTCACACACAATACAGTTCATGGTTTTTTCCTATAATCATGTTTCACAGTTTTTCCCCTTACCTGTAAATAGTGCAAAACATTTTAAAGTTTTGACTGTTTATTTTTTTCAAAGCAGTTATCTTAGGATATCTAAATGGAAAAGTTCTAATGTAACCATATACACTATATATATACTATATACTAATATCTGACTTGGACTCTCCTAAATGTAAACTATTTAAACTAGAGCATGTCACCATGTTACCAGTCTTCATGCTAAGCTAAGCTAATTGCCTATACTCAAGGTTCTAGCTTCATATTTAACATACAGATATGAGGTATCAGTATAACTCTTCAACAGAAAGCAAATTATTAGACATTTCCCAAAATATCAGACCATTTACGTTAATATTACAATCCATTTTCCCGTTGCACAATTCCTATTAACATATTTTTTTCCAGCCCTATTATTATGCTTTCGTTTTGTAATTTTGTAATTTTCTGGAGTCCTGTATGTTCAGGGAAGGCCAATTGGATTGGATTTTCGCTCATTTCCCTTTCATAGCTTTAAGCTGGGAGAGTTCTTTCAACCAATTAGCTCAGATGGCTACAGTCTACAACTTGAGCTGGGAGGAGAGCATGCATGTAAAAAAGATTTACAGCTTTGAGAGTCAAATCCACCCTCATGTCTTATCTCATCCCCCGGGGTTTTGGCCACCATACAGTGTAACCAAAAGCTTTATTGGTGAATAATGGTCAGACCGAGCTGCTTTCATGGGGGAACAGTGGGATAATTCTTGCTGTGTCCAACTTTGAGAAACTGGGGCATAAAGTTCAAAGTGGGCTCAGCTCTGTGTCCTATAACAGAGGCAAAAACTACTGCTTCACATTCTCTGTGCAAGAGTGACTCAGTTTACATATTCATGCACATTAAAGCTGGTTGTCAGCACTATTACTTATAGTAACAATAGTAGAACTCGAGTACTAATGTGACTTGAATCAAATCTGATTAATTATTCTCTGAACTGAAACCACATCTTTACTCATCTTTGCATCTGCACTGTCACCATCTTTGTTTTCTGTGTGTGGTTTAGATTTCATTTCCGCTCTATGCTAAGTTGATCTGACTGAGATTCTTATCTTGATGCATGTAGCTACTACTGGGAAATAATTGATTTTTGTTTACACGTAAACACCATAAATTAACCTGCAACCAGCAGTGCAGTCTCAAAAGATAAGAGAGACAGTCTATCCTAACATTTCATACATTTTTTAGAAAATGGGCTGATGTAAAGACCAAATACAGACAAATCTATTTCATTCTCAAGTAAACAAGTAAAACAAGATCAGGTTCAACAATGATATATATATATATATATATATATATATACTAAAAGACAAATCTGAAAAATAGAACAGGTTCCAAAGGAAACAATATATTAATGCATGTATGTATGTCCATTTATCTATCTGTCCATCCATTATCTTAACCGCTTTTTCTCTTAAGGGTCGCAGGGGTGCTGGAGCCTATCCCAGCTGTCGGGTAACAAAGAGGTTCAACCTGAACAGGTCGTCAGTCTATCACAGGGCTGACGCAGAGAGACAGTCAGAAAACCTTTCACACTCACATTCACACCTACAGTGCCATGAAAAAGTATTTGCCCTCTTCCTGATTTTTAATTTTTTGCATATTTTTCACACTGTCCAAACCTGTCTAACCCTATGTGAAAAAGTTTTTGCCCCTAAACCTAATACCTGGTTGTGCCACCCTTGGCGGCAACAACTACAATCATTTGTTTGCTATAACTGGCAATGAGTCTTTCACATCGCTGTGGAGGAATTTTGCCTCAGTCTTCTTTGAATTGTTTTAATTTGGCCACACTGTAAGGTTTTTAAGTATGAACGGCCTGTTTAAGGTCATGCCACAGCATCTCAATCAGATTTCCAAAGTCCGGACTTTGATTAGGCCACTGAACCTTAACTTTGTTCTTTTTGAGCCATTCAGAGGTGGACTTGCTGGTGTGTTTCGGATCATTGTCCTACAGCATAACCCAAGTGCACAAACTGATGGCCGGACAGTCTCCTTCTGGATTTTCTGGTAGAGCTCAAAATTCATGGTTTCATCAATCATGCAAGTCGTCCAGGTCCTGAAGCTTCAAAGCAGCCTCAGACCATCATGCTGCCACCACCATTTTTGTCTGTTGGTATGATGTTCTTTTCATGAAATGGGTTAGTTTTATGCAGATCTAACAGGATGCACACCTTCCAGAAAGTTCAACTTTTGTCTTAGCAGTCCACAGAATATTTGAGCCCCAAAAGTCTTACCAAGGCTAACCAAGATGTTTTTTTGGCAAATTTGAGACGAACATTTGGGTTCTTTTTTGATCAGCAGTGGCTTTCGCTTTGGAACTCTTCCATGGATGCTAGTCTTTTTCATGTTGTTGATTCATAAACACTGACCTTAACTGAAGCTAGTGAGCCCTGCAGTGTGGTTAATCACAGTTAATTCTTGATTTACCTTTTTCACAAAGCAGGTTTGGACAGATTTTTTTTCCCTTGATTAATGAAATCATCATTTAAAAACTGCCATTTCTTTTTACTCAGCTTATCTTTGTGTAATATTAAAATTAGTTTAATGATCTGAATCATTGTCACCAGTGTGACAAATACGCAAAAAAATTTTTTTTTTGAAAATCAGAAAGGTGACAAATACTTTTTTTCACAGCACTGTATGGGTGTGAGTAATTTAGAGTCACCAATTGAGTTGACTGTGTGTCTTTGGGTGGTGGGAGGAAGCTGAAGTACCCTGAGAAAGGTATGGATGTCAAAAATTGAAAAACAAAACATGGCATTATAACAGATTCTAATCTTTTCATTGTTACCATTATAGCTTTGACTTAAATATCCTCCATTTCATCCATGATGAAAACATAAATGAATCAATGTATTAATCATAATCATAAGAGAGCATGACAGATATCTCTGTGTGCTTTTTTCTTTAATGTGGAAATTATGAAGGCCAAGTTCCACTGGAAACAGCTTTCTGGACAGCACTGGTGCCCTCTTACATCGCCAAGTTTTTGAGAGTTTGGTACAAACTCTGAATGTCTACACAGTTTCCTGCTCATTCATCCTAGAAAAGGTCACTGGTGCGTTTTGCAGCTGTAATACCAACTGTGGGGTTCTGCATTTCTACCGACCAAATTGTTGGATGTGACAAAAGCATTTTGAGGAGAAAAACTGGAGGATTGGCAGATTTGCTTGTTTATGAATGGAGTTTGGGTTTGCCTCCTTCTGCTAGGCTTGCTACTAAAAAAACATCTGCAGAGTGGTTGAAATATGGACACATTTTGCTTCTCATCATGTTCTGAGAAACTGGGAAGGACCACATCCTTGGCTAAAACTGTCACATACAAACACAGGATGTTATAGCAAGATTAGATGGTGGCAAATGTTGTTTGCTTCCTGCCAGTATCAGCAATGTCTCAAGTCTACATGCTTTAAAACAAATAAATACTTAAAGGGGTCTGGTTAGGATTGTTCATACGTTACCTGAGGCATGCTAGCACTTAAAATGGGTTCAGCTTTGTTTTCAGTGCAAGAGTGGGCCCATTATTTTTATAAAATAATCTGCCAAAAGAATCTCTATCAAAGTAAACGTTTGAGGACAGATAAATTGACTAAAGAGATATCACATAGGATCAAAAGAGGCTTCTGAAGTTCCTAAAAAGCCCCAGGTAAGTATCTGCATAAAGCTGATAAAAAGTCATATTCTGTAACTTGCAACCACTCATGAATTTTGATGAGGATGCATCCCTAATTGGGGGTAATCCCTTGTGCTTGTATATTCCATTTATAGCTAAATATCCCACATGATCTCTGAACCTTCAAAAATCATCTATCAGCTTCACACTCCTAATGTGAAGTCTTTAATCAAACCTTTGATTAAAGATGCAGCCTAACTTAGAACTTTGTTCTCAGCAGCATGGAGACTCAGTCAGCAGTTCAACCAGTGGCGGCTGGTGAAATTATCTTTTGGGGGGGCGCACTTTTGCAAGTCAGCTTTCAGATGTGCTCTAACCACATATCACCACTAGTATAAGCCAAAGCACCGTTATCATGCATCATACTACTTAAAAAAATTAAATTAACGTAAAAATACACGGTCTGTTCTGTGTTTATAGTAATTTATTATTTATAAGTAAAGTTCCAGTGCACATGCACCAGTTATAGCATAGGTCTATGGTAAAGATTTTCACACGACCGTTCAGTCACGGTAAACGAGTGAGAGAATATTTTTAAACTACACTTGAATGCAGATTATACAAAGTACTCACGGTCTGTATAATGTATAGATAGATTATTTCAATTTTCATGTTTTTTAAAAATTATTTGATGTGATTCCTATCTTCTTCTTCATGTGAGACAGGTGGGGTGGCGCCCCAACGCCCTCTATTGATGAGCCGCCACTGAGTTCAACCCCTTATTTCACATTCTTCAGGTGTTCCTGTTTACCTCTAATGATCACTAGAAGATGCTCCTCAATGCCAGTAAGACTCCCAGTTTTGAGTAGTTTCCACATTGAATGTCAAAATGTAACCTGGTAAGAAATGTTTTATTGCATTCCTACAGCATCCATGCCCAAATAATGCTAAAAAAATTCAATTTGTATTCAGTGGGTAAATTGCATTGCTTTTTTCTTTTAAAAAGGCTGATGCAGAAGCCTGTAGGTATATTTCCATTCACCTGTTTTGATATACATTTTCCAAACACAGTGAATATCTGAGAAACCATTTCTAGGCTTGACTGAAGTGGAAAATTTCCCATATCAAAAAAAGAAAATGCAATAAAGGCTTATGGAAACATTTTGAAATAATCCTTGACACTGTGGTACCTGGTTCTACTTCATACGCTGTAGAGAAAGCATTCATTTCACGCTGCCATTCACCACTACAGGCCTCCACTGCAGAACAAAGTTCAAAATGCAAAGAATAAAAGGATCAGAGGTGTCAAGGGTGTACATTACCATCATCAGGGGCCCTTGTTGCATATATCTCAATATCAGCTGATTTAAAAAAAATTAAAGGCAATTAAAAGTGCAGTGTGTAAGATTTAGATGGATTTATTAGCAGAAATTAAATATAGTATTTCTAATCACCTGAAAATACAAACCATTGCAATGTCTTTGGCTGTGATGCCATGTTTCTACAGTAGCCTACAATGTACAAACCAAACACTGGCTCTAGAAAAAGAATTTGTACTGTAGTGTGTCTAATTTTGTGAACACTGGAGTTACAATACAATAATATTTGCTAACTTACATTGACGCTATTGCCTATAGTCTTATATACTAATAATTAAATTCAGTTTCTAAATATATGGCTATCTAAGGTAACCTCATCACTTGACATGCTATTACTATTAGATGTGGTCAAGGAAGAAGACATGACACCTCACGGCCGCTGTAGGTTCCCTCACTCAATGGGACTAGCCTAGTTAAATAAAGGTTAAATAAAAATAAAAATAAATGTCATGGTATTGCCCTTTCTGCCACTGGATGAAGGTAAAGCTAATATTCACTCTTATTTTAGCTTTGTTTTGGTCTCCACCAACTTCTCAGGGAAATATCTGTCTTTATATGCTACACTGATCTATTCAGTAGCTAACTGCCAAAGAATCCAAATGATCCTTTGTTAAATTTAAAAAGCAAATATCTATTCTAATAACTTTAAAAGTGGCTGGTCAAAACATATGCTAGTTTACATTTCTTTTTTATCCACTTCTAACTGTGGTTCTGCTGGAGCATTTCAGTGTTTTCTGGGCTGTGACTGTTGATGACAAAGTGTTTTCCTGTAAACCCTTCAGCATGACTGCTGCTCCTATGCTTTGAGCAGACAGGGGCAGGTGTTATTATTGGAGGCAGATGCTTGCAGAGCCCTCCACCTCACAAATGATTGTTTTTCAGCCCGGGAGGTTAGATAGAAGCATTATGGGCTGGATTCCTGTGGGAAGCACCACACAACGTTACGGTTGCTGCCTCTCACAATAACTTCAAAAATTAAACTGATATATTTTGAAACAAGCCTAGACGATAATCAGTAGCATTAAAACCCTAAGTAAAACTGACACTGTACTGAACTCCTGAACTATTTGATTGACATTTTGACATGTAGATAGAATAACAAATCACTTTCTGAGATTAAATGATTTGCAGAGATGTTAACTGACCTTGACAGGATGGCACCAGTGGCTTGGACCTTTTTATAAAAGCATCCTTTCAAATATACAGTACTGTATGTGTGAACTTTGTGTTGATGCTACCAAATGTGGGGCTTGTTGAGTTAGTGCAAAGCTTGTGGTATTGAAAGATATAAAGGTGTGACAGGCTTTTCATTCATGTTGATTAACACAAAAGGATTTACTGGATATTTGTAATTTCATGCATGTATGATATCAAGCATTACAGTTGTTTTTTTCTTAAATGGATACTCAAGACTTTAATGCACTACTTACCCTGCAGCTCAGCATGCAGCTGCAAACTATTACAGCTTACCAATTTGAAATTTAAATGGTACAGTTTGTTTCTTGTTGAATATTTCCTCTTATATTTCATCTGTAGTTATGAGGAATATGAGAAGCTGCATCAGCTCAGTCCCAATGAGGCTGTTAGCAGTACTGATGATCTCAAAGGTCAAGACAGAGTTTACATCAGATCATCTATTTATTGCAGTCATTCACATTAAATTGCCAGCACCATGAGAATGCTGAGTTAGAACATTTTAAGTGGGGTTGATGCAAATCTGTGAAGACCACATTTTTGCTATTTAGGCCAGATTTCCTCCATGATACAGTGGTGGGGTGATGGAAATTACCTCCAGAGTTTCACGTTGCAATAGACAAATGGTAACAACAATATATGGTGGTAAAATTATTATTGACAGAAAATGAATTGACCATTTTCATAATAAATAAAACAGACACTCTATCCATGAAGGTTTCTTGATCTGTCATGACTAGTACTACTAAAACTGTGAAAAAACACTTGTATTATATCTTCTGTCGGGTTGGAGATATAGCTTTATAAAGTCCCCCAATGGTTTAATCAGGGTCACATCTGAACTGGTTTTTATAACATGAATGACAGGAGACATCTAACAAAAGATGCTGCTGAGTTGTATTATGGGATATTTAGTATCTAACATTTTCCAAAATTGACCCATAGGAAGTTTTTAAAGAAACTCTCCCAGAGTCTTCAATTTATATAGTGCAATCTATGGCGTACCCCTTTAAAATAATTTACCAAGTCAAAATGCCAAACTTTCACAGATTTAGGTTTCTGCTTTTATGTGTTTTTATCATTGTAAATTAAGTTTTTTAGTTTAACAATCAAGAGATTAATCAGTAATAAAATAGTTGCAGCTCTAAAATGTTTCATAGATTATGGAATATTTGGATAAATTACAGTGTTTTAACATCACTTTTCAATTTATTATACCATGAAAGGAATTTATATAGAGTGAATTTAGCTAAAACATGTTTCACTGGGTTATTCTCTACATATCTTCATATATTTTCACAGTCATATCATTTGCTGCGACACTCATGACTGTGCCCTTCATCTTTTCTTGTCATCCTTCACAGAAAGTCACCTCTGCTGTCGCAGACGTGTGCTGTTGTGTACACCTGGGACTCCTGCCGATGTGCTGCTCAACAATGTGCAAACATGAAAAGGCACATCAGGGTAATTGGTGCTCTCCCAGCACGCATTGCTCAGCATAATCAGTGTCTCGGTGCTTTACGGGAGCAGCTATTCAGCTCCAAAGAGGTATAAGGAGGGAGGGAGGCAATCAGGGCGCTGGCTTCACTATCAACAGCACAGTGAACAAGCCAAGAATGCTCTGGGAACTTGTTCCAGCTGGCTAGATATTAGGCGCTGTCTGAAAAGTTCCCTCACACCATCACACACAAGGGTCATGGAGCCTGGACCACCATGCCACTCTGAACTCGCTGTGCTCCCAAAAAACTATTCCACCTTTCTGCTCCAAATATCTGTGCTCGCCTAAATTTCTACCTCCTTACACTTGCTGCAGATAGAAATTTTCAGGCTGAATTTCAATGTTTACTACTTTAATTTTGTAGCTGGTTAAAGGTTATTGCTGAGTGTATGAAGCAGGTGTTTTGCAGCCATGGGTCTCCTCTGTGGTTGTGGACATTATGCTTATACTTGGAAACTCTTTATATTTAGGTGTGGATCAGTCAGCTGGAATGGATTGTCAAGAAAATAGCCGGCACATGAATGTGTTGATTACATTTGTTTCCACTAGTGAAAAATGTGGCAGTGATATTTATCCATAATATCAACAGAGAGTGGCATAATCCAAACAAGCTCTATGAATTTGAGTCTAAATATAGTGTAGACATGCTCCTATGTTTACAATAAGGGGAATTTCTATTATTGCCTTATACCAGCAGTTTATTGTATCCACTGCTCCGACATCATTATATCTCAGCTTCCAACTATCTTCTCATTGCTTCCACTCAAACAGCACCAGGCTTTGTGGTCTGATTTAGGTTTTACTTTCACTCAAAACACAATTTTACACTTGCTTTTTGTTTGCACAACAGTGCAGATAATCCTTCCTTAGATGGATTACTGTACTTTACAACAGGCTGTAAACATAACTTTCATTCAGGTGCCAAGTTTAAATTTGAACGGAAACATACGTATATTGTTGAAAGTGCAAACCATGTGTCTCCCGTGATTTTATAATTCATTCTGAGCCTTTGATTATTCTGTTTAAAGTTTCCTCTAAAATATAGGTAGACGTGTGTCTAGATATGTATGTGTGTGGGTGCAGGCACACATGCACTTCAGGCTAGAGACTCTGGAGTTTTGATGTTCCTCTGCTTGTGTCTCTGAACCGCTTGCATCAAGCTGACTATAGGCGTTAAACCTTTGATGTTGAGGGCTGTCAGTCATCGTTTCCCATGGGTAAGGAGTTGGCCTGACCACTTTTTTTTTTAAACACTGCAGGCATCCCTCTGGACAAGACTGGAGAGCTGAACCTGTCAAATAAGAGGACCGGGGCAAAGGCTGCTTAAAAGTGCATCATTTGGCTTGAGTTGAGCCCATAGCCGTGGGTTAAAAAGCTCCTGTAACCACTAGCAAATCAGGAAAAATCCTATTTGACAACCTTTAGGGAGTACACGGTTTTCAATTTCAAATTAAAGCATGTGAGGCTGTTGAAACATGACTCCAACCTCGTATCCATCAGCGCTGGCTCTCCATAAGGCTGTGACATTTCTCTCCACTCTACACAAACAGCTGCACCTCCAGACACAAGATTGTCTGAAGTTTGCTCATTCATCTTGTTTGTGGTAGGGGTTAGTCTGCCTAGGGGTGGAAGATTGACCATCCAGTGTCCTGGTGTTGCCAAAACAACTTGGGGCTAAAAACAATGGAGATGTTTGTGCACTTCAGTAAGTGGCCAGCAACACCGGCTACCATTGCAGTAGCTTCCCAGTGAACACTGTAGAGTCTTTAACCTGGCAAAGTCAGTGTCGGTGCTCTTCTATTGTATTCAGTTAAATTCAGGTTATTTATGTAGCACCAAATCCCAAACAAAAAATCATCTTCAGGCACTTACATAGCAGGGTTAAGACCTAGGCCTGCACTGTGAGAGCAAAGTGTTCTGTTCGGATAATATGAGGTCTCTGAGATTTGATGGAGCTTGATCATTAAGTGCTTTGTACTGTATATAAAGAGAAGGACTTTATATTCTATTTTAGATGTGATCTGTCTTATTTAATTCTAGTCAGAACTCTGGCTGCAGCATTTTGGATTAACTGGAGGCTTTATAAGGAGTTACTGGGGCATCCTTCTACACTGCCATCCGAGTCCATCCGCGCCCACTCCATAACCATCTGGTAAACTGCCTCCACTGCCAAGTACATGAACAGACTGTGCCATATCACTTCACACGGACAAGAGGGTGAGTGGCTACAATCTGCCGTTGCTCCGGGACCAGCAGGAGAAATAATAGCTGACCCCACCTCAGACAGAAACTTCTTGAAAAACTGCCTTCTGGCAAGAGGCTGTGCTTCATCCATAAGACCACTGCTGTTAGCTTCATTAACAAGGTCCTGATTTCCCATTGACACAGACATTTGTCCCATCTCAATGTGTCACACTAACACAATTTTTGTATTTCTGCATATTTTTCATTTTTCTATTACTATATGTTTAAATTCTAACAATTATTTTTTGTCTTTGACAATAAATCTATTTCTGATTATGATTATTATTCAATTTAGTTTGCCACAGACAAATAGGTAAACAATCATGTTCCAGTGCCAACATTCATTCATATTGATATTCCCAAAGCCAATGGACACTACTGGAGCAGCATTACAGAAGTGTCTCCCTCTACACTATTTCAGGCACTATCCAAAAAAAACACAAAACATGACTGTGCATTTCTAATGATGTAATATGAAAAGCTCATGGAGGGGCCCCTCACAAATGTAAACTCTGGCTAAGCCTATGACCAGGGTGCAGGCTGGCTGAGTGGAAGAGCTAAGTTCTCACACATTTCACAGAAGTAAAGAAACATTGCACATACTGTAGAATCTCAGCACCTTGAGAGAGCTGAGAACTAGACAGTAAGCACCCACTGGCTACAGTTACACTTTCATATTTCGTGTCATTCTAATTTCTATCATCTGAAGATGTTTAATACACCAGATGACATTAAATTATACATCTGGTGTCACACAACAATATGATTTAGAGAATTTTGGATGATCATGGTGGCTGAATTTCAATACAGTCACTGCAGTGCTCAGTCATCATTTTGGCAAAATTAAATTGGCAAATGCAATGGTTTTAAATCACATATTTCTTTTTGTGGAAATGTGTTTTAATATTTAGTTTATTTTTAATTATTCTCCCCCTTGTTCTCCTTCGCATTCTTTTCTATTTTTTCTCAAATCTTTTTCTATTTCACAGATCTCCAGAGACCAAACAGTTAAATAGATTTTAAAGCCCTGGAAAACACATTTTTACATTGTATTTCTCTATTACATTAAATATTCATGACAAAATAAACAACAATCAAAGTTAAAGTTTTGGAAAAAAACATCTGTAGGCATTGTTTATTATTAGCTTAACACTCAGAAACTGAGCCCGTCCACTTCAAACAAGTGAGAAAAGCACAGGCAAAAATAGAAATATAGAATTCTCTCATCTAAAATAACAAAACATGTTTTTTTAGAATATAATTATCGCTTAAGCTCACTGAGAAAATCAGTACAGTACAAAATCGGTTACAGTAAAAAGTCCACAGAGAGCCTTCACAATGTGAAACCTCCTGCTTTCTCTGCTGATGTTTTATTCATGCTCTGGATTTGCAGGGCCTGATTGCGTGTTCTGGACCGTTTTTTTTTCTCGACAATGTTTGTTGTTTCTCACTTGAACAGAATAATGCATTACAATGTTTGCCATCAAATGTATGCCGTGGTGCTCATTAGGAAAGGGGTCCAACCCTGGTGGACTATTTACAGTGAAAGCCTATGTGGCACCTTAATGACCTAAAGTCAAGACGAAGGTTTGAGGTGGATGTTTGTTTATGTGTTGCTTTCAAAGTGTGGAAATTAACTGGAAAAATTTACCTCTCAGCGTCACTCTCACCACTACGAGGTTAGAGCATTTTACATTTTCTGTTTTATTTGTGAGCTGCTGTGACTTGATAATTCACATTTTTCCTCGTGATGGCTCCCCTCGTCACGGAGTCCCTCCTTCATTATTGACACAGGAAAGTTGTTTGCCTACCTCCTCACCACCCATGATGACTCATACGAAGCTGAACTCTCTTCTATTTCACACCAACCGTCCTCCCCAGCTCCTCATTTCATTTCTACTGACCTACTTTACACATACTGTGTGTAGCTCTCTTCACGACAACACAGACACAGGTCGGTTCTTTGAAACGGGCATTTATTTCTTGGACCTTCTCTCATCTCTTACAGTTAGAGCGTCATGCCATCATGTCTTCAGGCCTTAACGCCATAACGCCATTACGCCGTGAGAACTGTTTTTATGAATGAACAGTACAAAATGTATTAGCAATTACAGTACAAACATTTAGTGCAAACATACAAAAAAGACATTTCTCAAATAACAAATACCTCGTTGGCTGCTTGTCCTGAAAAGAGGTCTTTAAGTTTTTGTGTCACTTTGCCTTAACTTCAGTTAACTTTTAATTTAGCTTAGCAGTGCCTCGTGGGAGACATCCGCTCACCTGCAGACCATAAGAGAGATCTCGTGTTTTCTCGCTAACTCCTAAATGCGTTCTCACGAGACATTACCTTACACATCAGTCTTTTAACAATAACAGTGAACTGTAACACATTAATTTTCTATACACATCACATTTTAAATGAAGACATTTTTAACCTTAAATTATATATTTATGAAATTATGTAACCCATTATAAATCAGTTATCTACGTCATGAGTTTTACATAAATCATTATTTAACAGCATTTACACTGTGCAGCCCATAAGAATTTGGGTGCAGTTTGGTAACAGTTTCTATTTTTTTTGGCTCTGTACTCCAGCATATTAGATTGAAGATAAAGCAATCCTAATTGCATATTTTTGAGGCTCTTACTGTTACTGAAATTTGATTGATGCAGTATTGAGTGTTTTAAATATCTAATAATGAGCTACTGTCTTTTTGTACATAAACACATTTGTTTTAACCCCAACTTGAACTTCTTCTGTGAAGCATCTATAACTGCATCCTGCAAGGTACAGCATATAATAGCAGCAGATATTTCAATCAATTACAATATACAGTATATAATCTTCATACATAATATATTCTAGATCTTTTTCCTCTGCTTTATCTCCCTCTTCTTCTACATTGTTTTCATCTTTTTGCTTGCTTCTGTTTCACCTTCCCTATTTTGTTCTTCATCACTTTCTTAATGACCCATTACTTTTACATTTTTATTCCCCTTATTATATTCTTCTTATTCCTCTTCCTGATTCATTCAAAATCTAATGTGCCAGAGCACATCCAATCCAATAATACCAGAGCTGACAGTGGGTGAATGCCCATATTTACCAGCTGCATTTGATTAGATTAGTTTACATAGGTTATTATTATCACTACATACTTTGTGCCATCAGCAGCTCCCGAGGTAGTGTGTGACGTCATTCACTCCGTCACCGCAAGACTACAAAATCAGCAATCAGCAAATGCTTTCATAATAATTACACGAGACTTAAACCACACGTCTCTTTCCACAAGTCTTGCAACTTTTTATCAGTATATCAACTTCCCCCCAAATACAATAAAAGTTTACTGCTTACTATTTACTGTATGCAAAGATGTAGGATGCGTACACCTCCACTGCTCTACCTGCTCTCGGCAGATCAGATCACAACCTGAGGCTTCTCACCCCCGTCTACACTCCCATTGTGCAGCAGCAGACAGTGACCACAAGTGACCTCCTCCTCCTCTCCTCGACACAAAGAAGGCCCACCTTCTTCTCATTCAGACACACAGACAGCACACCCATCACATTGTCTCCACTGCCAACCCAATAAGGCTGTATGACCTGATGGAGTCAGCCCCAGAGTCCTGAAGGCCTGTGCTGAACAGCTCTGCGGAATCCTACAGCACCTCTTCAACCTCAGCCTGAGACAGGATCATGTGCCAAGGCTTTGGAAAACATCATGTCTTGTGCCACTTCCAAAATGTTTGCCAGCTGCTCAAAATTATTACAGACCAGTCACCCTCACCTCACACATCATGAAAGGCCTGGAGAGGCTGCTACTGATCTATTTGAGACCTCACATCTTTAGACCCACTACAATTCGCCTTTTGTCCCCAGGTTGGAGTAGATTATGCTGCTCCAGCTCTCTCTCTCACTTGGACAAAGTGGCCTGTCCTGCTGAGAGAGAAGCTTCTGAAGGTGCAGGTAAACTCTGCCACACCCTCTTGTATTACTGACTACCTGACAGACACACCATATTTTGTACGGCTGCGAGGATGTGAGTCTGAGTGGGTGATCAGCAGCACAGGAGCACCACAGGGGACTGTCCTCTGATCTTTCCTCTTTACCCTGTACACCTTTAAGGAAAAAAAAGGGCCAACTTTAACACCATCTCCGTTCTGGGAGAGGAAGTAGGGGTGATGGAGGGGTACAAATACCTTGACAACAGACTGGACTGGAAATTAATTAACTGAATTTCCCGGAGGAACCTTCCCGAGGGATTAATAAAGTTCTATCGTATCGTATCGTATCGTAAATGCAACACAGAACCTCTGTGTTGTCTACAGGAAGGGACAGAGCAGACTCTATTTCTTGAAGAAGCTTAAGTCCTTTAATGGATGCAACAAGATGTTGTCTTTTACCTGTCATAGACTTCTCCAGCTCCACTGTGATAAGGAACGGTACAGGAAGTAATTCCTGCCAACAGCCATCACCCTGTACAATGACTACATTATGACATTAGAGAGCTCTGCTCAAACAGTTAAACTATCGGTAGTGGAACAGACTTTATTGCATTATATGTGTTTCTTGCTATTGCACATTCACCCTCAAGCCACACCATTACACAGCATGCATAATAGTCTTTCTGTTTCTCTGTAGATTTGCAAATTCAACTACTGTGTGTAAGTTAAAATCTATCTGTCTATCTATCTAGATGACCATACCTGACTAAGTCTGTATTATGACTGAGGCCCTATATTTTCCATAGTAATTTGGAGGGTTTACATAAAAGTGAGCACCTGAGGCTTACACACACAGCCATACACACACATGCCTAGGGCTGCAGGTGAGACTGTCTGAGACATATGATTGCCCTTGTCTCATCTCATCATTTGGCCAGACATTGTCTCTTTGACAGCCTCATCAGCCACACAATGAAGATACAGAATCTGTGGGTGAGGAAAGACGTGAGTGCTTCATCAAACTGCAGAGGGAAAAAACTGTGCAGAAATGGGATGCAGTGATGATGGAAAAATGTGCATCTTACAGCTCATTGAACACCATGGGAGGTGTAGTTAAACAAATTGACACTTTGTAATAAATGTAAAAAGACATACTATTATGTTGATTGAATCCTTGTCATACTAACCCACAAAGAGGTTCAGTTTTAAACACAAAGAAGACTGTATGAGTCTGCAGGCAGACAGGGTTGAGTTCACTGCTGATGATGATTGCCTTACCATAAATAATGTCAGTGTTTGGGGTCGAACTAAATGGAATGTCCTGAGGCATCTGGAAGGCAACACGGATTCCTTTAGCATGACACAGCAAAATAGGAAAACAAGTTGCATAAACTCTCTCAGCAAATGTCAGAGTGACACAATGGTCAGTTGTCTTACTGAAAGGCTCACAACAAACTTAGCGGCAGTCGACACATTAAATGTCCTCTTGTTTTATTTTTATTTTTAGTCATTCATCAACAGAGGTGGGTAGAGTAGCCAAAAATTGTACTCAAGTAAGAGTAGCGTTACTTCAAAATAATATTACTCAAGTAGA
>JAUMHL010000012.1:13231977-13246652 GCA_032362345.1 Sandelia bainsii
CAAAGGCAGCAGACAGATCTAGTAGGATGAGGACGGATGATCTGCGAGCAGCTCTTGCAGCACGAAGGTCATCCACCCCTGCCAGGAGGGAGGTCTCAGTTGAATGTCCTTTCCTGAAACCAGACTGAAAAGGGTCAAGTAGAGTACAGCACTTCTTCATGTTTTAGCATTTAAACAGGTACCTACACTTGTAAACAAAACTAAGTATTTATCAAAGAAAACAAAATTTGAAATTCAATTCTCACCTTCGCCCAACTGGAATCATCAAACAAAAAGAGGCTAAAAAGCTTTGCTTAGTGGAACTGCAAAATCTGTTGACATTACATGTTTTTAATCAATTTTTAATATGGAAAGTGTTTACTCATGGAGCTTAAAGTGCTTGAGCAAACAGATTTGTCTGTCAAGGGCAGTCTCCACACCATCACTGGTGCTGGCTTTATCTGCTGTTGAAAATATAATCAATCAGAAACATTTCTAAAAAATAAACAGACACAGTTCTGCTCTTGTACTGTCATTTTCCGTGAGCCTTAAATAAGATCAACCCACATGGAAAGAACCAATCTGAGTAAATACCTCGGCATGACATCACCCCTTGGATAACTAGTGCTGTATGTTTTCCTTTGGTCAGCAGGTCGGAGTGTTGCCAGGCAAAACTTTCATGACTCTCATTATGAGCACCAGGTAGCCCAATCATAAATACACAGAATTTATGGATTTCACAAAGGGGTGCACGAAAATGTCAGGGGTATGCTTGTTTGGTGTTTTGCTAGTAAGCAAGCAGGCATTGTGAGAAGTCTGCCGAAAGGCAGGGTTATTGCAGTGTCAGCACTTTTAGAAAGATTAATGTATACTTTAAAAAGAGGGTGAAGTAGACCTAATCACCCCATTAAACTGCAGATAACAAAAAGGTCAGTGATTTCAAACTACAGACGTCTTCTAACCAGTTCCATTGTAGAAGTATTAAGGGAGACTGAGAGAGACAGCCTGATTGTGGCTAATATTCAGTGCCCTGTCTAGACAACTAGGTTAAAACTAGACTAAATTGGTTTAATTGAGTTGAATTTTAATTGAGTTGAATTTTTACATGTTTGCATATAACCATTTTTGTCAACAATATCTGAACTATTTTCCAGTTGATTTTAGCATCTGCTTCACATATAAAAAGGGTAATTTAACAACATGAATTATACATTATTTCATTACATCATTTTATTAAATTAGCTCCATTTCAGCTTCACTCCGAGACATATTTTGACCAAATCGGTGCTTGCTTTGACGCAGCAAATATCTACCTATGGGGAAATTTCTAATGAAAATGAAAGTATTTTCATGAACTCAGAAGATTCAACATACTATATTGCATGTAATCCCCCCTGCAGCTGCTGCAAAGACATGCGGATACTGTGTTGTCGTCCTATAGCACCACCAGGTCTAGTGCTGGCTTGTGATAGCTGTGTGTGTGTGCTGACAGCCCCCAGGCACAGAGCTGTAGGACAGACAAGTATGAGGCAAAGAGGTTTCTTTAAATTTTCCCAGTGGAAGGCTAGTATGCTGCTAACATACTATAAGGTGTGAATGTGCAGCATCAGCAGGTTAGTGGAGGACACTTAAGGATCAAAGCTCTTTGAATTCTGGACGTGAGTGAGCCAAAATTGAAAGTTAAAAGTCAGAGGAAGCTGTAATGACAGAATTTTGTCAGTGACTGTATGATTGTATTCATCAGTGTCCCTGCGAGGGATTTGATTGTAATACAGCAAAGGAAAGGAAAGGAACAGAGAATAAAAACTATGTGAATGTGCTCCAGTAAAATTATTACTGGCAACTTCCTCTGTGGCAGCAGTGTTTAAATGCAGTCCCACACACATATTCATATGTTTAAGCAATGTCACACGCTGTATGTGTTGACAAACGGAGTAGGAGACTCTGTTGTCATTTGCAGCAGATGTCACTGTTTGTTTTATATTCTGTGCAGCTGAAAAAACAACATTAAAACAGTATTACACCTGATTTATTAAATAAAAAGCATAATCATAATAACCCATTAAACTGGTGCAAGAGTATATAAAGAAAATGAGTGTACGAAATGTTGATACAATACACAGAACAGAAACTGTACAATTCATTGAAAGGCCTGTGGTTCTGGAGGTAACTGAGCGACCAGTCTCACCACAGTACATAGTCACACACTTAGATGACTTATAAAAATGCTCCCTTGTTAGTAATTAATTAGGTCAGACAGCAAACAGGGACGTGTCACCTCGACCTTCTGCCCTTTCACCACTGGGCCAAGGGTAGTGTTTGTTACTCAGTGTTGCACCATGCTAGGACTGACACTGTATTACTGCGCCACTTTAATGTACCTTTGATGGCTCCCATCGTGAAAGACATTGACAGAAACTGGAGAAGTTAAAAAGTGACATTTCATGTTTTCTGAGCTCCACTGTCCACAGAGAAGTGGTGCGGCATCAGATGTAGAGCGGTGCTTAGCGTCATGATTTATCCTTTATGACACTGAGAGCTTCTGTGGCAGCTTGCCCAACCTGAGCTTGTCACTTCAAGTCCTTGTGTGATACTTCAGGTTGCCAATCTTCCTGGGAAGAGGCCTCCTGCCTTTGCTTCCTTATGCAAAGCACATTTTGTTTTGATTCACCACCTTGAATCAGAGCTACACACAGTCCAGTACATCACATCCCATTGTTGAAGGAACAAGCACCGTATACAGGGTCAGTTTACCCTTCACCTCTGCCCACCTTCCACTCCTTTCCCCAGTTGTTTCTCCTTTGTTATATAAACTGTGTCTGAATCCTCTACTAGGACATGCAGAATGACCGCTCCATGTTTTTAGGCCTGAGACTTGGATTCCTGTGGGCATCATTGTGGTTCCATTTCCGCAAGTCATTTTGTTCCTTTAGCAGTTGAAGCTGAGACTCACATCCTTCCCCATCGCCTTCCTCCTCCGCCTTCCTGCTGCCTCCTCCTCTTCTCCAGCCACAGCCATGAACTCAGTAAACACTGAGGCTTTGTCTGCAGCTGCTGTGGTCAGTCTGTAGTGTAAAGCACAAATATGGCCTCGACTAAGTTAGCTGACTGCCACTTTGGTTGACCTGAAGAGACAGGAGGGCGGTAAACAGCCAAAGCCACAGTGACTGGTGTTGTCTGCCTGTGTATCTTCCAAATACTTGCAGGCATATTTTATTGCCATGAGTGGTGGTGTGTCCGCATTTTTCTGCAGTCATTGTAGTACCTGCCACTAGTGAGTCCTCTACATCCAAATGGATGGTAACAACACTTGAAACTCACTGAAATCAATGGATATTAAATTCTCAGTCACAATGGAAAAGGGTTCCACCAATTGGGATGGAATAATAGTTTACCTAAAATAAGTTTAAAATAATTACTGATAACCAGATTTTAAGTTATTTATTGATTTTGTTCTTTTGTGGGAAACTTGGGGGCAGATAGAAGATTTATTTGACAAGCAGACAGATTCTGATTGACCACAACCCAGAGATATAATTATCACCCCAATGAAACAAAGCCTCCTTTTTAACAGTCGTTTGATGTACTACAAAACCAGCTCTGTCTGGGTTAACGTGACTAAGAGTCTACAGCCATGATAGACTTTGTGAGGCAGCACTTGCTTCACTAAATAGAACTACAACATGCTAACATGGTCATAATGACAAAAGTACCATGTTTAACATATACAATGGTTACCTTGTTCAGTGTCTTATAGTTAGGATGATAATAATTGTATTCATCCAGTGAGTGAGTTATGAAAGTTTGTGCTAAATTTACATCATTACATGCTATACATGTCTTGACCAAAGCAGTGGTCCAACAAACAATCTCTTAAGATAAACGGCAGGTTAATCTAAATTAATCCAGGTTCAAGTTAACACTGCTTGCTTTAACAAGCCTAGAATAGGAACACACTCAAGGTACCACCTGATGGTTTTGACATGCTGATATTCACTCATTACGATATCTGTCTTAACCACATATATATTATATTTAATGGACATGTGTCATTTCCTTATATCCTGTATTTTGGCTCATATGAAGTAATTAAATAAATTAATTACACTCTGGCAACAAACTCACCGCCCAGAGTCTTGGTTTTAGCCATCTTTTACCTCTGCTGTGCATCTTTCTTCATTCATTACAGTGAAGCAAAGCTCAGTCAGTGGCAGTCCATTGACTCTAATTATATCTTTCCAATCAAAAACACAGGCAGTCATGTCCCCTGCTGTGGATAATAAAATTAATTTAGCAAGTTTAATTTGTAATTGACTTTATTTCCTAATAGAAAGCAGAGAAGAGATGATGCCCAGAAACATGAACCACAGGTAGATGAGTCATCCTCCTGCAAGGCATTTTGCATTCAGCATCACAGGGGCCAAAGATGCACTCAGAAATGTAATGCGTCAGATACTCTTCAGTGTGACGTCTGAAGTTTCACTGCAGAATGATGCCACTCACCTTTAATTCAATTTCACTTGATGCACTGATGGTTTTAAGGGAAGATACTGAAATTAGATAAATATTCTAGTATGGCACTTGTTTCAAGAAGACTTTTCAGCTGCCACGTCTGATCTAAAGTCTCACCTCTTTAACAAAGCAAAAACTAACAAAAAATACTTCAGTACAGTAGTTCAGTAGTTCAGTTAATACATCTTCATGAGTTACATACTTTTGTACTGTTTATTCTTTTCTTGCTTTTTGAGCAGTATAAATTATTTGATCTAATATGTGGATCATACTGTATATATCAATGCAATGATATCAACATCTTATCAATGTGGGCAGTACAGTGATGTAGAGAATAGCCCTGTTGCCTCAGAGCTAGAAGGACCTGGGTTTGAATCCACTGGTCGGCGTGGTACCTTTCTGTGTGGAGTTTGCATGTTCTCCCCGCGTCTGTGTGAGTTTTCTCCGGGTACTCTGGGTTCCTGCCACAGTCCAAAGACATGCAGTTAGGTTAAGTGGTGACTCTAAATTGCCCATAGGTGTGAATGTGAGTGTGAATGGTTGTCTGTCTCTATATGTCAGCCCAGGCGACCTGTCCAGGGTGTACCCTGCCACTTGCCAAATGACAGCTGGGACTAGCTCCAGCACTCCTTTGAACCAATTTATTTGAATTTGGAAAAGTAGTTAGGATGATGGATGGATGGATGGATGTGTTTTGTTGCATTGTTACTTAATGGAGATAAATTCTTGGAATATATTGTAGCTGAATTTTTGTGCATAATTTGTTAGTCATATGAAGCATGTTTTGTATATTACATCTGTGATGTGTGATGTGCATGAGAAAACTCTCCATGTCATGTTGAGACAATAACCTCTGAAGATATAATGTTCTGAAACAACTGCCATGTCGTGTTAAAATTTTTAGCTATTCGTAAGGACTGCAAATGCTTCTATGACCTTAATACAAATCAGGAGGGGGAGTGCCAATTAAAACGATTGGAGAGTCACACTTGCCAAGTGTGGGGAGGGTCATGTCCTTTGAGGACACTGATGAACTTGATCAATATATACTGTATATTCACTCTGGTGTGAACTAAAAGAGGCACGTGGTAGAGGAGAAAAATGGCCAGTGTACATTACTCTTTAGGGATTATGTGACATTTGCCCTTTAAAATGCACACATATTTTATCACTGCACTCAGATGTCATAAACTTAATGCAAAAGGCCCATTAGTTTGATCACTGGCAGGCGAGTCCAATGTTTTTCTCTGATTTATCCGTGGTGGTACAGGAAAAAACGAATAGCTTATCCTAGCCGAGCACTGCATCAGTCATAATTCTCACGCTGGCACCTTGTTCCCCACACATTTAATGGATACAGAGCTTTATAATTTATCATATTCTTGGCTAAAACTTTACCTGAATTAACTGACCCTGAATTAAATTTCAGGTAGTACTTTGATTACGTCCTTGTTAAGTACCACAATCTGATTTCTCTATTATGTAAGGAACAAATACAAATGGGCTGACAGAGAGAGAGAGACAAAGGGGCAGGAAGAGAGTGGACACAGGGAGAGAAAGCAAATTAAAAGTAAGCCAGACAGAGAAAAAGAGAGAGACAGTGAGTAGGTGAGGAATTAAAAGCTGAAGAATGGAACAAGAGCAGTCATCCAGTCTGGATGAGCCCCTCTTGACCTTCTTGGTCTGAGGAATTGTGGAGGAACACTCACCTCTCTTTGAAGCTAGCCTCGCACCACACGCTTGAATGGATCATGCTGACTGTTGGTACCGACTGTGTGGTGGGGAAAATCAACTAGCTTTACAGGAGCATCTTTTGATTTGGCTGAGGCTGTCAAAGCCCTGCTGGAACCAGGACCTCAGTGTTCCCAGATCCTCACAGAGCCTGTTTCCTGTCACTACCCTGCCAAAACTAGAGCTCATTTGAGGAATATGGTACACCTTCCTATCATGGCTGAGTGGGATGTGGGTCTCTGCAGAGTGTAGGATCAAAGCCTGTGCAGGACACAAGCACATTGCTCAGCGTCACCTGGTGATAACCCTCATTTCTCCTGCCAGAGTGGATTCCTCTCATATTTCACAAGCAAACTCTGGGCCACAGTCACCTCTTGGCTCTGCTTCATATGAAATAATGACCCTTTCCGAGAGTGTAGCCTGAGTGCCCTATCATGTCATTAGGTGGCGCCCTAAAGGTTAGAGTTTGTAACCACTGGTGCAAAGCCTACATTTATCTATTTATGTTATGTTAGTTATACTTACACTCAATACTCACACTTCAGAAGGATGTTTTGATGTTTACTACTTACTCTAAACCTGCAAAAAAAAACAACGGATTTTGTGGCCACTTGGGGGCAGCAGAAACAACCCTAAAACTTCTCTTTCCTCCACTTATTAGTCAGCAGTGGCAGCTGGAGGCTGCCTGGAAACTAGCTGAGATTTGGCTGCCAGCCAGATGGTTTTTGACTGAGAGCAGCAATTCTGAGTGGCCGGGAATGTAAAAACTTAAGTTTTAAAGTTGATATGGTGACCTTCTTGGCAAATTGTTATGTATTTACACATCCAGTACAACATTAACATTAATTTGGAGTCATGGTTTTGGCCACCTGGTTGAATATTCACTCTCTTTATGCTCTGTTTCTCATCTCTGCCAATAAATAAGGGAAATGTCTTTGGTGCTCAGCAGATTCTAGTGATAATTCTTTCAGTTCATCAAGTGACCACTTTCACATGGTCACATTGTTTTAACAGTGCCATTGTTATTCAAATATAGATTAAAGCCACTTTAAAGATAAGACATATAATTAGTTTTTTTAGAGTTTTCATTTGTGTTCTTCCGCAGTTTCGGCTGTTATTGTACCCTCTGCTGCTGCTCAGTAAAGTACACTCAATACTTCAGTATTTCAATACAAAGCCTTTAAAGAGGAGTTGGCCAGGAGTCCAAGTGCATTCTTAAATCATTAAATTACTAAAAGTGCAAAGCATTAAACTAATTAGAGATGATTTGCCTTCTTAAATATGCAGTATGTTTTCTTGTACACCTGTTTCAAAACACAGCCTGCTTTGTGTTGCATAACTTTTGTCTAAACAACTTTCCTGGCTTTAAACTAGGAGAGAATGACAACGGGGGAGAGCATGCGGTTGTGTTAATTACTGCAGACTAATGAGAACTTGTCAGGCTGTGTTGATCTTATTGTTTGTGTTTATTATACCACAGTGGTTCAGTGAAGTTCTGCCAGCAAGTTCTCATTTCACATTAAACTTCTAAATACAAAATGGGTGTTTTTTTTTCATTTGTTTGTTTATATAACTGTCTGTCAACCTACAATACATAATGGTCAAATACTTTCCATACAAAAATCCATATTTCAATGATGATCTTAAAGTGATACCAGACCTGTAGTGTGGGATTAATTCTACTACAGTTGCTGTTTATATTATGCAGAGAATTTAAAAGTGGATGTCTTTGAAGCAGGTTTTGTGCTGTGCTGTGTGGTGAAATGTCTTCAAGGACCTAAAGCAAATCCAGCATCTTTTGGAATAACCATGACCTGAGACTCTTCACAGACGTCCCAGTGTGCTGTTGGTCTGGAGGATTGTGAGACAGGTTGAAAGATGGGATCATTCAGGTTGTAGCTTATAGGTTTAACAGTATTGTCCTTGACAAGACTTGATAGACAAATTTGTCAGAAGGACTTGAACTGTATCTGCAGTGCAGTTTTAGTGTCTTATACCTGCTTTTTTTTTTCATTTAACACATCCCTGTAAAAGTTTGTGTACCTCATGTTTAAATGCCCAACAATCCTTAGTTTTAGTTTAGCATGGGCACGGCCCCACCTAGTGTTAACTCTACTGCCACTGCAATATAATTGGTGGAAATAAGGAACTTGCAAAATAAAGGTTAAACTGTGTAATCATCAGACTTTATAAATATGTCAGTAAGTCTTCATTAATTTATCTGGATACTTGTGATAACAGATGAAATCCCTTCAAATAAGGAACACCTGCTTCACATTTCACTTCGTAAACATGCCACGTTTCCAGAAAAAGTTCTCCAGACATTTTACATAACACAAGTTTGAGATTTATTGAGGCAATGTATCTGAATGACTCACTGCACCTGCTTCCTGACATGTTGAACTTCAATCATTATTGTCTGGTTCAAACAAACCGACACAAGATAAGATTGCAATAATTTATTTCACAAACATGCAACAACAAAGTAATACTGCCTTTAGAAAGACAATATTTACATTGTTATATAACAGGAAATATTAATTAGAAAGTTCAAACAATCTACAGATACTGTAAATACTTTAAACCAGCCTTAGCTAGCAACATCTATCCTTCAACATTTGTTTTCCTTATATAAAGGATATAATGTTCTGTGTAGAAATAAAATAAGCCAAATTATTCAGTATAAGGACTTAAAATGTATCTTTTCTGTTTCAGAAGTAGCTACATGTCATATACACATACTGAATGAAAACCTTTAGCAATGTCAGAATTTAGTGCAATCACACCACTTTTACAAAATCTTTCAAAACCTGGAATCTGAAAAACTGAATTTACAGTTCGAGGCTTTTTAAAAGATGCGTAGAAACCGTGCTCCAGACTAGCTGGCTTTCAATGTAACAAGACTGGATTCACAAGAATCGTAACAGGCATCAGTAGCGGAGTAGAATACCTGTATAATATCAACTTTACTTTACTAGTAAACAGTGGTATTTTGAATACTATAGACATGCTAGAAGTTGTATTAGAATCTTTGAGTGTATTTTCAACAGCAGCTCAAAAACAGGTCAAATCTGACTGCCTCTTAAGAAAACTGGAATATTTAAGTATTTGTAACTTTACACTGAATAAAACTGTATTTGAAAATTAAAAGGTGGCATTAAAGACAGGACACAGAAACTGATTAACTTTTCTGACTAACCATAGGTTCAGCTAATATGGATTATTTTTGAATGACGTCTGAGTATTACTGAATTGTTGAACTGTCATTGCTTAGAAGGACATGATAGTTCTCTGGATGATATCGACACAATCCTGCAGCTCATGCTCTCTGATGATGAGGGGAGGGGCCAAGCGGATGATGTCACCATGAGTGGGTTTGGCCAGCAGACCATTGTCACGAAGACGCAAGCAAACCTTCCAAGCATCATAGTCTGGGGAGATTTGAGTTGAGTATAAATCACATTAAGTGAAGGAATGAAATTGAAAGATTTTACTAATAAAAAAGAATTATGTCCTATATGTAAGAAAGACAAGTTTAAGACGTTAAGTTAAAGAAAATTCCACTCAATTACAATTACATAATTACAATAACAATTAAGTTGCACTTGTCAGCATCTTAACGGTCTGAAATCATTTACAGACTACAAATTGTTCAATTGTGACTTTAATTTGAGCTTGGATGAGGAATGCAGAAAAGTCACGAAACCAATTCAACTACAAACCCCATTTCCAAAAAAGTTGAAACTTTATTTCAAATGCAAAAAAAACAACTAAAATCTGTGACAGTAAAAGTAACAAGAAGAGACTGTCAGGGTTTTCACTGATCAGCTTAATTGTATTTTGTATATAAAAGCAAAGTTAAGGTTTGATGCCTACATCACACTCAAAAACAGAACAGATGCATGTTTACCATTGTGTTACCTTTCTTTTTAATTACCTGATGCCCCCCCCACCCCCACAAAACATGTTTCCACTGTCTTTCAGTCGGACATGAGTTCAGACCCACAGAACTCTGTGGCCTTCCTGCACAGAATTGATATAAGGCTTCCTCCTGGGGAATACAGTTTCAGGTTTCATTTCTGGCAGACTATATTAACTGACAACTATGTTTCAAAGTACTCCTGACGCCATGCTGCCATTCATGACGATAACATGGTGGTTTCTCTTGCAATGCTGCCTGAGGACTTGAAGGTCTCGCACATTTAACAGTAGTTCCCCAGAATCCCTGAATCCTTTTCAGGTGAATGCGCAACAATCCTTAGATTTAGTTGAGCAGGTTTAGCAAGGTGAACTTAGGAGATAGACCTAAATTTTCAAAAAATTTCTTTTCTAACTTACTGACGATTCTCTCATGATGTTTTGAATGACAACCCATCTTTGATTGCCTCCTTTTATACCCAATTATGACACCTTCACCTGTTACCAATTAATCTGCAAATTTTAGAATAATCCAGAATGGTGTTACTTGAATATTTTATAAACTTCTTATTTTGCCTCTGTCACAACCTTTTGAGTGTGTCACAGGTATCAAACTCTAAATTTGCTTATATTTACAAAATACAATTAAGTAGGTCACTTTAGTCAGATAAATAAAGGTTTAAGCAAATTAATTTGAGTTTTTAATTGCATTTTAGAAAAAGTCCCCCTTTTCTGGGAGTGTAATTTGAACAAAACTGAAGCTTAGTACCTTAGAATTTCACCCTATTTACCAAATAAAGCTTAGTACACAGAGATGCTGCTTTTGAAACTGTAAAGTATTGTACCTTTGGTCTCTTTGATGACAATTGCGTTGAGTAGGCCTTTTCCTCTGACTGTCATCACAATGTCACTGGGCAGTTTTCTCAGCTCGGCCCGCAGAAGTTCTCCCATTCTTTCAGCATTTTCTGCCAGCTTCTCCTCCTCAATCACCTGCAAATAAGAACAAAATTAGTGATCGATGTTAAAGACAAACAAGGAAAAGATAAGTTAAGTGCAGTTTAACACTGACCTGAAGTGCAGCAATAGCAACCTGACAGGCCACAGGGTTGCCTCCATATGTGGACCCGTGTTCGCCGGGCTTGATGGTCAACATTATTTCATCATCACATAGCACAGCAGACACCTGAGGACACACAAAAAGCAAAGGTACAAGTTACATAACCACTGTGATCTATACCCCTGTCCAACAAAGCTGCTGTCAACAAATCTAGAAAGATCTTTGACTCTTGTGAAACAAATCAATAATGTGATAGGGTGTTTGACTGAACAACAACAAAAATGCTTACAGGGTAAACTCCTCCAGAAAGAGCTTTGCCCAGCACAACCACATCTGGACGGACTTCCTCGTGATCCACAGCCAGCCGCCGGCCAGTCCTTGCCAAGCCTGTCTGCACTTCATCAGCAATCCACAACACCTGGACAAAAAACAGAGGACCTTAATAATGATCTCAAAAGGGGGTACAAGGTTTTATCTGGGGCCTGTAGAATCATAAATTTAAAAGCTGATATAACTGATGGAGCCACATCATTTCCATTGCAGGTCAGTGTTCACACAGCTATTTTACAACACTGTGCATGGCTATAAATTATAACTTTGTAAACCTAGCAATATTAGAATGTATTATTACATTCTTGTGAAAGGAGATCTTCCAATAAACCTCAGCCCAGTTTGGTTTGCGCCAAGTTAATATGGTTGTTAGAATGAGATACTATGTAACAGCTGGCTACTGTGTACTGCATGTGATGTTTTTTGTACTGCTTAGAGATGCTATGTACCATTTGGCCCAAACAGAGTTCAAAAGCACATGCATATGGGATATATAGTGTGCACAGTTCCAAGAAGCATGACATTAGGTTAGAGTGTGTCCTTAGATTTGAAGATGCTGTATAGACTGTAAAGCCCATTGAAGCAAACTTTTCTTATTGTCTTGACTTACGTTGTATTTAGTGCAAAGTTCTCTGATTTTGGTCAGGTACCCTTGGTCGGGCACCACCACCCCAGCCTCCCCCTGAATGGGCTCCACCATGAAAGCTGCCACATTTGGGTCTTGAAGGGCATTCTGATGGAAAAAATAGACCAGTCAAGCATTATACACATTTAGTCACTGTCCAAGATAATCCTGTCAATAAATACACGCTGCTTCAGTCAATCATTAGGCTCTTATGGTTTACTACAAGGGCACCTTTGCCTTGATTGAAAAAAAGAGCTTCCAAAGCCTCCATAAAAGTTAGTATATTTTTGGTCCTCCAGGTCAGTCATGCCAGTGCATTTTAGCAGCAGACCTTGACGTTACTCATTTGGGTTCCTTCTACCAGCACATTACAGACAGAATGCAGAATAAAGTGTCTCTCTAGGACTAGGGTACATTTTGTACTGTGTGTGTTGCAGATAAAATCAAAACCTATACCTCTAGTGAAGGGATGTCATTGTAAGGGACAAGCTCAAATCCTGGCATGTAGGGACCAAAACCTTCGTAGCTACTGGGGTCAGTGGAGCTGGAGATGGCGGCCATGGTGCGGCCCCAGAAGTTTCCATCTAATCAACGAGAGTGAATGTGATGACAACAAATGGGACAAACTCAAAGCTGTGGTGTGTTTTTTACAACATACAATGGTGACTTACTTGCACAAATGATCTTGGCCTTGTTTTTTGGAACCCCCTTTACATTGTAGGCCCACTTGCGGGCAAGCTTGCAGGCAGTTTCACCTCCTTCAACGCCTTTTTTTTTTTTAAACAAAAGAAATGTCTGTCATTATGCTCAGAAAAATGTCTGAACATGTACCATACTCTTACCATCTGGTGTTTTCCTTACCTGTATTCATGGGTAAAACTTTGTCATAGCCAAACAAGTTGGTGATGTACTCCTCATAGGCTCCAAGTACATTATTGTAAAATGCTCTGGAGGTCAGGGTGAGTTTGGATGCCTGAGAGGTGAGTGCAGCTATGATCTTTGGGTGACAGTGTCCCTGGTTTACTGCACTATAAGCACTGAGAAAGTCATAATACCGGCTGCCCTCTACATCCCACACATAGATACCTGAAAAAAATGTTTGCAAGTGTCAGTGAAAAAATGACCACAGACTTCAGTTAAACCAGTGCTGTGTAATTCATATCTTCAACAGTCTCTTATTTATAGTAGTCCTATGACACTCTGAACTCACCCTCCCCTCTCTCTAAGGCCACAGGCAGGGGGTGGTAGTTATGTGCTCCATACTTGTCCTCACGAGTGTAGATTTCTTCAGAGGTGAGCAGGCGCTCAACCCTCAGTTGGGAGGCGGCGGTAGAAGCAGGCCGTGTACCAGAGTGGATGCTGCGACTGAGAGCAGGGGCAGCACGGCTCAAGCTTCGGCTGAGTTGGAGAATCATTCCCTTCATGGTCTTATGCTGTTATTTCTATATGGTCAAATATATAACACAAAAAGAGATCATTCAGGTGGTATTTTAATGATAGCAAATTGGAGTTTTGCACACAAAAAAAGTTCACAAAATGTGACAAAACAGAGACAACATCATGCAGCAACAACAGCAGTACCACAAACACACAACAGATATTCTAAGAGGATATTACTTTAGGTCAGGAGCCCAGCTGAACAACTTTTTCTAAAGGTTTCCAAGGGCTAGAAATTGACGTGTTGGTCATCCAGCATACTTTGTAGTCCACTAAAATAAAAAAGGATGGCCTCAAAACTTAAGTATGGTTTTAACTCACCACGTGGATCTTTCCTCCAAAACTGTCCCACATGAATCAAAAGTCAAACTACACAACCAGCCATTTTGATAAACAAATTAATCTTGTTCCTCTATGTATTCCTCAAAAAAAGAAAAAGCTGATATACTGGTTTGTCAGAGTTCACAGAGTACATACCTGTTGGCTTAAAAAGTCTGTTGAACAATGTGCCTCTTTCACATTCAACACAAGAGGAGGATTACACCATTGATGGGTGTGGATTAAAAGTTCATCACTGCAGCGTGGCAGTCAGCTATGGGCCAGGCATGTCCAAAGTCTGGCCCCCGGCCCATTTACGGCCCGCTGCCAGATTTTATACGGCATGCGGTTCCGGTTTTAAAATGTATTATTTATGGCCCGTCGCGTCCCGGTACCGGCGGCCGACATTACAGACCTGACAGACTGTTGACTCACCAGCACGACAATGGTGCTGTGAGTACTGGTAAATATTGAAAATAATATCCTTATTGTCAAAACTGAACGCGATCATAGACGGTGTGGGGCTGACATCGTTTGTCTATTTTGTTTTGTTTGGGTTTGGCTGGTTCGGAAGGATCCGCGGTAAAACCCGGTCGGACTTTTGTTTTCTTTATTTTTCGCCCTTTACAAACTGGAACGAACTGAACTTAATGAGGTTGTGGGTAAAACCCGGCATGTTTTTGTTGTTGTCCTGAACTGGATCTCTTTTCTTTGGCCACCAGCATTGGTTTCAACACATTTTAAGAAAACTAATCGCATGTGTAGTGC
>JAUMHL010000012.1:13246752-13274352 GCA_032362345.1 Sandelia bainsii
CCTACTGTAAAAAATGTCTGAAGGGACCATCTATGGATCATATGATTTTTGACACATTTATTATTTATTTAATAAATGTATTTCCAATTGTATTTAAAAAATGACTATTTTAAATATGCATATTTTGTTATTTACTTATTAAATGTAATGTGACACGCTCCATAACCATTGGACCCTGGACTCTTCACATTATCAAATCTGGCCCTCATTAAAAAAAAGTTTGGACACCCCTGTTCTAGGCTTTTCTATCTGATCACATTAAAAGTAGATTTTCAATTTCCCTTCAATGTTATTTAGTATTGTAATATGCACTAACTTTTTTTGGCTGACCAGAGAATTTATTGTTGCTTTCTAAACCCTTTCTTATGTCTTGGTATTGAGCAGCTGTGAGATATAAGTTACACGGAAGCTTATCTGAGGATAAGGCACGTTAACTTCTTAAGCCAAACATGTGATTTATTATCTAAGGCGTTAGTTGGCGAGAAATGTACAGCAGGTTTGGTGGGGAAAACACTCAACGTGGAGGTGAGATATCCAATAGATGGCTCTTGATAATCAATAACCTTGTACAGTAAATGAGTACACAAAACAAACAGAGACCATCTGGCATGGATTAACTCAAATGTTACATCAAGGACTGGACCTAAACGGCATGCAGTTCTTCGAGATGATAGGTTGGTGGGGATCTGCCTCCGAGGCACACCCACCACTGGCTTTACACCCAGGAGCTAAATATGAACCAAAATGATTGACTGCAATCACTGCAAACTAAGCCGCTCTCCCCGAGCATCGCGCGTTACATAATACTGCATCATGGAAAATAACTTGAAACTCTTTCTGGTTTAAAACTATCTAACGTGAGGTATAACGGTGTCAGTGACTGGTTTAACGTAACACTTGCTGAGCAGTCCACATAAATAAATGCATGTCTCTTCTTGGCCAAAGAGTGTAAACGCTTTTAAGATCTATGCTAACCACACACCGTGTGCTTCGCTACCTACAGCTAGCATTAGCACATCCCTGTTGTTAGTTGTTTAAGTCATCAATACATTATATATAAATATATATTTAAAAAAAAACAAACGTTTTCAATATTTTAAGATCTATGCTAACCACACACCGTGTGCTTCGCTACCTCCAGCTAGCATTAGCACATCCCTGTTGTTAGTTGTTTAAGCCATCAATACATTATATATAAATATATATTTAAAAAAAAAAACGTTTTCAATCAAAAGAGATGAGATTTGAAATAATAGCAAACAATACCAGAGCGAAGTGAAGCAAACCGAAGTTAAAACCTCCTAATAAAAAAACGCGACTGATGCCTGCTCCGTCCGGCGTTTTCTGCTGCTGGTTCCGGGTACAACTGTCTGTGTGTGCCCGAGTGCCGACTGCGGGCCGGGGTATGCTCACCGTGGCCGTGTCGTGAGTGACTGCCTGCGTCACAGGGCACGCCTCCATGTTGCAACTTCTCCCGTTAATGCGGGGATGCAAGTCTCAAAAGCACTCCCAATAAACCATCATCAGGGATTAAAATTAACACAATTAATAAAACGTCCAGCAGGTGTCAGCCACACTTTATTTTTCTCATCACTTTCATACACTGTATAGATAAATTGGCAAGAGCAATACGAGTTAATAAACATAAGAACAGTGGTGGAGGACGATCTTGCATATGTAATCTAAGTAAAAGTAATCATACTGAATGAATACTCCATTACAAGTGCAAGTCCAGCATTGAAAATGTTACTTAAAACGTTACTACGATAGTGTATATAAGTAGGCGTAAGCAATTTACGTTTACATTACGCGCATGCGTTTTGACGCTTCAGTTTCGTTATGGCTGACACGGGCTGGCCGGGGTGTGCAAAGAGTTTGAAAGGTGTCATATTGGACATGTGTGGCGTATTGTATGACAGTGGAGACGGCGACGGAGTGGCCATACCTGGTTCCATTGAAGCTGTGAAAAAGTAAGTGAACTCTTAGCGACTTGGTGAAGACGTTTTCAGAGATTTTAGCGAGCTGCACGTTGAGCGTGCTTAAATGACTGTCAAAGCCCAGAGCAAAGTGCACTCGAGTATTTATTATGTTGGAATTTGCTTACAGTTAAATGACCTAAGGGGTTTGTGTGCATGTATGATTAAACCAGTCACTTCATATATTTAAAAGTGTGCCACAGATTGACCACCTGACCCTCTTTAAAGGCTCCAGGCTTCAGACCTGCAGCTGCGATTCTGCACCAATGAGACCCAGGCCACCAGAGAGAAGTTTGTAGCCAAGCTCCGGAGACTGGGCTTTGACATCTCTGTGTCTGAGGTCTTCTCTCCTGCTCCTGCAGCCATAGCTGTCCTCAAGGAGAGGCGTTTACGGCCTCACCTGCTGGTGTATGATGGTAATGCTTTATTTTTGGAGTTTCCAGGGCACTTAGTTGTGTGTGTGTGTTCTCCTTAAAAGCACTTCGATGTTAAGGCTCAGTCTGGCCACTGTGTGCACAAAAGTAAACACATTTTAACATGAACATCACTTCCTTGGAACCTGGAAAACATGTAACTTGAAAAGATGAGATAATGCAGTATTCTATATTTTGTTATTGTCCATAAATCCAAAAAGACCAAAACATATAATGTGTTAGTCCAGCTCTCAATACTTTCTGACTTTAACAGCCAAAAATGTCAGGCAAGTGTTCATATATGCTGTAATGTCATTTTTGACAACAATAAAAGTCTAAACAAACAAACAGAAAATAAACAGAAGAATCAGATAAACTGACTACACAAATAACACTTAGGGTAAATTCAGCATTGTTTTGATCTTCTCATAGGATTTGTTGACAGTATAAAAATATCACCAATCTTAAATTTAGAATTGTCCATTTATTCTTATGCAGGTGTTCTCCCTGAGTTTGATGGCGTTGACAAGACCAACCCAAACTGCGTGGTCATAGGAGATGCAGCTGAAAAATTCTCTTACCAGAACCTGAACAAGGCATTCAGGGTCCTTATTGGCCTAGAAACCCCAGTGCTGTTCTCTCTGGGCCAAGGGTAAACAGATGCTCAGTAAACTATTCTGTATTACTTATTCCAAGGAACATGCACAACATGATTTATGAAATAGAGTTAAAGAACTAGACAAAATATTTGATGTTTTGCTCTCTTCATAGGAGGTACTACAAGGAGACAGATGGTTTGAAACTAGATGTCGGAGTTTACATGAAGGCCCTGGAGGTACAATAGGTGCTGTTGTGAACTTTTTATTAAGACTTAAATATGTCAGCAGTTCTTTTCAGTTACTAAATAACAAAAATGTTTTCTTTCCTCCAGTATGCTTGTGATTTAAAGGCTGAAGTCATTGGAAAACCATCCCCGATGTTCTTCCAGAGTGTCCTCGCCGACATGGGACTTCAACCACATGAGGTTTGTAACAACAAGTGATACTGAGTGTATTAAAGCGCAGCTTTATTGCTAGGATAAGTTTGTTGTGAAGAAATGAAGTTTTATCTACAATAGGCTATAATACTAATACTTAATTTGCTTTGCTGTGGGGAGTCTTCTGTGCTTTGACCCTTAACCAGGCTGGGAGGTAAAAAAATAATAAAAATAAAGGAAATGTATTTTCTAGACTGCTGAAGGCTAAAAAGAAGCAACATGACACAACACTTTGTCAGCTGCTGTGGAGTGTTAACTAACCAAGAAAACAGTTAGAGTTCACTGAGTGACAAATCCTGCTTAGTGTATAGACTTACTAAGCATAATATAACTACAATTCTCTTAGGTACAGTATCCTCCAAAAGTATTGGAATGGCAAAGCAAATTTGTTTTTAGTTGTTTGTATTCTGAAGATATTTAAGTTTAGCATAACAAGATGGATATAGGAATTTCAGCTTTTATTCATTTAGCTGGTATTTACATCTAGATATATTAAACAGCATAGAATATAGAACCTTTCATATCTGTCATATCACCCAAATTTTAAGTGAGCAAAAGTACTGGAATGTGTGACTGACGGGTGTTTCTTGTGAGTCCAGGCGAGTCCTGTGCGATTAATTGTTGAACCAATAATATCAGAATACACAATTTGAGGAAGATTTCATTAGTAGAAATGCAGAAGCCACACCACAATATGCAAATCCTTCTTAGCAGTAAGAAACTGGAAAAAAAAAAAGTATGGAGTAGAAGGCTTTAGACTGACCACGTCAATCATCAGACATTAATACAACTGAACATGTATGCCACCTGATGAAGAGGAGACTGAAAGGAGAAAGCCCCCAAAACAAACAGCTGAGGCTGCAGGAGACGCCTGGAAAAGCATATCAAAAGAAGAAACCAATAAAACAGGTAATGATCATGTCAGTGATTTGCAGGAATGATACAATTATTGTAAGCAAGGGATATTCAACCAAATATAAATCTGTTCCAGTACTTTTGCTCATGTGAAATTAAGGTAATCTGACAAAATATGCTATATTCAGTGTTGTCCAAGGTGTATGTAATGTTTCTAGGTGTAAATACCATCAAATAAAAGCTAACATTTTGCCCTCTTGTCTCATATTTATCATTTGATCTTAAACTCAAATGTCTTCAGTGTACAGCAAACACAAGGGAATTCGCCTTGTAATTCTAATACTTTTGAAGGGGATTGTGATGAGTACATACAACACTTATTTATTGTAACTTTCCACACACTCATTGTCCTATATTTAGTTTGGATTGTTTTCCTTTGTCATGGCCTTCACATTTTACTTCCTGGTTTTGCAACCATTTCCATTCAGACAAGCCACCCGTGGGCGTGTTTTTTCCCATATCAGATATGGGAAAAAGGGTGAACACACCTACAGTACATGTTGGAACCTATCACAGAGGAAAGCTATGATGCTGCCTATTTGTTGTACACTCCTGTGTTTTCACTCTTTTTTTTGTTTGTTTCTGTAACATGAGTTGAATGTCTTTCCTTGGTATCTGCTCTTCTCAATGTATTCTGCAAAGCCTTCAGTTACAGTTCACCCAGGCTTTCATGCAGAAATTGTGATGCAGTCTTTTTTGTTTCCACAAGTAGAAATTTCCTATTCATCAAGTTACTACATGAGTTACTACAGAGTTCATACAAAATGAGACTGTGCCCATTATGTACAACTGCATTGTTTCTTTATAAAACTCAATAATACAGTACTTGGACTCAGATCAGAAGACTGATTCTCTCAGAACAACCTGCAGGAATCCAGTTAGATCATTCAGTGTGACAAACTCAAACTCTTCTGTGCTTGAGGAGCTCTTTATACAATTTCAGGCTTTCTCTCTAAACCTAATCTGATATTGTGGATTATTTTCGTCTCTTGTCTCAGTCTGCCTCGCCTTGATCATTATAGTGTTCTTCTTATGCTTCTGTAGCCACAAGTATCTAGTCAGTGGAGAGGTTAGATGAGCAGTTTAACAAGGAAACGTGAGAAGAAGGCAGGACAGACTGAAATTGATCTGCCAAGTGCTGATTATCTTTAGGTAGGAAACAGGAACAACAAGATGGGATAAACACTGACACACAAGTGCAATAAAGACAGA
Organism: Sandelia bainsii; assembly: GCA_032362345.1. Taxonomy (NCBI): domain Eukaryota; kingdom Metazoa; phylum Chordata; class Actinopteri; order Anabantiformes; family Anabantidae; genus Sandelia; species Sandelia bainsii. The sequence continues at coordinate 13,252,305 of JAUMHL010000012.1, forward strand.
TAGTATATCAAAGTGAAACACTGCAGCTGCACCGTATACTGGTGACACCAGCTAATAAAAGTTTTCTACAAGTGGTAATCCTTACAGTCTGGTCCTAAGTGTCTTTGCAAGTACCAGAGATGGAGTGAACTGTGTATCGTAACGTTGACCCTTTACCTAATGCTGTAAATGTTACAGCCACATCAATCAGATTGCTTTTATGTCCTGTGTCACATAACTTGTGCAAACTCATTTACAGTACCTATTAAGAGACTAGAGAAACTCAGTTGTTGTTTTATTTTTGCCTCCAAGTAGCATCTGCAAAGTCTGTGAAATAAAATTCTAATAATGACTCTTTTTATTCTTTACTCTTCCTCCTCACTTGCAGGCACTGATGATCGGCGACGACCTGGTGAATGATGTAGGTGGTGCCCAAAGCTGTGGAATGAAAGGTGTGCAAGTGAGGACCGGCAAATATAGGTCAGTGGTCATCCAAGTAACAGGAGAATGCGTTATGCGTTCTTCAAAATATTCACACTTTTTGCTTTTACTGTATTGTGAGGCTCACCTTACTTTTAATGTCAGGAATTAAATATAGTAGCCAGAAGAGGGCACCATTACACCAGGCTTGTGAATTAAAGTTTCCTCCATAACACACAGGCTTCCTGTGGGCCAATTACTGTACTTCTCCAGCCTTCCAGATTTGTTTATTTGATTGAGAATCCACCAAAAATAGCTTTATTCTCTCCACATGTTTGACTGCTTGTTACCCACAAGGTTGTAGTCTCTGAATGATTTATGGTCCCAGATCTGGAGATTACTGGGGCGCCTGTCTTACGGTGTAATTACAGAAACATATGGTTGATTATTTTAGAAGATATATGTGGTACTTATGGCTTGAAGAAAAGAGAAAAGTGACAGGGAGTACTAGGGGACACTTATGGAACTACACATTAAAGCACATATATGCTGTACATTATAATGTAGCTTCAAAGTCAAATTGTAAGTGGTGTTTCTAATGGTTTTTCTGTATGTAATGCTAGGTAAGCCCTAGCTTATATATGTGTGCTTAAGAAATATTTTTAGAAATAGAGAAGTCCTGAACATATTCTGTTTTACACATGCATTGCTGGTCTTGGAAACCCTTTTTTTCCCCACATTTCTTATTTCAAACACAGCCCCAATTACTGTAAATCAGTAGAGGGATGTGTATTTGGATCCTTAAATAAAAGTAGTAAGACTGCAACACAAAAAATTTGCATTTAAGCACATTTAATTGTTCTCAGCAAAATGTACTCACCTACAATTGCCGCTTTCAGAATAAATAATTCATAAACACTAATGCACATGCAGAACATTTTAATGTTTTGTTGCAGTGGAGTTGATTAATTTTTGGCTGCAAGCATCTGTGATAGTTCTGCTTTTAGTTGCTTGTAATTTTAGGTAGATTGTGTTGCATGCAAAAGCTGATTGTTAAGTACAATTGTCAAATCCACAGCATAGTAAAATAAAAGTAGTAAGTGGGATAGTAGTAAATAATAAAGTTGCATAAAATGGAAATACTCACCTTAAATACTTGAAGTGAAGATTCTTAGTCATGCTGGTGAAATTGTCTGGAAGTGAGTCATGGCAACTGGACTTCTTTCCTGTTAGGTGGAAACATTTCACTATTCAGCCAAGTAGCTTCTTCAGGCTGAGAAAAGTCGGTAGGAGACCTCAAATCTATCCTCCAGGGTTGTTTCACTTCTCACCTAACCTGAATACCTCATTAGGTGGACAGTGGTAGTGGGGGTGTGAGTAGATGTAATAGTCACAACTCTTACAACCCTTCCTACCCCAATCAAAGTGGGTCATTAACTGTGGCCTTCCTGGTGGACGTGTGAAGTGCTCTTGATTTTCCTGGGGATGGATGAAAGGGCAGCATGATAAATTGGAGACAGATTGTGTCTAAAGTCTCCACCTCTGTTGAGGGAGGGGTATTCCACTTGAACATAAAGTACTTGTTCCAAATTCTGCCTAAGAAAGAGCAGAGCTAAGTAAATACACTTTGTTACTATCCAGCATTGCTGTAGAGGACACTGACTATAAACCACAGATTAGTCTGTAGAGTATCATGCTTGATGACCTGCTCCGCTGCTGTGCACTGGCATGCAGGTCGCAGTCATGTGACCAGAGAACGCTGAGTAATCTGCTCGAGCATCAGTCAACTTTAATCCAGAACTAAGCACAATCACTCACTGTAAAACCTGTCTTCTGTCTGTGCAGAGTTCTAGTGTGTATGATAGAAATATGTTGCTGTGTGTCTCCTGTGCTTTTGTGTATGTTACTGGCATGTATGTGCATGCATGTGTATGTATCTGTGCTATGGTAGGCATGTTCAGAAGCTCTATGCAGTGATTCAGTCTGCACGTATGACTTCATAGTCCTCTCCCTTGAGCTCAGTTTAACTCTAGCGTGCTGACACTCTGAACAGTGTCTGAGTTAGTCATCTAAACACAAGATAAAGAAGATTAAATGATGCCACTGCTCACCAGGAGGTTTTTTTGTTTTTGTTTTGAGGAGTGAGCGACTGGTTAGAATAATGGGCTGTGTCTACAGAAAAACATATGTGGAATTATTGCGTTGCATGTTTTATTCAGACATGGTGGTCTAGATTTATGGACTAAAAGAGGTTAAGTGTTGTTTTCAGTACATGGGTTGGTATTGTCGTTAAAATGACTTTTATGTCAAGCCCCCAAATGCTATTTTCAGGATTGCATTGAAGGTGTTGAAAATATTTTATTTCTTTTTGTCTTATTTTTGCCGTATTGCATAAAGAATGTCATGGCTGCACAAGATTACACATCTGAATCAAAAATAGAGCTTTTATATGAGATGTTAGTTGTTGAACCTATTAGAAGAAGTTGTTGTGTTTTTAATATGTTGTATTATTGTGTTTGTGTGTTAGTTGTAACAGAGGTCTTTGTGCTGAGTTTTGTCTCTGAAACTTAGCCAATAACAGGAAATAAAATGTAAAATAAGTCTGAATTTATGGCTCTAAAAGTAACTGTCATTTATCCATTAAACACATCGTAATATTCCAGATCCCTCACCAGACCGATTAGACTATATACATTCTCTTTGAACAAGAAAAGCAACAGTGTTTCTGTGGGACTGTGAGTGAGTGAGAGACATGAGATTTAACACTGTTTAGCTAAACAGGCTCAGTGAACCCAGGCTTGCTGGGAGCAGTTATAAACCCTCAGTCAGATCTGTGAAAACACAGCTGTTTCCAAGTCAACCAGATGCTGCACAGGCCTCCAGTTCCCATCAGGCTTGGAGAAAGTACCGCTTCAAATGCCTCAGGCCTGGTGAGAAGAGAGGAAGGGAAAAAGATACAAATCTAAGCATATCAACTTATTTTATCTTATCTGAATTTAGATCTGTCACATACAGAAACTTTTTTATTTTGTGAGTTTGTAAGTTTTGTAAGTCTGCTTTCTTACTGTCCTCACAGTGACCATTAAACAGATGAATCAAGGGAAATCGTCACATGCTTTGAGGTTAATTGATTAGTCTGTTTGGTTTGTGTCTGTGGGTTGTGCTATAAACAAAGAATAAGGGCCCTGCACCTAGACAGATAGTACATAATTTGTTTACATATTAGGATCCCCATTAGCTACTGCAGCAGTGGTTGCTAATCCTCTTGAGGCAAACACCTTGAAAATACATAAAAACAATAATCCATAATTTAAAAATTCATACAAACATTGATATAATTAATTAAACCACAATAAACTGTGAATTTCCTGGCAAATATAAAAGGGGCAAGTCATGAAAATGAACATAGCAAGTGTCCATCAATCAAGGAAACCACAGTGGGTGAGGCCAACTTGTACTGATTAGGTGGAAAAGTGCTATATAAGTGTAGATGATTTACATACAACATTAACGTTATCTCTTATTACAGAGTATCTAAAATATTGCATATCCCAAATCTGTAACAAATGCTTGATCAAGTTCTTGGAATGATGAGCTGATGAGCGGTACAGGAAAGCTTGGTGAAGGTGTGAGCATGGCACCAGTAATAGTTTAGAATGATACCCACCCAACTCTAGAGCGAACAGCACTTCTCCTTATGAACTGGGTAGCTTTAAAACTTCATAAAAGCAGGTTCACATCCTGCAGTTCCTTCATGCACTATTCATAAACCAGTTTAATTGCTAGTCCTAGTCAGCAGAATTAGTCAGCATGAATAGTTTCTGAACCTCTTGGACTTGGCATGCTGATTCTCTATGCATTTGTGATAATCAAAGATAGTGAATTTCAGCCTTTTGATTTAAACACAAACGCTTATTCTACTGAGGGGAAAACAGAGTTATGACATGCTAGATACCAAAACATTATTGATAGGTGTTTTGAATGAGGGCAAGTGAGTAAAAGGAAACTCTTTCTAGATTCCAGCTGGAATCTGGCACAGATCGCACAGCAAACATTTTTACACAGCAGCAACCATCTTCAAAATGGTTTACACTGAAAGCCTCTCCCTGTGGTCAATGCTTCACTGCTAATGTGCGTGTTGCAAAACTGTTTTCCAAGCAGGCTGAGCCAGATTAAACCTCTCAAGAGAGAAATAGTCCCTGATGATACAAAGTATGAACACGTTTCCCTGGTTCGTGCCCTTTCTGTCTGCGGCTGTCACTGGGGGACGCAACAGTAAGTGAGCATTGCACAGGGGTCAGTAGCCATGTGATTATCATGTAGTTTTTCTTTACGTATCATTTCTGTGCACTCACACTGCTGTGCCAAGCTCATGCTCTATTTAGAAAAACAAGCATGCTGATGTTAGCATGTTTTTTGAGAGAACATGCCAGACTGCTAAGGTTACTTGAATGCATGCAGAATAGAAGCTTTCACTCATTATTCACACCTCTACTGCTAGTCACACTAGATCAATGGAAGCAAAGCCTAAATTAGCTATTTTTCTATTGTTTATAGTGTGTTACATATTTGTAGCTGGTCAATACCAAGTGAAAATAGCTAAATTAATTGTATTTTAGGTAATATTGGATTTTACTCCAGGTATAACAGATAACATATTGCAGCCTTTTTGCTTAGCTCCTTAGAATGTTATTTCTCATTCTAGTGCAATTAATTATGTTTAAATAATAACGTAACATAAATGTGGCATGTTTGCACATTAGCGTGCTAACGTTAGCATGTTACGGTTAGCATTTGGCTCAAAACTAAGAAGTTAAAGTTGAAGAAATTCCTAAAATTTCCACTATACAGAGGACAAAGGCTTTTGTGTTAAGTATAAACACTTATTTTCCTCCAACTTTACTTTTTTTGCCTTTTGAGTTGTAATAACTTTAGAATGTGTAACAGAAAATGACATATCAGTCTCACAGTGGTATTATGTTTGCCATAGTGCCGCCACTGTGGCAACACACTTCTACTTTGTTTCTGTGACTGCTGTGAACTGTGTAATATGCAGTATAAACTACAGTGGTTAACACGCAGCTTATCAATGAAGCTCTTATACTCATGCAAAATGCACACATATAAACACACAGAACAGAACACGCAGTTCTCACCAGATGGCCGGTATGCAAATTCTCCTAGCTATCACTGTAACTGCTTCTAGTGTAATCAGAGTAATCAGAAACAACAGGTCTAAGACGGATCTAGAATGAGTGTGAAAAGGATGTGGCTTGAATTCCTGTCAGATGTTATTATAGATGTCAAGCAATTGTTTTGGATGGTATAGACTATTTCTGAGAGAGGGTGCTGACAGATTTTAACAACTTAAGACAGACAGACTTTGTAAACGTGTCCTGGCAACAATAAACTACTGAATTGTAAAATTGTAGGTCACGTCTGGAGGAATCGGTCACTGGGGTCTGGCACGCCACCTGAACTGAGCTGAGAGGGTGATTGGCATAAAGCCTGTGATGACTGGGGATATCCAGCAAAGTTTTTAACTGCTCACTGTTAGGAAGTCATGCAAATAAGGCTATTATTAATGCAGTGAACAGAAGGACTGCCTGTTAGAAGAGCAAATGGCCCAGTAGCTTTCCAACAGATTTTAAGAGTGAGGTATAGCTCTCACATTTTTCTTAGAAATACTAATGACTAGCACAAAATTGTGTCAGGAATGTTTTCACATTTCATTTTATTTTTGCTTCTCAAGAGACCACGGCATCTAACTATTAAATCATTAGCCTGTGATACATCTGGACTATCTTGCAGATATTTTGCCTTTAAATTCTTTGAACACATGCCCTTGGAATTTATTGATTCATAGTTTATTTGATTTCTGTTACTTTTTATCTTTTGTGCAGTTTCTATTCAGTTTTTCTTATATTGTTTTCACTAACACTAGTAGCAATATATCATTTATTGTTCTGTGTACATAGGGCCCTATGCAAAAAGGAATTAACAGCTCTCTACCTTGAATAAATATACAGGTTGAATGACTGGCTAAATGAAAGGCTTAATGGAAAAATGTGAACATTTCACTACATTGTGTGTGTGTCTACAGAAAGGCGATGCTTTTTCACTCTGACATAAACAACCTATCAGATCTCCATTCTTGTGCACCAGACAGACATTAGACTGAACACAGCACAGCAGTGTTAGGTTCATTGTTGGGTTTTGTCCTTTGCAGATCTGTGACACTGAACCTTGACAGTTTAGCCGTATACTATGTGCATGGCTGTAGTTGCAGTTTAATCTCCTTTATAAGGTGAACGCTGCGGTACATACTGTATTTCAGCATAGCTTGTCTTTCAGACATGCACTGGTGTCCTATAGCTGAAATGGTGATAGTAATGTACATGGTTAAGGATTGAGATTGTCTCAGACGTATGTGACTTACAGTATTTCAAGGCCTTGTTTGTATGTATCACCTAGACAGTTATGAAATCTCTTTCACTTTTGATTGCATTTGACTGCATTTTCATTCTCTTTTGGACACACATTTGTAGAACAGGATGTGCCAGAGCAGATTCTGCTTGAGTTGCAGTTTCCTGGCACTTCTGTCTTGACCTTTATGAACTGTTTTTCTCTGTAGACAAGAGTGCCAGCATTTTATTGTGTCTAGTACAACAGTCCCACGTTCTGTCCTGTTAACCACTGTTAGGCCATTAGTTTGCTCTGTGTGGGAAGGAAGTTATCCTAATTCAGTCTTCTTCTGCTGAAGCTATAAACTTAAACCCTTGTCATCTCAAGAGCTACAGTATCACTGTCAGTGTCAAAGAGGTCTGTTTGCCTCTGTGCCACAACAGAGACCCTTTACACCCATCCAGTCACTCATACTATGTGCACAATATAACCTTTGAACTGAGGCAGATTCTGCAGGGAGCCCCTTTTGGGTCCAGGTCCCCCCAGATCATGAAAGGAGCTGAGATCAAGAGCATTGTGAGCTGCTTGTTTTTTCTTTGGCAAACACGCAGATTGAGTAAACAGTGTTTGGTTTATTGGTATTCCCAAGGTGGGCCGGGAGCAACAGAGACAAAGTACTTACAGTCTCCTGCAATAATACTGGAATGGCGAGGCCAATTCATTTGTTTTTGCTATACACTGACATTTGATCCAAAGGTGACATTTTAGGTGAATATGAGAAGTTTCAGCATTTATTTAATGATATTTACACCTATATACATTAAACAACATTAACCTTTTGTATCAGATCACCCAAATTTTAAGTGAGCAAAAGTATTGGAACATGTGACTGACAGGTGCCTTGTTACCCAGCCGTGTCGTGTGAAATTAACTGTTCCACATAAATAGCTCTAAGCAGATACTGTTGGTTTTACACTTGGGTTTTACTCGTGAAGACTGCAGTTGTTCTTAAAAATGATAAGACAACATGAAAACCAGAGTGATGTCTAGGGGAGAAAAACAGCGGAGAAAATCAGAGAAAAGAGCAAAAAACTATCAAAGGCATTGCACCCTTGGGCAAAGCCAATACAACAAAATGGAATGTCTTGAAAAAGAAAGAAACCATTTGTATGCTGAGCAGCTTACACAGAATGGGTCAGCCAAGGAAAACAACAGCTGATGACAGAAGCATTGTGGGAGCTGTGGAAAATAAAAACCCAGAAACAACAGTCGGTGACATCACCTTCATGAGCAGAAATATATAGCCCATACCACAAGATGCAAACCCCTCATCATCAGCAAGAATCAGAAACTTGGAATAAAAAAAATACACAAATTAGCCACAGAATTTCTAGAACAAAGCTTAATGGACTGAGTTTAAGATTAACATCTACCAAAGTGACAGAAAGGCCAAAGTGTAGAGAAAGAAAGGATCCTAACCACACAAGCTCTCATCTATGAATAGTAAAGGTTGTATCACAGCTCGATCTTGCATGACTGCTTCAAGAACAGGCTCACCTATCTTTATTGATGCAGTAATTCATGGTGGTAGCAGCAGAATGAATTCAGAGGTGTACAGAAAAAAAATGTTCGCTAATTCACATAGAAATACATCAAAACTAATCGAGAGGAGCTTCATCATGCAGCAAGACAATGATCTAAAACACACTGCCAACCCAACAAAGGACTTTGTCATTGGGGAAAAGTGAAAGGTTTTGGACTGTCTTAACAGATCTTAACTCAACTAAACATGAATTTCTCCTGTTGAAGTGAATAGCAACAACTGAAGGAGACTGCAGTAAAACCTGGAAAAGCTTATCAAAAGAAGAAACCAACAATTTGGTGATGTCAGTGGGTCACAGGCTTGATACAGTCATTGCAAACATTTTTTCAGCCATATATTAAGTTTTATTTTCTTTATTTTACTTTAACTATGTGTTCCAGTACATGGCACTAATAATACAAAAGATGCTATGTTATGTTGTTTATAGTATCTAAATGTAAATACCATAAAATGAAAGCTGAAATTCTGAACTTCCATCTCATATTCATCTTTTGATTCGGGACTAGAATGGTTTTAGTATACAGCAAACACAAATTAATTGGTCTTTATTAATTGGTCTCTATTCCAATGCCTTTGGAGGGAACTGCATTTACATGATCATTTGCTTATATAAATCATTACGCAGGTGTGATAGCTGATAATATGCACATAAGCATAGTGTCTGACCAGCCTTCCTCAGTTCTCTCCATTTCCTTTGTCAGTCAGCAAAAGGGCCTTGGCAGAATATTTGCATGGTAAAATTGGGAAATACGTGTTTCATAAGGTTTCTATTTCCACTGCTGGATTTCCCTCCTTTTTAATGGATAACACATGAAAGCTTCAGTAGATTTTGTTGATTGGATCTCTTTCCTGGCTCCATGCTCCCACACTTGTCCAGAGTAGGGTGGGTGTTCAATTTAATTCAATTCAGTTTATTTATATAGTGCCAAATCACAACAAAAGTCATCTCAAGGCACTTTACAATGTAAGGTTTAAGACCTTACAGAATATAACAATGCAACTATAAATTATGTAGAAAACCCAACAACCCCACTTGAGCAAGTGAGATACAATTTCAACACATTCTGCAATGTCCCAGGATTGCAGCAATTATATTTTTCCCAAATTACTAAACCTTTTAGGTGCATATGATTGTTAACATTATAGAATTATGTTTTCATAAATTGACTTTACCATAAACACATAGACTGTATTGTGTCATTTACTGTATTTATTGTACCACAATTCCATACAGGACCACTTGATCTCAACTTAATCTAATCTATGTTTTCATTCCATTCTCATGGATTTGAATGGGCAGCTTTGTGGGGAATGTAAACACAATCCATTCTGGGAATGATTTCCACATCTAGCCAGCCATGTCTTGGCCTTGAGACCCAACAATTCTTTGTCATTTTCCCTTAGAGTTGATTTTCTCCAGTGGAGTACACTGTTAGCTCATGCCCTGTCCATTGTCACAGATCAGAGATCATCTTAGGTCACTATTATCAGAAGCTGCTTCAAGTACAAAAATACAACATCTTCAACGCCCATGCTGCATTTTAACCTCCTTTTTGAATTAGATAGACATGAGATCAGAACATAACAGGGGCACCTGGATGGATGTGGCAGTAGCTGTAGAAAGAGGTTAAATAGTCTGATGAGACTCCACTGGGTTCCGGAGCCTGGCCTGCCATCCCTCACCACCCCGGGGTGACAGCTTCCCCTGCCCGCAGGCTCTTCTAAAGCCTGCCGTGCGATATAAGTCAATGAGATATTAATAATTAACCTGAGCTTTTTTCACCATGAGACTAAACTCCCACAGTGAGACAAAGAAGCTGGCCAGACCTCGGTCACAGAGTCCCTCAACGGTAGTTTTCCACACATGAGAGAGAGGAGGAGAAAGAAAGAAAAGGAGTGTGAGTGGGAGAGAATCAGAGAGCTAAAACCCACAGATAGCAGGCTGAAACATAGCACTGCCTCTTAAATACATGAACACAGGGCTTTAGCTGTTTCAATGGGCATCCAATCCCTCTTGCAATTACCAATAGACAGGCTGCTTGGCTGGAGGGACTTGGGTCCCTGCCTGGCTTCTTCTTGAGCTATTTTTCCTCCTAATGGTTTTGTGTGTATGTATGTGGTTGCGCAAGTGTTTGCATTTTCTGTATCAGAAGCAGGTGACTCAGCAGTCCCTTTCTGCTAACATAAACACTCGGACTCTTTGAGATATATAGAGAGTGTGTACACACAAACACACAAACTCAGCATATCATCAGTAACACGGCTAATAATAACATGCTGATGAACAGACTGTGGTTAGATCTGGGTCACATGAAGCTCTGCATATTGAGCACAACCCACATAGAGCTCCTGCGAAAGGGAATTTACTTTTGTAAGAATTTAGTCAAATAAACAAGAGTTACTCTTATCAGGTGAAATAGTTTAGATAGTTTTAGAATAGAGCTCACTGATGACTTGAAATATTAACTTAGGATATTGCAAAAATTGTGTCTTAACACAAACCCTTTAAAAGTACTCTACCAGTTTAGCAGTGCTTACAACATTGTGGGACATTTGTATAACAGCCAAGCATTCTTTTATTGGATTCTTTTAACTTTTTTTTGTTTGTTTTTTTTACAATAATACACTCCTAAAACTTGAATTATGTAGTCTTTTTTCTCACTATTGTTGCAAGGTAAAGCAGTACAGATTTTTTTTAGATCAGTTTTCACCAGAGTTAGTCTCAGTATAGTGTCGGGTTACTTCTGCATCCTTCCTGAAGGTACATGGAAAAAAATATATATACACATTTTTTTGTGAAGGAGGAAACAGTCAAATGGGATTACAAGAAAGATTACAAGCAATTCCACAGGACAGTTCAACTTTTTTAGGTATCCACATGTTAGGTTTTCAGGTAGAAGCAGAGATATTCAGTTAGGTCCATAAATAATATATTGTTAGCATTTGTCCTCTGTACACCACCGCATTGAATTTGAAATGAACTACTCAAAATGCGAGCAAAGTTAAGACTTTCAGCTTTAATTCAGTACGTCTGACAAAACTGTCCATCTGATTCAAAGAAAACATTTGGGAACCACTGAGTTTTTCAAGAGTGTTGTATTTTCATGTATGGCAATGGAAATCAATGGCTGTTCAAATGGCAGGCCAAATACTTGTATTCTGTATAGCAGGCATTTTAGGGAGATTTAGTTATAGTTCCTTTAATGAGACAGGAAGTAAACGTCTGTGGTTTACGCTCCATTTGATTAATCTCAGATGTGTTTGTGGTTGGGAAGGACAGAAAGTTTCCAGTGGGTGGTTTTGACAGGAGGCTCTCTCTCTATCTCTGTAGAAAAGGCCCCAAAGTTCACAGTGTAATTGAGTGTTTGAATGGTGCAAGCCATGTGTTTGCTTTGTCGGTTTGCTTTCACTTTTATGCATCAAAAAGTTGAGAAAATGTAAATATCACAGAAAAACCTATAAAGACCCATATCAGAAATGGTAAATAATAATATTCTACAGTCTCATGCACACAAACATTACTCGTACTCAGAGCATGCTTTCAGATTGCTACAGGATGGAAAACATAAAGTTACTTTTAATGGTACAACCAGGGAATCCCCTTTGTGTCCTGCTATATTGGAAAGAACCGTTGTCTGTGTAAAGTGTGAAAGGCATACCGCAGCTGTTTGCTGATCATGACTCAACATTATGCAGCCTTTGTACAGTAAAGTGATAACCGTCGTTGCATGGCCACAAACTCAGTAGTGTATATGAAAGCTTCCAGCTTAGCATCTGTCATTTCTGTTGCCATAGCATTCACATAACATGGTGGTTTCCCCAGTTCAGTTAGACTTTTTTCATAAGAGGCTGCAGCTGTATTATTATGAGGGTGTTATCTCTCGGTTGTTGCAGCTCTGTAATTATATGGTAGATGAGAAAAGAAAGGAAAACTGAAGCTAAATTGGATGATTATAAAACCAGGCTGGAACATCTTCATGTTTCTCTTCCACTCTTTCTGAGGATCCTGATACACCATCAATCTCTATAATGACTTTTTATTTACAACAGAGCAAGTGATCACATTCTCACCCTCAAGGCTAAGATTCCTGCCACCTCCTCCTTCTCCCCATGTCACTGAGCAGCAGAAAACAGTTACACACACCGTCTCCCATCTTGAGAAGAGAAAGCTTTGTTTTTTCTTAGTATCTTATGTCACCCATAAGGCTTGACTGTGCATACAGGCTATAGTTATCATCAGGCCATGTTCTTCTTCAGGTTATATAGTCTTCTGTGGTGTGAGAAAAGGCCATGTTTTGGCTGGTCCCTTCACTAGCCTGGTGTGAAAAACATAGTTCTACACAGTGAAGGGCAGGCTGACTCTTTTCCTCTCACTGTTGTAGCTGTCATAAAAGTCATTCTCTACTGTAAAGCCAGGTGACAACACACATTACAAAATACTAAGGGTGTTATAGCTTTTATTTATCTCAGGCAAAGCATGGTCACCTTCCACTTGTTATCTCTGTTCCTATTTTGTGATGCAGTTTTTTGTGTTACATGTGCCTTTGTGACTTTCAAAGCACTTTTGTCTCTATATAAAATACATTTGCTTTAATTAATGCACATGGACACAACATATTGCCATATTATTATCACTATTACTTTAAAATCAATGCTGGTTGCCAGACCTCTTGCTTACGGCTGCTTGCCTAACAACTGCTACCTTCAGTTTAATAGAAACCATCTTTGTACTTTTTTAATTTAGAAATTTTCCATGAAGAGTGTAGAGTATTTCTATACGCATATACACTATACAGTTTTGCTTCCCCCTGGGTCCATGTGTTCTTTACTGTATGTACCAGTATGTTAAGCGTTAACCGATAAAGTCAGACTTCTTGCCATCTTGTTGTTAGCAACCTTGTCAATGAACGGAATATATCTAAGAAAAACAAAGAAGAAACTGCCTTCATATTCTAATGTAGTGTAAAACAACCCTGCCTTCTTTAGTTTCTGTATCATAGCTCATCTCTCTCTGTCTTTGATGCACAGCTGACTTTCACACATAAATGCACTCATGAGTATGAGTCATTCGTATTCACTTTCATTTCATGCAGGCCTGGGCTGTTCATATAAAAATGTATCTTGGTGTTTTATTGAGTATCATATTATACAGTTTCTATCCATATGACACTCTTAAGCTACTATAATCTTATATTGCCTGAGTAGTATATATGATACTCTTGTGCTTGTGTCCAGCTTGCACAACTGTTCAATCTTCTGCCATATCAAAGCTGTTGTAGGGGATTAGAAGTGCATGTACCTGTGTTTAAAATACATGGAATAGTGATTCTTGTTGATTGTTTGGAAGGAGAAGATTTTATTTTCACATTGAAAACCTCAACCTTGAAGTGAAACTATGCACAGTAAATTTTAAATTTACAAAAACTACTTTCGTTCTCAACAGAAAACTAATATTTCTGAGCAATAAAAATAAAGTACCAAACCCACTGTTACTTTTGTTTTGGCTGATATATTCTACTTTTCTGAAATAGTTGGGTACAACCCATTCCCAGATGTTTTGGCTATGAGATATCATCATATGTGTGTCCCCAAGCAACAAGTTGTGAACAAAGGTTTTCACTGTAAAAATGAAGACACTAAAGACACACTCCATAGCAGTGTGTGTCAGTAGTGAATAATTTCATATTTTGCCAGCCACTATAAAACCTAAAAAGTACTAAAAGGTAGTTGATCTACTGCCAACCAGAGCACTGTGCATTGCAGAAAGAAATGAGTAAGATTGGCAGAGGGAAAAAATGTTACAACATGTGGAGCAAGAAAATAATAAACCATGGCCCAACAATAAGACAAAGGAAAGAAGCAAAGCAATATCTGGGTGTCAGACTCAGAGATTGCATTTTCCTTTCCAAACTGGTAATGGACCTTCTCACACAGACTACTATACATTGGGTAACAATGTTGAAGTGGCATGAAGAATTTGTACTGGGGTTCCCTGGTAGCGGAATGGTTAAGACACATGCCACATAACTGCAGCATCCAATGGGTTCGAGTCAGGCTCAGAACCTTTGCTGCATGTTACACCCCTCTCTCTTACCTCAAGTTCCCTGTCTCCTCTGCTCTGCTACTATCAAATAAAAGCACAAAAATGCCGAAAGACTATATAAAAAAAATATTTTTTACTGTAACTTTGCTCATTATTAACAGAGCTAAGCTAAATGCTAGCAGCCACCAGTGCTATTTTCCACAGTGCGTGAAGATGATTAGAGCTGTAACATTAATGGAACATGGTTACATGCTGGGTAACTGACTGGACATACATTAACTGACATCGTGTTTGATAATTTTCTTGAAAGGTCAATCAATTGTTGGTTAATTTCAGAAGTAAGAATCAACTACTGTTGTTGATTTACCATTACTAAAATGCTTTCTCTAGTTCTTTGTGCACTTGTGCCTCAAAGCTTGTGGTCATTTACTAACTTTGTGATGCAGTTATGCACTCTTTCAACATTGTGGCAGCTGTGTTGAACTAAATTCTTGGCTGCTTCTCATCTCCTACCTCATAGCTGACCTCATCCCTGCGTGAATGCTGTGCAGTGTCTATCAGGTTCAGGGACTTAGCCTTTCTCTTCATGTGTATTGATATTACTTGACCTAAAGGACACGCAGTGAGCTGCAGATGACCTCATTGGTAACACTACCTGCATTGTGCTGAATTTTGCATGGCCACATTGACCTGGTTATTACTACATTATTCATGGCAATGGAAGGAGAACAGCTAAATTAATATGCATGCATGCATATCTAAATAGGCAGAGGCAAGGGGAAATTTAAAGGAGCATCAGTTTGGTGAAACAGTGTGGTTGATGCTCTTGGCTTCACTGTTTAAAACATAAGAGACATGTGACTAGCTTGCTTGTGTGTTCGTGCCTGAACGTGTGTGTGTGTGAACTCAATCAGTCCTCGGGCAGAAAAGGGTGTGGGAGAAACCCAGCACAGGAGACATAACACCCCAACCATTAGCGGACCAGCTCACATAACTCAATCGCTGGCGGCTGAAAGACATGCATAAACACATGGCACCGCTTCACCACATTCACTGTGGCTTCAGCATTCGACACCTCTCCTCACACACCGCCACCGCGTTGGCCGCTTCTTTCTGTTGCTACACTTGGGTGACGTACAAATATTTGCTTTGGTCCTCTGCAAGCTCTCAGAGGGCAGGATTAATGGTGGTGCAGGGCCAGACAAAGCTGTCCCATCTGGACCTCTAGCCCATGACTGGTAAACAGAGGCAGCACACAGAGCCTGGTCAAGGGAGCCGGGGGGGGGGGGATCTATAGGCACCACATAAATGAGCAGGAGTCCTGGGCAGTCCTGTAGATGAATGAAGGGGCCATCTCCATGTTTTGTTGTGATGGGGAGGAAAAGGGTCCTGCATGCCAGCATGGACCTGGTGCCGTGCCAGTTGGATGACAGTTCCCGTACCAGCTGATTAAACAACCATATCTGCATCACTAGGCCCCAAGTCAAACAATGGCAACCTTTTCTGCATGTGACCTTTGTATATGTTTGTTTATTTGAGTCTTTCTAGTTTTTATTTGAAGACAATATTCACATGTTGATACATTTCCTGTATGTATGTATGTATGTATCAGTAGAATGCCCATATAAACAGTACATGTTGAAAGTGCAGGTATGTGCTTAGCATGTCACTATGTACTTAGTCGAATTAACATTTGCTAATTAGACTAAGAAGAGCTGAGGCTCATGGGAATGTGGCCACTGGCCAACGTCATCAAATTATTCTCTCGCTTTTATTTTTAGAATAGCAGTCCTCAGTTGCCTATTGATATATTCTAAAAAGTCTGGAACACTGTGTGACAGCTGGTGATAGAGACAGAAAATATGCACCACCATGCAGGGGTTTTGGTAAGCAGTCGCACAGACACATTTAAGTGTGGAGACGGCAACACTGTGAAATTCACTGAAAAAACTTCTTTTTTTCCCCATTATGCTGCTGTTGATCCTGAGAAGACACAGACTGAGTTTATTACCAAAGCTTTTCTTTCAAGCTTAAAAAAACAGCCTGTAGATTCTGTAGTTCTGTTTTGACTGTGAATCCTGATAGACCACCATATCGTGGTCTTTTCCAGTTCATACATGTGTTAACATAAACAGTGTTGTTCATGCGTCTGATAGCTTTAAACTAGTCCTTGTTGTTCGCCAAGACTTGTGTGGCGACTGTTTGCTCCCGTTTCTTCCTGTGCTGCATGTCCTTAAGCATATACTCCTCCCTCAGGCTCAGCGATGAGAGGCACCCAACTGTGACAACCGACGGCACTGTGGACAACCTGGCCCAGGCTGTGGACACGATCCTCAATCAGAGGCAGCACTGAGTACAACACAATGGACACTGGAACCTCTCCGCTTACTCTGAATGATACAGGCTGGTGCTCAGTAGTATTGTTATATAGTTCTACGTGTTGTTTCTAAAGGGAAGGCACACTAAAGTACAACATTAAAATACCCCCCAGATACTGTATGTCCTCTGTCACAGCTCATTGTACTGTGACATATGGGGACACCCAACCACCTGATGCTCCACATACTGTAGTGCAAAAAAAACTAGAATGTAGTTTGCAGAATGATTACTGAGGTCTGCAAGCGTGAGTCTTTAGACACTTTGGAACTGCACTATGCATTTGTCAGTGCATGATTGGCATAGATAAGATACCTCAACTTGACATGAATGTGGCTGTAAGCAGCTGCTAACTGACAGTTAGAAGGGGAAAATAGTGCTGTATGCTCTCACTACCGGCTAATTTTACTCATTCAGATTCTTTGAGCAGCTACTGTAAATGGGCTTTTTAATGAAACTGGAAATTAACAGTTGAAATGTGGTATTGCATGTATAACTTAAACTAATTAATGTAAGTAGTCTGATATATGTAGGCAATATGGTTGCTTCATCATAACAGGCACAACCTTAGTAAAGTAGCAAAGAACAGTCAGTAATGTAAGTATGTGGTGTAGATTATTATAAATAAAGTTGCTTTACTAGTGTGTGAACTGCAAAGCAAAGCACTGGGGAAAATATATCCTTGACTCTGGTTTGAACTAGAATTCACACTGGAGCAGCTTTTGTTTTGCAAAAACAAATCATTGGAAATGGGAAGTGAACTGGTCTGAGGGAGGATAAATGCAGAACTCAGCTGCATGTGATGAATTACGCTGGTGCTTGAGCTCATGTTTCTCCTTCTACAAACAAACATGAAATGAGCCCTCCATCATCAGAGTAAAGAATCACTAATCTACAACTGCTTATCTTTATTTACTTGACTGTAATCCACCTCTGCTGGGGATTGTTCTGTCATAGTTAAGTTATTCATTCCCACTCATCAGACTTATACAAAATGAGGTTAAATAAAATGATGAGAGGAAAAAAATTGGTTATTGGGTTTCTGTGTGCCAGCTTGATCATTAAGGCCTCTGGAAGTGGGGCGTAAAACAAATGATTCTCCATCGCTACCCCCAAGGTTTCAGTGTACCACATAGATTCAGCAAGAACAAAAGCCCACTGCCAAGTGATTCATTGAGGCCTTTCTGGTTCACTTCACCATTAGCTGACACAAGCCTGAATGTTATTGGGCAATTAATGGTAATGAAATGCCACAAAGTTTTATGAAACCGCGTCTGAGCTGGGTGTACCACTCTTATTCTGATTTGGAAATAAATATTAATGTACACAGCAAAGCACTAGCAGCTGGTACTAAGTTTTCTAACAGCTTACACATTATTTGACTCTGTGTTTTATCCATTATGTTACTGCCTCTTGGCCTTGTGTGGAGCTATTAAACATGTATTTGACTACTCTCGAATGAATTCACTTGGCTTTAACTAGGTTATTTTTCCAGTTCATGGACATGCAGTAATTGTAAGGCATGTAGGCCACGTCCTATTGGTAGGTTTATCATCACTAGGTATTAAACACAAACGCACACATGCTAGCTGGTTGTTCACCACATTCTCAGCCCTCAGTCCAAGGTCACCCACCGATTTTGCAGAAGTTACAAATGATCAGCAGCTTAGATTTGCTGGCTAACACTATAGTGATATGTTCCTTGTGTACGTGTACAAGCTCCTTGCCGTAGGCCAGTATTGACAGAATTAATACACTGTAAAACCTTTGACTGATTAACAGTGTTGTTATGGAGGTTATTGGTACATCAGTTTGTCACCTTTATACTTTTATGCATCTGAATTATTTTCAGTGTTTTGTCATAATATAATAAACTACATGTATTAAGCTTATTTAGTTTGAAGCAAACGAGCAATTAGGCATTTAATCACTTCAATCAACAGGAAATTAAACACTTTCAATAATTTATTGTGTTAAGTAATTTTGGCAAATAAAAATATTTGCCAAAATTTAATCTAATCTAACTTTACCTACAGGCAAATAAGTGTTTATCAAACCTTTTTTCACACCGCTGTTGATCATTATAAACAGAAAATCCTGTTGTCAATGTTCCTCTGACAACAGGACATTTGGAAGATGAAATCTTGAGCTCTGGAACTTCAGACTGGTATTTCCTTATTTTTCTGACATAAAAAAAATGTCAGACAACAAGCTTAACAAAACAGAGTAATTCTGTTTTGCCTTTGAATCTTTTTAGACCATCATCTCCTGCTCTTTTCCAGTTTATACAAGCAGCACCGTTACACTGTTTCAGTCAACTAATCCAGAAAATCCATTGTCATAAATGTCTCATAATCTTCCATTTAAATCTTGATCACTTGTTGTGTTTATGTTCCAATATCGTCTTCTGCAGTCATACCAGAACATAGTTATAACTGTCTGTGAGAATATACATACTTTTACATTACCTTTCACTTCTCCTTCTACAACATCAGGTCATTAAGCTGATGACCTCATTTTGATTGACACCTCAGGAACACAAAGCCTGCACCATGTTGTCTGCTGGGAGGAGGAGGAGAATGTCGTATCCTGTTAAATGTGTTCTGCCTAATCTCCAGCATTCAACACTAAGCAAATCCAACAGTTAGTTAACTATTTATTTAAAAATGTGTCATACATTCTCTGATTCATTTTTAGTGCTTACACTAAAAAACTAAAACTGTAGTTAAATTCAAACACTGAAATTACACTGAAACGTCAGATGTGGCATAAAGTGTGTGAGGTGTACATTTACACCACAATTCTCCAATTCTGCATTCCAGCATATCCTATGATCTCCTAAAATGGGCCCAACAAAAATAGTTTTAGTTCAAAAGAAGAAGAAGAAAAAAAAGAATCAAGGAAAACTGACTTCCAAGGTACAGCAGGGTCCAGTCGCATCATACTTTGTAAATGAAAGTGGATTCCATAGAAGAAGACCCAAGTTTTGAAAGAGAAACATGAAATTGCCTGATTGGAGTTCACTAAAATGCACATTAACAAGTCACAACCGATGAAACAAAATAAGAACCTTTTGATAAGTCACACCAATTCTTTTTCTCTGAGGAAAAATTAAGCTTTCAAAGAAAACACAATCACAACTGTGAATTATGAAGAAGGCTTAAGCTATGTTATGAAGTTGCTTGGTTGTGTCTAACACTGGGTGTCTTAAATCTGTGCAGGTCATAATGAAATCAGAAAATTATTAAGACAGTTTGAGGCCTACTTTCATTTTCCTCATTAAAATTGTGCTTTTTGTTTTTTAGGTGGAAGAGCACAAACACCTTTAGCCACATCTGCATATCTGTGCAGAACATACTCCACAGACACAGCTGCAGCATTACTCTGAGCCAACATTTATGTATGTTTTATGTTGTGTTAGGCTCCTCTTACAAGGCACTCACACTGCCTCTCTTATAACGCACCTGCATTTACCCACCTTAACAACTTCCAGCTGAGTGTTACCTACCTTGAACTTTCATCTCTTCTCATTTAGCTTTTCCTGTTTGACAGGAAATGGTGGGTCAGCTGACCAGACAACGCCGCACACCTGCAGCTCTAAATGCACCATTATCCATGATGGAAACATGGGATTGTTTTGACAGCAGCCTGTTATTTGTCCTCTCCCGTCAGTGTGTGGAGCTCTGGTCCATGTTGAGGCCTCTTAATCACCAAGCTACATGGTTTCCCCACATTTCATCACTCTCCTTCCCTTGTGGGCAGCTGTGCCAACAGCATTCGGTGGTACAGCTCTGAAACCTCAGAACTTGTTGGGTTTGGCACCAAGGCCTGAATTTTCTCCCTCTTCTGGCTGCCCCTAACCCCACCCCGTTCCTCCCTCACAGTCTTTACAAGTGTCTCAGTTCATACACAGAGCAGTCTGTATTCCTCTGACATGGTCACAGCCGTCACAAGCCCCTCCAGGGACACGACCCCTGCTTCACTGTCCACTTAAACCTCAGAGGCTTGGCTCCACAGACACAAAGCATGACCCTGTGATGTCATACCCGAGCATGTGCATATTTATAATCCGAGCAAAAGGGTGCTCATATGTCACCATGCAGTGTACACTAACTGTCTTGATCTGCAAAAGTTTTGAAGGCTTACAGCTGACCTCAATTTTAAAGCTGTCTGACTCTGCTGGGGCCCTCACTGTGAAAGTGTCCAGTTCCCTAATGCAAAAGCCAAAGGATTTAGATTGAGATTGAGATTCACACCTTACATCCTACAGATATCTTACTGAAGGGACACCGCCTGAACTCTACAACTATTTTACCTAAGAAGGCTTGTGCGACCTTAATACATCTCTTCTATGTGGGTGCAAAATGTTGCTGCTCAGACAATTTCTAAAAAGGCAGTCATACCTCACACACAGTTTGTGGTTTAGTCTTGCATGAATCATTTTGTAGGGGTGAGATTCAACACTGCAAATATAACAAGTAGTAATTTAATATATACACATAAAAACAGAGGAGCAATTTTAGATTGCTGATTTCCCTGAGAGCTCAAGGTAAAGTATGTTCCCATTATAGACAACACTTGCTAAGCTGGTAATGGTTTGTAACCGGTTGGTACTGCTAAATTACATTTCACCCCAACCACATTTGAGCTGCCAAATGAGGACAAGCACCAAATGCAAGACGTAGCACCAGCATTTGGTTTCATGTTAAATACTGCTGTTGGTTTTTTTTTTCTATTTCTGGTACTGACAAAGAGACATTTACATATTCCCTATATTAGAGTGTTGACATTAAATTTACAGAACTACAGGCAATTTTAGAGTACTGAGCTTAATATTTAATTGCTAACAAGTGGAGGGAAGAACCATTATAGTAACCATATCATTATAGGTAAGTAAACAAATGTGTTATATGCCATTAATACACCTGAAACATCTGCATCTACAGTGGGACATCTGGCACCTAAAAACTAAATGAAGTGTGACATGAATCCTCATTAGAGCAGATAAGACTGTGCACAACCTCCAGTGACAGTTCAAGGGACCACCACCCTGCTGCGTCAGTACTGGTGGGGGTTGTGGACGACTATAGTGCAGAACATTTGCACAGTGCACTTCTCCTGTTGTGCTCCTATCTTTTCTCAGAACACAATTCAATTCAATTCAATTCATCTTTATTTGTATAGCGCCAAATCATAACAAAAATCATCTCAAGGCACTTTAC
>JAUMHL010000012.1:13274452-13291852 GCA_032362345.1 Sandelia bainsii
CTGGACACATGCGACCGTCCATGCCATTTGCAGGGGGGGTCTGATCGATTTTTTCTCTAATAGTTATGATTTTATTTACACAGCCTTCTTTCACTTCTGTCACTCTACTGATTAAAAGGCCAGGGGCCCTCAGTGTGAGAGTCGGCCGCGCAGCACGTTTACAAGGGTTCTGTTTACTCATTTCCTTCTTAATTCATTAACTGGAAAGGGCTTAACCATTGAAAAGAAGTGGCTTGCAGTGGCTCTGTCACAGTGTAAATATGACTTCACTGTCCATGTATACACATTGTCATGCAACAGGATAATAATCCAGTATATTACTAGAGTGGCAGCTTACGGTTTCAGAGAATATCATGCGTCGTTGCAAGTCTGAACAAACTTACAGAAGTGGTATGCAGCTGTACCGAAGCAGTGTATCAAAACGTTAAGATTATAATTCTGGAGGTTTGCACAGGCACTAGAGTTGGGGAGGGGAAGCAGACAAACAGCAGTAGCAGCAGCCCTGACATTCACAGATTCACAGCCGCCTCCCACGTCACTGTGCTCCTCAGAGAAAAGGCCCCTTTTGTTTCCCAGTGCAGGGAGGGAGGGAGGTCTCTGGGGTGAATTGCCGCTCCATCGCTTCACCAGCCATCAAAAAAAGAAAAAGGAACCGGACTTCCCACTGCTGCCTGGCGTCCTCCCTACTCACTCCCTGCTTCAGCACACAAAACACAGGCTCATCAGTAGTACAACTACTAGGGTTGTGATTGTCTTTTCCTGCTACTTAATTGGAGCAGTCTGCATTGTTGCATTAAAGACATATCCAACAATGACCTAGCTGTTAATGCATGTCCTCTGCTAATACCATTAGTGGAAGAATTGTCTCTGATTCACTGCAGTGTAAAAATAATCCATTACAAGAAAAAGTCACAAGAATAAGCATGAAGATACAATATATAACTTTTTCTAATATCTTTAGTTGAAATATACTTTATCTCAATGAGGAGAGGATTTCTCAAAGGCTTCAGTGACCTAGATTTATAGCTGTCAATCAATACATTAACACGTGTCTAGTCTACTACTCACACAGAGGCTTCAAGCGAGTTACATAAACTACTGGGAGACATCACTATGAGTAATTCACAGGCTGGCAGGCTCCCTATTCCTGCACTAGCTGAGAGAGCAACACACGATGAGGCTACATCAAACTATGAGGTAAATCAAATTCAGTACTTTGTTACGTTCAGCCACTAGCAAACATTTATCTTATGCCTAAGATTCACACACTGTACATATAGTAGTGCATTCAGACAGAATGTGAAGTGTTACAGTATTTATAAGAATTTTCACCACCTAAAGTGATTTTTGGTTGGTACATGCCCATTCACACATTTCATTTGGCTGAATATGCAGTGGTTCTGTATCCAAACTTTGCCTCACATGCTGGTCTCATAGCCTGGAGTCGGCATCCCAAATGATGTGTGATTAAAGACTAAAATACTGTGATTACAAATTACACATTTAAAACTGTGTTTATTTGTACAGAAATATGTTTGTTTTACATAACTTTGTAGTTACAAATTGTAAAAAGAAAAAATATTAACACTATTAGCATCACAATGTTTCTCTCGCACAAACGGAAGCATAGATCTCAGAGAAGCTTGATGTTACTGTGTGAAAGGTTGAGCTCTTCAATATAGTTTACAGGTGCCGTTTCGTTTCAGCTTGTTGCTCACTTTACTGACAGTAGCTCTCAAAGTAGTCGCCATTCCTGCCCATCATCTAACCTTGTACTATTGTAGATCATGAGAGGAAGAAACACTTTTTCTAGTGCAGAGAATTTATACAAACCTGCTGTGAATTCTCTCTAAATGTACTACAATGAAGGTAATCAGGGTTACAAAGAAATGTTCAAGACACCAGTCTCTGAGCCAACATTAAAATATAATATTTATCAGTTCTACTACATCCACCTGAATCCATTCTCACCGACTTCCTTGTTTCTCCTGAGACACAGATGAGATACCACATTGCGTCTGTCTACGTAACATCCCCAAAAATGGGTGTTTAGCCCGAAAATCTCCTCCTTCTTGAGAAAAAACACAAATGCTGGATTGCTTGATGCATTAGCTTCCAACTTGCTTTGTCCTTAAGACTTTTAGTACTGTTTACTGTACCACCTGGTGATTAACTTTCAGTCCCCTAAATTAGCTTCCCCCAGCATGAAGGCAGTCCAGCTCAGTTCCTCTCAATTTGCTCGATGTCAAGTTCGCCTCCAAGTTGATACACATCCTTCCTCATGCTACATAGCCCCGCCCACAGAGGCTCACTGTCTTTGCCAATGGTCATTCCTGGTGTCACGTTGCTGCAGTCAGTGGAGTTCCAGTCCACCTCCTCGATTGTGGGGTCTGACAACATGTTCCTGCTGATCTCGCCCTCTTTGGTCTGAGGTTGAAGGTCCTCCAAGCAGTGTTCATTTGCTGATGAGTCGTCAGTGTCGCACTGAGCGGTACTCCTGAGAGTTGGAGGGGCCTGGCTTGACTCACAGCTGTCTTCGCCTGAGACTCCAGGGCAGCTGAGGCTGTGGAAATTCTGAAGTTTCTGTGAAAGGACAGAAAGGTCATTTTTAGAAGCATAAAACTGATGAGGAAACAAGGATACACTTACACAAATAAGTCAAATCGTCAGTCTGGTAGTCCACAGTCTCCATGGGAATGGCATATTTGGTGTGGAACAAAGCATTTTTCTTCATTTTGGACAAACACTAAATACCAGCAGCCACCTTATGAAAACATTACTCTGATAAAGCTTAACTGAGGTTACAGCTGGACACTGGGAAACATTCACTGTAATATAAAAAAGTAACAACACTTGAAGGGTACAAATTTAGCCTGGAGTACATACTATAGCAAATGATAGTTGGATAAGTGAGGCTATGCAATCTGAGGTCCAAGAGGAACCCAGGCAGCAAGTGGCCAGATACCCAGAGGGCAGACATCACTCATGTCAGGATTTTGAATCTGCTTGGCCTTTCACTGCCACTGGACAATGAATGCATACATCTGGGAAACCCTGAAACTTCCTTAGGCAAATCTACAAGTTCTGTGACAGCTGTGCACGCTGGAGCAGGAACCTTTAGAACAGAGGCTTATCCAATCTGTACAGTTAATGTGGAGAAAGCAGGACAGCTGCGTCATGCCCGACCACTACGGTGTCAGGCTAGAAGGACACAGTAGAATAGGGCCTCTGTGAAACCTCCTGTCATTTGTGTGCTTATGTAATACTTAACAAGTATGAGACTGTGAGCCAAGAATACGAACTAAGGCTGAAACTAATTATTATTTAAGATTAATCTATACCTATATATAATTCAGTAAATTGTTTTGTTTATAAAAGAAAATAAGGATGCATCCAGTGTCATCTGAGCTTCATAAAGTGTTGTCTACTACCTTTTTTTGCCTCAAGAGTTATATAGGCAATATTTGTGCTACAAGTACAACAGAAAAGAGTAGTAATAGTGATTATTTCTACTACTGATTGATACACTTTTTCCAAATTAATAACCAAGTTATTTTCTATTGCTTAAGTTGTATCAAGTTTATGAGACCCGTGCTAGATGCTCAGTCAGGCTGTACTTAGAGGTAATTTGTTAGTGTTATCATAAGCTTTCTAACACATTTACAATGACAATACTCAATGTGTTTAGCAGGTATGTTTACGAAGTTCAAGTACAACTGAGGCCGATGAGTGTTTTAAAACCAAGTAATATCCACACACTCAGGATTTATTACCCATCAATATTTAGATACCAAAGTGGTCAGAGCTTTGATTAAGGTTAGAGGAGAAGGAAAACATAAAGTTATGATCTTTGTCAGTAGAGAGAACTTTCTGGACCGGGCAGCAGCAGATCAAAAGGCGCCCTGCTGTTTTTCTTGGCTCTGGTTAAGTGGCTGCATTTGTCAGCACTAGACCAGTGTCACACAGCTGTCTTCCAGATCATGGGACAAAATTGAAGAAGACCATGTGCAGTTTTGATTATAGAGGTGTTCTGCTGAGTAAGTGAGTAAGTCATGAGTAAGTGCTAACGGTGTCCAGTTTACCTCCTTCTATCACCCCCCCATCCTCTAAATCTAAATAAAAAGAGAGGAGAGCAGAAAGTCTCCTCATCCATACTGACCTTGACTTTCTGTGAATAAAAGTTGATCAATAGCTCATGAAGCCTAGCTGTGGCAGTGATCCACACACTGAGCTGAATTTACAGAAATCAATAGCTCTTTACCCAACATGCATCTCTCCTTTGCCACGATCTATAACCTCTTCCACAGCTGCTCTACTTCCTGACATTCACAGAGCCGCAGTGAGCCACCCACAGGGTAGCAATTTCTCCCTGGGTAAGCTACACCACTGTGTTGATGAGAGGACACTTCAGAGACACACTCAGCACGGTGACCAATCTTTGAATAGTAAGGTGACTTTGAATGCTGATAGGGTGACGCATGTGAAGCTTTATAAAGCCCTTGAGTTGAGTGTCAAGGAAGCTTAATCCATCATCATAAACGAACATCTCTTCCACTGAGATTTCCTGAAACTTGCAAGCTATATGCATTTTCACATTTTCAGTTTACACTCCTATGAAACAAACCAGAAATCTGCACACTTGATTGACTGTTGATTATTATCAGTAGTTGCAAAAAAGAGCCGAACTGTGGGAGTTACTTCCTGAAACCAGAGGCGTTAAAAAGAAGAAACTTGTAAGCTGATATTTAATGCAATTAACAGTCTCCTCTACCCGATGTGAACATTTCAATGTCACAGCAGTCCCTTCTGCTGGAACAAAGTACATGAGCAGCAGGAAAAATACAATTCTAACAATCTCAGCACCCTGACGTTTCTCTGCAAATATACTGTTTGCCACCTTGCCTAAGGCTCCTTCCTCCATGCTGACCTTGTGCCTGTTTGGAGTGTGAGTGGCGTCTGCTTGTCGTGTGACAGCAGCGTTGTTTTAAAGACAATGCTGAACTCTGGGTAATTTTCTAAGAAGGGCCAAGTCCAACTCTGTGCTTATGATCCAGCTGGTGTATATGTGAAACTTTACTTACATGTATCTATTTATTTCTCAGGCAAAGAGACAAATAGATGCCAGGATAAGATCAGTTATTTTATGAATATAAACTCATCTAACCAGTTCAGGCTTCTTAATTCCTGATTTGATCAAATCATATTTGTACAATAAACACATTAAACAGGGCGTGCTTTGCTTTGTGCTCTGCAGGTGAAAATACAGACCCATATAATGGACTTTGACCCAGAACATGAATGAACGATCACCTTCATTTAATGAGAGTGCCTGTGGAAACACAATGGTGTGACCTTAGATCGAAGTGTATGTTTATCCAACACAGAAGGTGCAAATTGCCCCAACAACCAGTTAGAATAACCAGCAAATGTTAGTGAGAATCATGGACCAAGCTTACAGCTGGCATGTTAATTCCTGAGCGTCTTGTGTCTCAAGCTCTGGACGGT
Source organism: Sandelia bainsii (assembly GCA_032362345.1). Classification (NCBI taxonomy): domain Eukaryota; kingdom Metazoa; phylum Chordata; class Actinopteri; order Anabantiformes; family Anabantidae; genus Sandelia; species Sandelia bainsii. Next base: position 13,279,958 of record JAUMHL010000012.1, read on the forward strand.
GATCTCACTAGAAATTGCTCAGGTGCCTCAGATGTAGAGACTGAATTATTTAGTAAGTATCTTTAGTTTCTTGCTTTGTAATCTGTTTTAGAAAGTGATATGTTTAAATACCAACCTGGGTCATCTTTGCCAGATCCAGTGAAGGCCTCTGTTTGTGTGAGTCAGCTGGTCTCCTGCGCTTCACACCAATCTTCTTGTCGTTGAGGACGCATGGCTGTGAACGGCTACGAGCAAGACCCCCCTCTCCACCACGTCGCTCTAGCTCTGGAGTGGAGTCCGGCGAGCTGGGTGGAGAGGGTCCACTAGACTCTGCAAGGCATATCTGTTCATGCGAGAGGTAGAGGGGCTGAAGTGATGGCTCCCAGGACAGGGGCGTAGAGGAGGAGGGTGTCAGACCAGTGAAAGCTGAGGGGCAGGAGGGGCGCTGGGTGAAGCACGGCAGCTCCATGGTGTTGGAGCGGGCGGGTAGGCTGAAGCTGGAGCTACGCTGCATGGCCGGGAAGCCGAGCTGCGTATTCGCAACACCACTGCGCTGTACGCTACCTCCACTGTGGCACCTCCTCTTCTCCACAGCTGTCCACAAACGAGAGCCCTGGGGGCGCCAGGTAGAGCGGCATCCACCAAGCTCATCTGAGCAAGACAGGGACCGGCACTGCCTCTTGCTGGGGGGTGCAGTAGAGTGAGAGGATGCAGCCTCAGTCAAGCTAAGGTCCTGCAATAAGCCGGTGATTGTGCTCGAAGTGGTGCCTACATCCCAGTCCCAGTGGGATGAACTCTTGTGTACCTCAGGCAGGACATCCCACAGACTCTCTAGGCTCGTCCCAACTGGCCTTTGTCGAATGGCACAGCTGTGACCCACCTCACGCCACCGGCTTGTCTCTGCAACAAAGGCCCAGATTCATTTCAATTAATAACCTTTAAAAATAAGATGACAGGTTAAGATCTTAACCCAAAATAGAAAGATCACATAGAAACAACACTTTTTAATGGTTTACCTGAGGCACCATGAATTGCCACGTGTATGTCTTATCTGGTGGTCTGATTTGTGTGTATGTGTGTGTGTGTGTAGTCTGTAGAATTCTTCTTACTTATTTTTCATCAGTAATGACATCACCATTGTAAGCTACATTTTTTACTTGATGTCAAATTTATTCTAGGATTTAAAAAAAACAAAGATATCACACTGCAGGGTGTGCAAACACCTTTAGAAAAACAAAACACAACATGAAAATCATGTTAGGCATGAACCTCTGACAAACACTTTGGGGAATAAAAACAACTTTCAGTCCCAAGGTCCTTTGATTACGAGAAGTTAAGTTTCGAAACCTAAACATGGATAACATCCAGGGCACTGCTCCAGTTTAGGTCAGCGTGTTTCTCCCAGCTTGTGTACTTTGTATTGATACTAGTTACAGCTTTGTTTAATTGGCACTAAAATTAAATCCTGCCCTCCAGGCTCTGCCTTAGCGTCACAGCCTGAAAGCACAGCTGAAAGGGAACGGAGGTCGGTATCTAGCTGACCTGATATCACCCCTCATCTCTGCTGGAGTGAGGCTTGATAAAATGTGAATAACCCATCATAAACATTCTGACTAAAGGTTATCGTCTTGTTCGTTGTTGGGATATACAGTAGTTCTGTTTCAGACCAGCTGCCATCACTAAGCTTCTCTGTGCCAGCTCACAAGCTACCATGTCAGAAAAGCACCTGTCATTGCCACAATAGAAACTGAATTGCTGAATGCGTCAGCCAACAGAAGTGGTCAGTCAACTCTGAGTCAGATACTAAACGTTGAGGCCACTGCCCACTCCCGGTATGCAAGAGGTCTTCACTAGAGATAAAATCTCCAAAATACCACCTACAGCACAGGGGTGGGATGAAGAACAAAGGACAGTGTATTGTAACAACACTTACTGGTACTGTTGTGTTCTCTGCCAGGGCTTTGCCAATCTTACACACTCAAGTACTGTGAGAACATAATACCATTTAATACTGCAATACAAACACTCACTTCTCTTAGGTAAATAGCTAAATTAATGAAAATGGGTGTTTGTAGTCTCAAACTTTCTTAAACTCAGGGACAACATGTCCATGGGGTTGAAGCATGCTGGAGGGCTATGAGATCCTTGGCTAATGATGAGCTGCTAACAAATTAATTCATAGACGCTTTGACAGCAACACCTGTCTGACATGTTTCACATAATGATGTGTGACCACTGACCAGATTCAGCTGTGACTGTTCTGCCAATAACTTCTATGAAATGTTACAATATGACAGGCCCTCCAAGCTGCTGCTGTCACTCGACAGTTGACATTTTCTAGTCCCTACAAACTGTTGAGGACCATTTTAAGTACATAATTTTAGGTGATATCCATGTTCACTGATTGACAGCAGTAGTTCAGAAAAAATAAGAAAAATATGATGTAAGGTTTGTGGAAATTACAAAGTGTAATGCCCAGCCCTAAAAGATGTTGACACACTGTATGATTTATACTCAGCTAGAAAATAATTTAATATCTTAGGGACTGTAGACAATTAATAGCAATTTCACAAGAACTGGAATCAATGTGATGAAGTGCCTTGTTTTGACAGGAATCTATAGCAAATATTTGCATATTTAATTTAGTAACAGTTTGTCAACAAAATTTCCAGAAAATGTACTTAATTACTTATTACTTACTTGTACTAAATTACTACTATATTTACTACAAAAATGATCCATATCACTCTTTCATGTGCCACTGTGTTTAAAAAAATAAGTCTTACCCATGAGTCCACAAGAGAAAAGTGCAGTCCCCTGGCTCATGGTCTGTGGGTGGAACTGCAGAAAGACAGGTTTATTGTCAGATTGCCAGAAAACAGAAACTCAAAGAAACAGTTTTCATAAATAAATAAAATTAAAAATGTATTTGTATTTATAACTTGGCCCAAGAGTGTATGTTGCAGAACTGTTTTGCTGCATAAAGAGACTAAATGCAACCCATCAACAGAGAGGGAGTTCCATCATAAATGCCTCTGATTGACACTCAGAGCATGATGACTTCATTTCACGTGGCTAAGAGGGCAAACACGGTTCACATTAATGGGGGAATTTTCTCACTCTGTGTTGGCAGAAAGAAGGTTTCTATTGCATGGATGCTGACAAAAAAATGAGTCAGAGCTGCTTAGCAAGTGGAACTAAAATACACTATTGTCATTTTGAGTGAAGTAAATAGAACAGAGTATTCAAAACTAGATAACAAACGCCCTGGTGATAATAGTTAGCAGCTATTACGATGCAATTACCAGCAACAAAAACATCCCTTATTCCCAGTCTTCACATTCAAATAATTCTTTTGACATCACTTCCTGAGATTAAGGCACTTCCCAACACTCAATTTTCCAACACATCTGACTCATGGGAAGCTAAGTCAAATTTAAGCCCTGATTAAAGTTGACAAAATAGGAAAATATAATATAGAGCCATAAAACTGCTATGAAGTAATGAATGGCTTGCAACAATCTCCCGATTTAAAGCAACACCTTGTTGTCTTCCCACTTGACAAGCGCAGCTGAAGTCTGTTGGCAAAGCAACATACAAACATAAAGTGATATATTTCAGACAGGGAATTTTTTTTTTTACATAAGTAGAAAATAACCTCACCGAGTCCAAGTCTGTACTTTTGGATGTTACATCATCAGCACCTTTCTTTTCCAGTGTTTTCTTGTAAATGATCACCATGGCAACACACATGCTTGTCCCAAGGCGTTCCAGTAAGGGTAAGAAAAGCTGGAGGCCATCTTGACGGGCATGGTGTGAACAGGCTGGTTTCTCATAAGCTCAAGACAGCAGCCCTCAACTCCTTCAGGAATGTGCTTCACTCCTCAGCCCAATCCTGAGTGGACACACAAAGATGAGCACAGGATTAGAATTCAGTACATTTCTGACATTCTGCCGACCATATAAGCGGAGAACAATCCCGATGGATTGAGCAGGAGAACAGATCCCCTGGGTGGAAGCCTTGAAACACACTATTAATGCAGAGCGAACCAGGTTACAACTAAGGCTCTCTGTAAAGTTGTATGTTGGCACAGCAATGTTCTGAGCTAAATGCTAAGATCAGAATGCTAACATACTCCCAATTATAATGTAAACATGTTCATATTTAGCAAGTGTCACGTTTGCCATCTTAGTTGGTTTAGTGTGTTTACTACAAAATACCAAATATTAGCATGTTAACACTAGATGACATTAGTTTTGCACTTATGTGGAAACTAAGGAGAACTTTAAAGTTTGTTAAGTATAACCAAACCTCAAGGGTGATGTGATTGTCTCTACAAAATCTCAATAGTGTCTGACATATTTAAGTCTGGGCAGAACAGCAGTTTTACATTGCCACAGCTAAAAAGCATCACAACATCTTGAATCCTCAAAAAAAAATCTCAGGCATGATCCATGTTTCTGCTGTTGATCCATATGTTCAGTTGATTTGTCCCTAAAATTTGTGATGTTGACAGATTTTTTTTTTAACCTTTTTTTTTACCTTCAGAATTCACAGTAGCTCTCTCCACATGAGCAACTTGTTAAACAACTAAAAGTGAAAGACAGAGAGTAGAAATTCAAGGGAGATCAGTGGTTTCACAAGTGCCTTTTATTCTTGACTGAACAAGCAACACTCATTTTGATATGCAAGGAATCACCTATGTCACCATAAAGCAGTCTGCAAATTAAAATTTTATTGCATTTTCACTTCCACATGGTCTCTCCAGCATGTCACCAAAAGTAGAACTCTATGCCTTGTTTGTTTCTTGCTCGTCTATGTGAAGGATTATCAGTCATCTGAGAGAGCAAGTTTCCTCAAAGTGTTCCACAATGGAGCACATGGAGAGAAATAGAGAAAAGTCAAAGTTGTGTAATTGAATCCTTAGGGGCTGGCTGGGAATAGCTGACCTTGCGGTTATCAAAACAACTCTTTTCGCATTAGTGCTGCACCACGATTACAGTAAAACAGCTGATTAGCCACAGATGTAAATCTATATAATCACAGCAGGGATTTTTACTGCCCTCAGATCAGTTCCGCTTGACGCTACATCAAGTAGGGGACTGAAACAAAGTGCAGTGGATACAAGACAGTTGTATGATACCTGCAAGGTCAGAGAGTGTCTGTCTGAATGACAGAACAACTGCAAGCAGAAAGATAAACAGAAAGAGAGGCTGGATGTGAAACAAAAGTTTGTTCTGCAAAAAAAAAGAGGGGATACCGTGGGAAACAAAAGAGGCGACATCAGAGGTTGCGGGTGGTGGGGTTGAGTGTGGTGCAGAGAGAGAGAGAGGACAGCATCACAAGACTCCGAGGGAGCTGACATGGTGGAGGTGGTGTCTGCATCCAGCATATGATTTCTATTACTAGCACTTACCACGACAAGAAAACAAATTAAACGCAAATATGTTTTTAGCAGAGTCTTACAAGGAGATCAACATGGTTCAAGGACGACTGGCAGCGTTAACTTGTGGCCTCTGTGAATAGAAAAGAACAGAACAAAGCCTGGAGGTGTACTAGGTCAGGACAGCTTATTCTGTGCGTGACCATTAACCACACAGATCAGTGTTTCACAGCAGAGTTAACTAGGGACGTGCTAGGATAGAAGACACTGTTGTTTATATATTACCCTTGATGGCTTGGTTATGGATGCAGATGGCATTGACACAAAAAGGAAAAACCTCGCCTGAGGAAACTGAATTGGCAAAGATGACAAAAAGCTCCCTAACTTAATGTTTACCCAAACAAAAAGGACACAAATAATGTTTTCTTTCCTTGGAAAAATGTGAAAAAAGTCTAACTATAGCCTGACATTTTGGACTTCACACTATAAACAACTTCCATTACTTTTAGCTACAGAGAACTGCAGCCATTTATCTTCTTTTTTTTTTTTAGGCATTACGTTTTTATCCCCATAAATCTGAGCTGAGTGCTTCAAATGGGCGAGGTTTATAACATAATTATAAACATTCCTCCATGACATAAGTTGAACACACAATGATAAAAGCCTAATCTTGCCCCAAAGCCTTTGAGCTGGCAAAGGGCAGTCCAGTTTTTTCTTGTCCAGACAAACCTGTGAACATAATGCAACAGAGATAATAAGGCATTATTTCCAATGCCTAATGGATACACCCAATGCACTCACCTAATACTGCATTCACTGCTGTGCTCAAAGATGTAGGTGAAGCTATAATCTGTCAATTAAGGTCTAGAGATTCTGCCCAAGAAGTTGCCACTCCCCTTCTGACGTCAAAACCTGACTTACCTCCATAATGATGCTGCCATTATCTAGAATCAGTGGGAGACTCTACATTTCTGCAGCCCGATAGCCCTTTATCTGGGTTGGAGCAGCAACCACTGTGACAAGTGAGAAATCTAATTTCTGAGAAGGGGAAGAACGTTGCAGGACGTTTTCCTCAGACGGGACTCTACATCACATGCAAACAGGCTGCTGGGTGACTGCAACGTAGTCTACATTGACAGCAGTCTTCCTAAAAGACAACAACAACGCTGCCTTGGACAAGCTGATGGGTCTCCACGCTTCCTTTGTGGTTATAAAAAGCATTTCAACCATCGCAACTTTGGGGTGTCAGAAACAGCGAGTTATCATGCAGTATAAATTAGCACTAGATAGGACAAGAGAGGAAACCACACAGTCGACTGGGTCAACAGTAAAGCAGAGGTCTGTTTTAGACTCAGTTTTCAAAAGCCTGAACAGATCTTGGTGCATTTTCTATGTGATTACATAGAGTGGTGCCATACTGTACTTTTTTAAGATTCTCAAATCATGATCAAGTCCAAAAAGACTACAGGCTGTCAGCTCATCCCTCACAATAAGCATCTAAATTGCAGCTTCCCAGTTAGAGCCTTTCCATACATTGCTCAGACTGTAATCCCATAGGTTAGGCCAACATTACATAAGGATTTGGCAGCTTTGTGTCTGACTGACAATTAGAGCTAATACTAATCCATTGTATAGCTCTTGGACAGCTGGTGGAAAACAACACTGTTTGATATAACTGTTGCATCTTCTCTACTGAAAAACACAATATGCTAATTAAACGTAAGACTATAAGAATATATTCTATAGTTATCACACATGCTTCAAACGTTTTTACCAAAGTGTGAACTGATACAAAACTTAGCATAAAAGCCACATTCCTGCGTTCATGGCAGTCAGATCTGTGTCCTGCTCTCAACAGTCCCGGCATTGTGGCTGTCTCTGTAATCCGAGCATCTGCTGTGCACCTGAGACGGCCTGATTTAAAACCCAACTGAGGGATTTGTGCTGCTCCATGCCACTTGTGAAAGGAGTGTTGGATAAAAGTCTAGCTGCCCCATTCCACAAAAAAAAAAAAAGATTCCTTGGGAGAAAATATGCATGTTCCTAAAAAGCTTTTGGATCTGGTTGCCTCCTTCTTTGAGCCCATATTTGGTCTTCAGCGGTTTATCATGTCATAACAGTGGTTGTGTTGACAGATCATATCATAAAAAGCAGACAGGCGTGCACTGAACATGAAAACCGGATAATTGAATGACAAAATGGCAAACCAATTCTGCTTTTTCTGCAAGACTGGACATCAGTTTTACTGTGAAATTTCAATATTTCAAGCCCAGATCATTCTGTGTTGGTATTATTAATTAGGTACTACAAAGAGCAGGTGCCACCAAGTTTTTCTATGGCTGAATAACTTAAAAGAAATTTATGAAACTCATTGTAGGGAGCAGGCTAGTCCACAGCTGTCTGCATGTTCTCAGAAATTAGGCTATGTCAAACAGGAGGCACACAGGCACACTCTACATTTAACGCTGTGAGTGAATAGTCAAAAATGAGCATGGCTGGGGGGCTTCAATAGTAGTTATCAGGCTCAGTTGAGGGCCTGGGGTACAGCCAAGGTCTCACAAGCATGCAGCTGCCCACTTACCATAAACACAAAGGCTCAGCATGGCTATGCATGGCAGCCAAGGAGGCCTACGTTTTAAAGCAGGCCTGCTGTTTAATTATCTCATACATAATCACTTGCACTGTATACATTTGTCCAGAACAAGAGCTTTGTTGAGCTCTGTAATCGAGACTTTAAAAAAAAAAAACTGTCCAAGTTGGAGAGCAGTGCTGTCCACTTTCAATTATATAGTGCTGAAGACACAACATCCTTCAACTTCTACAGCAGAACAACGTTAAAGGACACAAATAAGTCACAGTCAGTCCCATTAACTTATAATCAAATTTAGGAATAGAAGGGAAAAAATGCCCCCCCCACACACACACTACATTTCCCTTGACCAAACCAGGAACAATTATTTTCCCGATAACAGTCAGTAATGTCATAACAGTAGTATTACAATACACAGGAACTTAGAGAGTCTTAAAAATGTGTGTAAATATTTTCAGTGATATGAACAAGGAAAGAGGAGTCATCTGCAAGCTCTGATAGGCAGCTTCTTTTGTACTAAAACTGTTCAACAGTTGTTGTTTTGTTTTTTTTTCCAGATGAACTCACCAACCCTCCAGGTGGATGCTTCTCAGTTTCAGAAAAAAAGGCTCTGAAAACTGAGCTTGTCCAAGTAACCAGCACAAACAGTCCCTTAAACCCCTTTTCCAAAATCCCTCATGAAAGGGAAATGAGTTTGGCAAAGAAATTGGTGTGACGGGAGCTCACAGAATGTTACACGCAGGCTACAGAGCAAACAGGATTTTGAACTTGAGAGAAAGCCATAAGCTACTGATGATAAAATATGAAATGTAGATGCTCAGAAAGTAAAATGATACAACTGTAGTTACACAGGAAGATCCGTTTTCTCTATTTAACGTGTAATTTAAGAATGTTCAAGCCACCTATGAACTTCAACAGTCATAATCATGGCAATGGAAAACTCTTAAGAAGTTCAGGTTTAATAAGCTGTTGCATTTATGATGCCACAGAGCAGTTAGATTGCAGAATCTGTTGGCCTGTGTGTCTGCAAGCCCTGTCTTAATACCTGAGGGGAAGGTTGACTAGATAAAGAGAAGCCAACAACATGCCACTGCAACGCCACAAACTGTAACCAGACAGTCTGATAAAGACCTAATTTACACGACCACCAAATAATACAGTGTCAAATACATATACACAGTGTGGCTGTGGCTGTAACACTGGCCTATCTGTACATGTGTTCCATACATGAGTGAAAACCCAGTTTGAGCTTAGTGTGTTTGCATTTCAAAGATAACCAGTTCACATAAAACTCTATTGATCCAAGGTAGATACATTTCAATCAATGCAATACTGGGTCACTATGTCGGCTAATGTGATTGAGTTTATACTTACGCACAGATGTCAAACAAACTAAGCATACTTTTTTATGCTATATAAAAAATATGAAAGGGTGACACTGACATGAAATCTGGTAATTTGCAGAGATCACTCTAAACAAGACAAAAGGGACCAAGCTAAGGCAACACACATGAGGAAAAAGTTGCTAAGCTAACTAACTGGAGCGACGTTTCCTCGAAGAAGCAAACTTTGTTACAGGTCGCTTCAGATTAAATTAGTCAGCACAACAATCACCATGTATGCCAATCACAAACTTTCAACACACACTTTATGAAATACCTACAGTTCCTAAGTAGCAAGCACAGAAACTTTTTATTTTACAAAAAAAAAAAAAGTCACTTACAAGCATCGCCGTGAACCCCTTTGGATCTCCAACAACACCGGGCAGCTTGTTACTGTCGCTGGATCATGTTGAGTTTTGTTTTAGCGAAAAGACAGAACAAGCCGTCAGACAGGAAGCAAAGTGAGTGGTTCACTTCACGTCCTACTCCAAACAACTCCTGCAAACTACAACATTACCCCAGTGCACTACTGGCCAAGATTGCACGCTCATGAGCCCCTGACAACACACACAGGCAACACCACTTCTGACAGGGGCGGAGGCGTCAGCTAAGTTATTACTACTTCTACATATTCACTTTGACGCGTTTTATTTGTATAACGTGACTCTTTATAAATTACTGTACAACTTTTTTTTTATCATGTTACAAATGTGGGAAAGTGAAATATTTATCTCCGCACGACCTCTCATGTCACACAGCACCCCCGCTTGTGCGACGAGTGGTTTCATCCATCCTACAATAATGAAAAGTAATCTCAGTTTTGAGCTGTGCATATAGACAAGGTACTTTCACAACGTACAGTGGTGTAACTCGATCACCTAGCATCTGTGTGTGACTTACAGAGCCGGGTTACATGTGTGTTTTAGATAAATATATATATATATTTTTAGTTCCCCCTTATAAAATGAATTCCAATAAGGGTTAGTCCAAAATAAGTTATTACAAACAGCTATCCTGGTACATGGTGTGAATTGTGGCTTCATCGTAACCTTCATACAATGTGGTTTTTAACCTTCTGAGTTTGGTTATTTATGTATACATCATACACTCAGTTGGCGCTCTATTAGATACAGCACACCAGGCTAAAACTACTGCAATCTAACACAACAGTCCTGCGATAAATCTTTCCTTGAAGCTGGTTCACTTTTTAGAGAGGATTCAGCTATACATTTTGTGATGTCGTAGACATGTATTGTGTTATACTGAGCAGTTACTATATATATAACAGAAACACCTCTCAGTATAAGACAGTATAGTTCAACAACAGCAAAAACAACAGCCACAGAATGATGAGACAGTTGAATTAACACTTTTCTAAAATAGTTTAATCTTGAACTGAACCTTATCACCTTTGTGAAGGGAGGATTCATTGCAGCACTGTTGTATTTGACCACATCAGCACAGCACACTTGGTTATGATGGTAAATCATAAGAATGATACAATCCAATGACAATAATTGAACTGAACATCTAAAAAACAAAAACAACTGGATTTCAGTGATAAGTCCCAGACAAGGCCCTGCTGTGTAGATAGATAAATAACTATATTTTTATTATTCTATCACATCACATCATGTACAGTAAGCTCATTTATATTGTGGGGGATGAAGTTAACACACTGGGCCTCAGAAGGGTGGGGAGCTGAGGCTCACCCCTGGCAGACACTATTGTTAATCAAGGAGTAACATCTGTTGTGAGCCACTAATCTCTCCTAGACTGTCAAATTGTCCTCTCCGGTTTTAGACTGTTTGCATTTTGTGTTAGGCCACTAAGGATTTGTCTTTTCCACTTTGTGTACTACAGTGTTGGGGGAGACAAAAACTTCTACATCAGTCTAGAAAGTGAGGGATTTAGACAAAAATGAATAAAAGAAATGTTTTCCTAAAATCCTAAAAGGCACAGATCACTCTTTAGGAAACCAATGAACAAAACAACTTATAGCACAGTAGCAGAAGTCTAGCATTCAACAAGTTTGGCACTATGTGTTGTGACTATCAAAACCATAGGGGGCAGTATCTGCCAATTATAGTGCAACAAAAAGGCCACAAGATTTAACTAGAGTGTATAAACTTCTGTATGTTTGATGAATAATATGCCTGGATTTAGTGGTTTAGAATCATTTCTCTTATTTAATGTAACTGTAGCTAGCATATGGTTAATAGTAAATAGGAAGTGAGCTTCCAATTCCCAGTACCGAGACCCCATGAAGACTGCTGTATACCATCTGTGTTTCACACTGACTGCAGACAGATGGCTAAAGCACTCCTGTTACAGGAGCCATCCCTTCTCAACTTTAATGAACAGTTAATCCTCTCTATCCCCCCAAAAAACTTACAATTATGTAAGATTTAATTTGTTTTCATTCATACTCTCAAACAAATGCAGTTAAAACACTTAATTCTGTTCATACTACTCTAGCAGTCAAAATTTGGACACACATAGGAATCACCATGTTGTTCATGAAAAGATACATGTCTTCAGCTGTGTTACCATAATTAAA
>JAUMHL010000012.1:13299813-13312484 GCA_032362345.1 Sandelia bainsii
TAGTTGTGAAGAAGGCTTCAGGGCACCCAAGAAAGTCCAGCAAACGCCAGGACCATCTCCTAAAGCTGATTCAGCTGCCAGGAAACTTTGTGAAAACCAATACTCGTGTCATTCTCAAAACTTTTGGCCACGGGTGTACAGTGTGTGGGGGATTATAGAATATTACAGGGGAGGAGGTCTGTTTGTTTGCCTTCCCTGCTGCTTCTTCCACTCTTCTATCAGATGGATTTTTTTTTTCTGAGAAGCTAAAAATAAAGTAGTAGTAGGTCATTGTGGTGCGACACGGTACTGCGTGTAGGTGCAGGATGGTCGCATTTGCTCTTGTACAAAACAAAAAACATCAAGGTCGTAGTTGAAGATTAACTTAATTTTCTGACCATCAAAATGAGAACATTAAGTCATAATATGGAAAAGCGTAACTTTGAGGTCTTCTGTATGGGGAAAGCTTTGAAGGCACAAGCACATGTTAATGAGGACCTGCGACCTGTGAGGACCTGCGGCTACAGCAGTTATTGAACACAGAGTGTCAGTGATTGAGAGACCTAGTGGATCCACTGTCATGGACTTAGTGGTCGATGTCTCAGAATGTAAAAGAAGTTGGAGTCTGAAGTCGATACCTCATTGAACAGACGTGTGTTCCAAACTGCCTATCCAAAATTCATATAGACAAATCATAATGCTTTGTGGAGTTTTGATGAACTGTGATATATTGTGTGTTCAAGAGACATTTGTGTACATTCACTGGCCACTTTATTAGGTACAGCTGTACATTCTAATGGAATCCAATGCAGCAGTTCTACTATAATTTCTCAGTGTTGTTGAAACTGTCAGAAAGATAATAATTTTACTCTATATTTATTTTTGAGGTCATTATATGTGGTGGAGTCATACTGGAGTGCATTATGTCTAGCAGCTGTCCAAACAACAATTTCCCCAAGGGGATCAATAAAGTATCAATTATTATAATAATTATTATTATTATATTAAGAGGTGTTTCTAATGTCTTGGTTCCCTTATTTACAGAAATGAGGCTCAGATAGAAATTCTCAGTTACAGACATAAACATTACTACTGAGGAACTACTGCACTGAATTTATGGTGGGCAACATAAATAGCTAGAGACAAGAAATCTATAATATTATGACATTTGAGATAAAATGGCATGTGGTATGGATTCAGAACATTTGAACCTGCTAGTCAGAAGCTTTTCTTTTGTTGCCTGCTTGTTTTACTGGACTAGTTTATTGTATTCTATCTGACTCTATATTAGTAGTTTTATAACTTCAAAAAATTAAAGATAAAGCTGGCAAGTTAACTAGTTTGCATTATAGACCTATAGCTCTAGCAAGCATTCTGTATAAATTGCTTGAGAGTACTCCAGTACTTTTTTATTGCTGTCAGTCAGTTTGGTTTCAAATGTCAGTCTGCCACTGCCACTATTTATTCATTACTGTGAAGTAAACATTATGCACTTATTATTATGATATACAGTTTAATTAGTAAAAGAAATGACTCTAATAAAGAATACAGACACATTTCTCAAACAGCTACATATGCTGTAGGTCAAACAAATCTTAGTGTTTTAATACTTTATTTTTTTAAATAAAATGTGACTTCTTTGTATTCTATTTTGCAATTTGAGACATATGTTCATAAAACTGCAAAACAGGTAACCCATTTGTTTACGTTGTATGTCTTTGGCATCGCAGTTGCTACAGGGCAAATTTCTCCATGTTTATTATTAATTGGTTTTGACTAAAAACAGTATGATAGATATTATAATAATATATATTATAATATTGATGGATATTTCTGTAGCTCTTACATTGAACATGGCAAGCTGTGTGCTACATCTTGCTTTGATTAGAAGTACATGAGGTTGGAGCTGCTCCAAAAGCCAATATAATCCATTTACAAAGCATAGGCCTCTTCTCGTGTCTTTCTATATCAGTGTATTTTCTTTACACATGTGTTTTAATAGGAAACATTTGTATTTGGCATAGCAGATTCCCATAGACTCACTTACCATTTTATTAGGTCCACCTAGCTACAACTTCTGCAGTATGTTTTAATGTTGTGATAATGCTGTGATTTTCTTTTTGTACAGCACTGCTTCTAGCATAGCTTGTGAACAATGTAGATGTGTCACCTTCCTCTAAATTCAACAGCCTGCGTACTTGAATTCCTGGAAAGGCAACTGCACCATTAAAATGAGGCTTTGATCCATTTTTGCATTTCAGTGGAAACATTTGTTTCCTATTTTCTGACCTTCCTTCCTCTTTCCACCGCCTGCTGCAGGCGTGGTGGAGGGAGACCTGGCGGCAGTGGAGGCCTACAAGTCATCCGGAGGTGACATCGCCCGGCAGCTCACTGCTGACGAGGTGCAGCTCCTAAACCGATCCTCAGCTTTTGATGTAGGCTTTACCCTGGTCCATCTTGCTATACGCTTCCAGAGGCAGGACATGTTAGCTATCCTGCTAACAGAGGTAAAAATACTATTAGTTTTATTTTCTCTTAAGCACCTCACTGGAATTAAAGCTACACCAACCTCTATGAGCAAGTACACCCAAAATGTGCTTTCAGTTTAAGCGATTGTCCCTTGATTAAGCCCTTTTCTGCACATGAATACACCAAGCAGCGGACAAAGCTATGATTTTGATGTCATTCTTTTCCACAGTAGACAATATATAGCAGATGCCTGTAATGTCTATAATTACAGCAGCAGTGCACTTTGAGGATTAGGTGGAGGATTAGCCTGGCTACGGTCCTGTCATTGGTTCCTAATGGACACGATGCCACAGAGCTGATGTAGTTTGCAAGGAGGGCAAGCAACGATTAGGGAAGTCACAGGGGCCTACACCATGAAACAAGTGACTGAGGTTCTATGAGATTAACTCTTTACTGTATACGAGTTAGATCCTCACTATAACAAATGCATAAAATACAGCACACCTGAATAACAATACTTAATAACATACACATTTCTGAAAATTGAAGTATTGTAGTTGATCACAAAAGCACTTTGATGCGATTTGATACAGATATTGATATAATGCTGTGCTTATTTATTAGTTACATCAATTTTATTTGTGTACTACTTGCGTCTCCTTGAGTGACAGTATTATTATTACAATTTGTTAACAAGGTTTTTTCCTATTGCCCATAACGCCACATAATCCAATAATGTCTCATTTCCAATATTCCATTGTTTGTTTCTTCAAATGAGTCATTACAGTGGTAACTTACAATGAGTCTGTGTATATGTCTTAAGGTGAACCAGCAAGCAGCTAAATGCATCCCCTCCTTGGTGTGTCCTGAGCTGACAGAGCAGATCAGGAGGGAGATTGCAGCTTCACTACATCAACGCAAGGGAGACTTTGCCTGCTATTTCCTCACTGACCTGGTCACCTTCACCCTGCCTGCAGGTACCCATGACATCTTCATGATGACATAATTTCACTAATTGTGCTTATTGTGTGATCTAACAGTTACGCTGTAACCCCACAGATTATTGAGCATGCATCGAGACACCTACGCTCTTCATTCCTTTGCAACTCTCTTACTTAACAACTTACTAGAATTTTTTTCTTGTACTCTCAATGAACATCAAATTTGACTTTTTTTTGAAAAAGTAAAAAAAAAAATTTAAAAAGTCAAAAAAACAAAACAAAAACAGCAGCTCAGTGTCCTGTCCCTGTGGTGTAATGTCTTTACTGAAATGACAATCACTCTTCTTTTTAGAACCACCAGTTGTATTCAGATTCAGAGCTGCCAGTGTCACTCTGGTGAGAGATTATGCAGGCTTCACTGATAAATTTGATTTTTGTGTGTGTGTTTGCGTTTGTGTGTGCATGTAATGCCAAGTATTTCTTTGCAGTCTGAATATGGCCTGAGGCCAGCTGCAGGGCACTCTTCCTCTGTTTCTGTCTCTCTCTCTCTCTCTCGTCAGACAAAGGTAGTGCCTTTCACAATTGAGCCAGAGAATAACCATCAGTGTTCTGGTTTTGTTGTGTGCACAGTTCAATACACACAGAAACACAACATGCTGTACAGAGCTTGTGTTTACTGTGTGCCATTGACAAAATGTCAGCTAGTGAATGGAATTGCAAAGAACATCCCCTCTGTGTCATTACTGTAGTGTTTCTGTTGCCCTTAGTGCAGTGTATCATCAGGTTATAATGAGCATGACTACATGATATCATTCCTATGTGTCTTTGCAGATATAGAGGACTTGCCGCCTGCTGTCCAAGAGAAGCTGTTTGATGAGGTATTGGATCGAGACGTGCAGAAAGGTACCCAAGATTTATTCATGTACACCTCTCGTATCTGCACGTCCCCAGTCTGGTTTTATTTAAGTCCAGTCACATATGTTCTGACACAATGGGTTGTAAATACCATCATTTATGGGTGTGCCATGCTGTGTCTAAAAAAACAACATTGCTCTTGTGCTTTTCGCCATCAAGCATACTACCTCCTGATTCATCTTTTGTCCCCTCTCTAATTGGGTGAATTGAGCTCAGTCATTTGCCTCCCTTACCAGTGCTGTGAAAAAGTATTTGCCCCTTTCCTGATTTTTTTTGTTTTTTATGTTTTTGCATATTTGTCACACTTAAATGATTAAGATCATCAAACAAAGATAAATATTAGCAAATATAACCCAAGTAAGCAAATGATTTTATTTATTAAGGAAGAAAAACTATCCAATCCTACATGGCCCTATGCGACAAAGTACTTGCCCCCCCTTGTTAAATCATGAAGTAACTGTGGTTAATTGCATTTTTTGGACAGCTGAGTTCAATTTCACTTGCCACACCCAGGCCTGATTACTGCCAGAAATGTTGAATCAAGAAACCACTTAAATAGAACCTGTCAGACAAAAGTGAAGTAAGCCAAAAGATCCCAAAAAGGAAGACATCATGCCACGATCTGGGCAGACTTGAATCCAATTGTTTATTTGAGTTATCTTTGTCTAAAATTGAAATTTGTTTGATGATCTGAATCATTTAAGTGTGATAAATATGCAAAAACATAAAAAAAATCAGGAAGGGGGCAAATACTTTTTCACAGCACTGTTTGTATTTTTCGCCAGAGAAATTTAATCAAACTTAATAAATCTTCCCATTGTTTCCCTTTATTGTATTTACTGCAAAGTTTGATTAAAAAAAAAACCAGATGGACTTGTTTTCTTTTTAGTGCTCTTTCCCCACATTGATGTATTTTTCCATCTCTCTTTCTGTTTAAAGAGTTAGAAGAGGAATCCCCTGTCATCAACTGGTCTCTGGAACTGGGCACACGGCTGGACAGTCGTCTGTACGCTTTGTGGAACCGCACAGCTGGAGACTGTCTGTTGGACTCTGTTCTACAGGCCACCTGGGGCATCTACGACAAGGACTCTGTCCTTCGCAAGACCCTCCATGACAGCTTGCATGATTGCTCCCATTGGTGAGACTTTGCTTTTTTGTAGTAATGGAATATTATACAAAAAGACTTTGCATAGATATTTTCAACAGTGTGTCATTAGCATAAAAACAAAACTGCTGCAGGTAGACTTTGATCTTTTTGAAAGAAATAAGCCCTAAATACTAAATAAGCCCTAAGATGAAAGTTGTTGCTCATCCCAAACTAAATTTGACACATTAAAAACATCTCCTCAGAATTAAACAGTCTTTAGTAATTGTAAAAAGGTTTTTCTAGTTGTGTGCAGCCAGTGGGCAATCAATGCAGCATTCCATGATGGCAGTTTAGTGGTTTGATCATTTGACTTGTAGGCTTAGTGCAAGAAGCATTTCCTGAGGATATTTACATATTTCCCTCACACAGTCAAATACAGAAGGAAGTAAAGGTAGGAGATGAAAGAGATGTTCTCCTTTTAATGTGTATTGCAGTGGGTATGTGGATGTCCGTGTTTTAACTTAAGTCATCCAAATTCAGTGTTTCAAAGGTCTTAAAACTCTGGTTTTATGAATGTTAAACATTTGCTTGCCTTGCATTAACTTTCTGTGAAAAAAAACTGGTGGAGGAGATACACTGTAGATGGATAAATAAACTGTAGTGTATGTAGATAAACTGCTATATAAACATGAAATTATCAATTTAAATTTTTACTTTAATATTTAATCAACTTTTATTTTCTAGGTTTTACACGCGCTGGAAGGAGTGGGAATCGTGGTACTCGCAGAGCTTTGGTTTGCATTTCTCCCTGAGAGAGGAACAGTGGCAGGAGGATTGGGCATTCATTCTGTCTTTGGCCAGTCAGGTATTTATGAGATTCCTTCTAGTTTACTCACTTTCTTCCTGTAGTTTATTGATCAAAAGACAGAAAATGGCTCAGTAGTGTGTTATCTGTCTGTAAAGGGACTGTGTGAGCATCTTCTAAGTGTGTTATGGTGGGATCGAAGTTAGAAAATACATCATATAAACTCATATTGTCAGGCAAAACTACAGGTTTTATGTATTTTTGGTTGTTGGGAAATTCAGATAGAAGATTATTAAACTCAGTGACACACATTTAGAAATGCAGGAATTTCTTCACCACATTTTAAGTTAGTTGCACAAACCAAAATATATATTCTTTCCTTCTGTTTGGACACACCACGTAAAGGCCAGAAAGAAAATCTTCTTCTCTTCTTTAAAGTTACCCTGTGAATCGTTCTTGTTAACAACCACTGTGATTACAGTATACACAGCTACAGTTGTTTACATTGATCACCGAAATGATAAATGAAATAGCTTGGCTAGCATGAAGTACACATTTACATTATGTTCTTCTGCAGACGTCAGGGATGTATGAGTTGCTAGTAGAGCAGGAAATGCAAACAAAATGGTAAAACTGCTTCTCAAAACATTGATCCATAGCAACACAGGTAACTCCTCACGGTAACATTAGACTTGTGCTAAACACACACGAGCCATGGTTTTGTGTTCATTTTAGGTATTTATTAGCTGTCTATCATGTCCTTTCACTGAAACTTGCAAGAGTCGCAGTATTTTAGTGGCTGTCATAAAAATGGCTCCAGTTGCAGTCTGTGGTCATGTGTTTGCATTGCTGTACTCTTCAATAGTTTCAATAGTTAGTTTGATTTGGAACATACTGAAGTCCTAAGAGAAAGCAGGAAAGGCACATTTTAAGTCCAAATACCAACACCAAACACTTTTCCAAAACTTAAGATTTAATAGCACAGATCCTGCCCTGTCAACACAGTCAAATGCTCAAAAAGCACTTTAGCACTGTAGCGGTATGGCCTTATGTTAATGTGTCAGCACGTTGTTCATCTAACTTAACATTCAATAAAGTAAACGACACTGAACTGAATGGGAGACGCTGTGAAAGGTGGATTTTAGAATGTGAATGATAGAAAGGACATAAGCAATTATAATAGATCCCCCTAAGATGGAGTTGGAGATTGACAGGCAGCTCATCTGCTTGGCTGGCACTCCTGCTGAAACAGCACTCCTTTGCAACACGTGACCTTAGGATTACATGTATTTAGCTCAGGGAGCCACTCCACTGGCAATATAAACAAACATAGCAAAAGCTACATGTAATAATATTGTCTGAGGCTTTGACAGTGATAGAGAGATGAGATCCAAAGGATAAGAGCAGCCTTAATATACTGTATCCCATCCTTCAACAGAGGGTGACTTTGAAGCCCCTTTGTAACATGAAATGTCATTGTAGTTGTATTATATTTAAAAGCAGTTATGTAATTTACTTTCTGCTTATTCAGATAGTGGACCTGAAATATGAGCTGGAGAGAGTGTGGCATGGAGATGTACTCAGAGCTCCAGTGTTCCAAGGTTCACAGTGTGCAGGACAGTGTTTTGCAATATGATCACAGTGCTTGGCAGTCTCAGCTCTCTTCACTATTTTTAGTTGTAGTAATATTCAGTGTATTTGGGGGGTAGTATATGTGATTACAGCTACTGTATATTCTTTTTCTTTTTCCTTTCTCTCTTTCAACGCAGCCTGGGGCCAGCCTGGAGCAAACCCACATTTTTGTTCTCGCACACATTCTTCGCAGACCAATCATTGTCTACGGAGTGAAATACTACAAAAGTTTCCGTGGGGAAACGTTAGGATTTACTCGTTTTCAAGGTGAGACGGTATTTGATTAAAGCTGGGAGATTTAAATAGTTATTTATATAACTACTAAATTATATGTAACAATGTAATATCATGTAATGTAATATCTTTACAGCAATGAGCCTGTCCTTTCCTTTTTACCGGAATAGGTACAGAACTGGAGCCATAGCTTTAGTTTACATTACATGCTAAATGTCTGCTGATTAGCAGTGTGTGTTTCGATCAGTAAGTGGAGAGGCAGTGTGTACTCCTGAAGAAGCGGGGAACCAGGCAGCACCACAGAGCTGCTTTCTGCTCACAATGGCCCAGTTGTTTCCAGTCAACTGAAACACACCCACTTCTGATGTCAGGTCAGATTTGAGATGGTGCTTGGCCCCGACTGACATTCGCACACGGTGTAATTTGAGTGTACAGCTGCAGGGCCTATTTCTTCCAGGTGGCTCCAGTGTCGTGGCACATAGTAGCGCCCATCTGGTCTGACTTGCTTTTTGTGTGTGTGTCTGTTTAGGTGTGTATCTGCCTCTGTTATGGGAGCAGAGCTTCTGTTGGAAGAGTCCCATCGCCCTGGGCTACACACGAGGCCACTTCTCAGCCCTGGTGGCCATGGAGAATGACGGCTATGACAACCGCGGTGCAGGTGCAAACCTGAATACTGACGATGATGTCACAGTCACTTTCTTGCCACTGGTCGACAGTGAGAGGAAACTGCTGCACATTCACTTCCTGTCTGCACAGGAGGTAAGGGGTCTTTTTAATTTTAAAATCAGGGTGAAATTGGATTTAAAATACAATTTGCATTGAGAAAAAAAAGAGCAACTTAATTGCATCTTCTCACCATTTTATCTGTGCTATTCATGCCTGCACTCAACTTGTGCAAACTAGAAAAATAAGCAAACTGTGTAATCTGTATGTAGCAGGAAACTCAACATATCCTGGGATATAAAATCCCAGGACAATAATTTTAAAGAAATATGCTTGTTTTAAGATAACTGATTAAAAAATAATGTTAAACAAATTGGGCATACAGGTACGGATTGGATGTTTTAGTTTATGGTGCATGACTGGCCATCAGCAGTTTTGTATCTTCAGAATGCCCTAGTCTGTTCCTCAGCAGCATGTTTATCTTCAGATGGGCAATGAAGAGCAGCAGGAGAAGCTGCTGAGGGAATGGCTGGACTGCTGCGTGACAGAAGGAGGGATGCTGGCAGCCATGCAGAAGAGCTCTCGCCGCCGTAACCACCCCCTGGTCACCCAGATGGTGGAGAAGTGGTTGGACAGATACCGCCAGATCCGCCCCTCTGCCTCTCTCTCTGACAGCGAGGAAGAGGACGATGAAGATGAGTGAAAGAGGGGAGTTAAAGAAGAACGACAGCTTGTAACGTGAGACTGGACAGTGTCTGCTCTGGGAGATTACCTTACCATCTACATTTCTGTTTTCCTTTCTCCAAAATGTAAGTCTTTAACTTGTAACAATGCATGTGAACTCTGATAGGGGAAAAAAAAAAAAAAAAAGATGCCAGCACCAAGAAACAGAACCCTGATTACCGCTCCTATGAAAGCACATAAAGGCTGTTTACTTTGCGTTTCTGTACTCAGATCAACATGAGAGAAATGGTAAGAAATAAAGCAACATATACTGTATTTAAGGAAATCCCAATAGTGCACTAGATGAGAAATTTCATTTACAGAATTGCCTGTCAGAAAATGCTAATCCTTGTGTGTTAAGGTTTAAAGAGCCCCTATTTTCCTGTTTGCTGATCCCTCTGCAAATGACTTCCGATGATGGATTTATTTATTTGTTGAAGAGAGTTGGCTTCCGGAGGCGATACCTTTTGTTTGCCCTGTTTTATCTGTGTTCTGTTTGATCCTTTCAGTCTTGAAGTATTTTATTTTGCACAGATAATACCTAGATTCTGTGAGGGGAAGGGAAATATGACGTACAGGTTTTCTGACATTTTTACGCGTGATTTAGTAGCTCATGTTCATTTTAGAGTGGGTGGTGTTGATGCTGGTGGGGAAAAACAGAAAACCAAACACTCTGCCTCTTTCTATGGAGTGCATTAATATTAAATTTGACTCACTTGCATCCTCTTTGTAGCCATGTGCATTTCTTTGCATATTTCTTTATGATTGGATTAGTAGAATCACAGAATTAACTAGTTTTTTTTTTTTCATGGCTAATATTACTGTTTGAAAACATACTGGGTGATGGTGGATGTGAAATGCCTTTTCAATTTTGTTAACCTTTTTCTTGTTGATCACACAAGTGATGTTGTTGTTTTTTTTACACATCTAGTCCAAATCACTGAGTTGCAAAGTTGACGCTCTACACAACCATTGACCATTGGTGTATCAGTTACTTTAGTTACCAGCCTTAATATCACCTTTGCCCTGACTTTTTGGCTTTTGATCAGTTATTGCAGTCATATTTGTTGCATTTTATTTTCTGTCATCAGGATATGTTACTACTCTGGCTCCCCCCTGTGACAAAGGATTAAAACTATGAGGTTGACACAGATGATGCAAGATTATAGTAAAGGATTGTGTTTCATCAGAAAAGTTCGTGCAGAGGTAACAGCACATAAAATGGTAATCAAATCAAGCAGTGGGTACAGATAGCTCATTCTCAGAATCAAATATTTTTATTTGAACTGGACTGAATGCTAAATGTTCACCTTGTACAAGAAACAAATACAAATACTCACACTAAAAACAAAAACATACTGCTGGCTGCCTCATCTGCTATTGTTGGGACACTAAGGAGTTTCTGCTATTGCTCTTACAGAGTACAAGATGCCCCAAAAAACCTGGCCTTGAATAGAATAAAGAAAATATAGGAAGGATTGAAGATAGAGGGTGGATCACATAGGACTATGGTTATAGGAACATTTAACTAGGCAATACAAATCTAACAGGACTTTTCAAAACTGTTGAACACCAAAAACATGGGATGCGCCTTGTATATAAAAATGCCACTATGGAGAGGATGAGGGAGGAGATAAAATATCCAGACTAACCAGATTAATCTTATCTTTTTTTTTTTCCTCAAAGACAAAATTCTGGGAATAAACAATATCTGCAAATATGTTTTCCTGAGTCATTAAGAAATGAATTTTGCTTTAACCCTTTCCTGTCTTCAGAGTGTGAAATGTGCTCAAAGAAGACAGGGAGTCGCAGTCTGTGCACTGCTGCCACTAAGATAAGATCGGTCAGCACAGAAGAATCAGATGCAGTCACACCAATTTATTTATAATTATGGAAAATGTTTTCCTCTTCACAGCTCACAGTCACACGACACATCACTGACTCTTAATAACTAAAAGGAAAAATAGCTGGCAGCTCCCTCTAACTTCATAAAAAGTAAAACTTCAGCTACAATCAAATATGTAATGTGAATGCATTTAGTGTTTGCCACTGACAGTTTCAAATATAACCCCTCACAATGTTTTAGAGCAACTTAAAATCTTGATGGTCACGAATGGAGAGAATTTCTCACTGTGTAGAAGTGCCCTCGAGTGGTGAAAACCTGTAACTGCAGCTGTCAAGTATATTATTGCCAGGAAAGGGTTAAAATCCACTCTAGATTACTGTAACTGATGAGCAATCTTTTCCTTTTGTTTGACGAATGATAAATATATTTAAGACAATAATCCATTTTAGTCATTCATACTGAAGAGTGAAAAAAAAATCATCTGAGGCATAAGGAGGGGTCTAAACAACACACATTAGTTACGTAAGGAGAGTTGGAGGTGGGGATGGGTGGTGGTTCAGGGTGGGATAAGGTCCAGTAGCACAAGATGCCAAAGTTTGTTTCTTTTTTCCTCTTGTTCTCCTGTTGTGTTGAGATGTGGGCCTATGTTCCCCATGAGCTCTGAGGTGTAGGGGAGGGACGGGATAGAGTCTCATCGGGTTATCCTGGAGCACTAAAAACACTGGACTCTGTGTCCACAATCATAGGCATGTCCCGGAAAAAAACAAAAACAAAAAAACATCATCAAAGAGTAAAGTCGGTACTGAACCCAAAGAGACAGAGTAAAACTAAAATGTTAAAAGTACAAATTCCCTGGAACACTTCTTTTGTTCCCAGTTGCTGACTGATTTAACAGGTAGCCACTTGTGTTGTTTCACTGTCTCTTGGTCCCAGTTGGTCAGTTGCTTTGTGACTGGTTGGTTCTGAGTGTCGACAAGTCGGGTTGAGATGTTACCGTCTGTATCCCTTCTGCTGCTATTGCTCGGTGAGGTGCTCTCTGGTCTCACCGTGTTTGGAGGGCTGGTTTGGCGACGGGGCCTGGGAGGGGTGTGTACCAGAGGGAAGGGTGTGGGCAATGGGCACCCCACCTGGTATCATGCCCTCTAATGCCCCCGGGATGCCGCCAGGAGCCACTCCAACCACACCTGGCGGGTATCTGGAGAAGGGGAAAGTCAGAGGTAAGTGTCACAGACAGTGGCTCTCAGAGTAGGTTGAGTGTACTCAACACCATGAAAAACAGGATTCTCTGAATAATTCTAACATGTACACTACCAGTCAAAAGTTTGGACACACAGAAATGACCATGTTTGTGAAAGAAAAGCAGATTTCATAACATCA
>JAUMHL010000012.1:13312584-13333388 GCA_032362345.1 Sandelia bainsii
ACCATGTGCAATGATGGTAACACAACTGAAGACGTATCTTTTCATGAAAAACATGGTAATTCCTATGTGTGTCCAAATTTTTGACTGGTAGTGTATCATTACTGGCTCTTTTCCATCACAGGAACTTCAGGAACTCGTCAGCTGCATTTTAACCTGTTCAAAGTTCCTGCTGTTAATTAATAGTTTTTGCAAAATAATCAGTTGCAGCCCACCTTAGTGTTTTAATATAACTAATACGAAAAAACACTCGGCACACCAAATACTTTGCAGAAAGACATTTTTCTGTTGTTGTCCTTTACGTGATACGATTTAAATATCACAATCAAAAATTGTTGTCTCATTATAAATGGAAAAAACAAATCATAGGGCTGCAACTACTTCTACTCTTCTTTGTGATTCATTGTTATGTATGAAATCTCATAATTATAAATGGACTGTTTACAAGTTCTGACAAACAATCATTTATCTATGTAATTATAATTTATCTTTAAATGAAACAAACAGCAATGCAGAAAAGATCCAGATCCTCTGACTGTATAGTGGAAAAGAGCCATTACATTAGGAAAAGTGTTAAGGAAAGATCACAATAGCACCATTCAACCAGAGAGGGGGAAAAACATGTTAAATCCAACAGAACATGCCCAAACCCCTCTAAGAAGGAAACTATGAAGCATGACTCCATCCATGAAACTGCATCTCAATGGCTTCATGTCATGCTTACTGGGAAACTCAAAATCCACATTCAGTGCCATCCTTCTCTACTGTCAGTCAAACAGGTGAGTGCTGGGAGACTATAGAGGTGACACACATCAGGTGAGGGGGTCTGTAGGCCCGGATGGTCGTATTTACCTGCTCCTGATCTAGGCATTAATTTTGTCTTGGGGAACTCCGGTTGTTTGGTTCATTTGGCTGCGTGAAAGAAGCACATGGAGGCGAACATGCTGAGATCAGGAAGAGCCCAGAGTGGGACATGGTGGACAGAGATTTACCTTTCTACTACTACAGAGAACAGTTAGTGAGGGAACGGGGAACTAGGTTCTATAGCAGATTGGTGACCTCAATGATTCATTTATATTAGAAAATAATAAATATTCAGGAGCGCATCAAGGAAAAAGTGAGTTAACAAGATTTCTTTGTTGCATTGAGAAGGAACAATAATAATTGTAGCATTGACAAGCAATTCCATAAATCTATAATTAAGTATTTGTAACTCTTTAAAGCAAAGCATCTAGAGGGAATAGAATGCATAGACAAATATTTACTTAGCCAATGGGATTATAAAGAAAATCCTAAAGAAAATAAATAAGAAGTAGCCAACTTTTAACAAAAAGTTAAAAATGTTACCTGTAGGCAGCGCCGTTGAGCTCAGGGTGAACACCTGGTTGATCCATAACTGCCCATGGCGCCGTGGTGACAAAAAACTCCTTGTTGACGCAGTTTCTTAGACTGTCAGGGATACGACCTGTCATATGAGCCAAACACACAGAATTAAAAGCAGCAGACCACACCGACATAAATCACACACTTTAAAAGGCCATAACTTGTTACAGGGGATGAGCGACCAGACGACGACAAAGTGTTAATGACTTTAGGCTGGCAAACATATCAGGCTTGGGTACACAAATGCAAATTAAGATCATTTAACAATCTGGATGTTTTCCGGGAGGCTAGCCCCCGGGCTCTGCTCTGCGTCGGGAACCTAATGATGACATCTATTAAGAGGTCCAGATTTAATAAAGGCTGCCTAGGGCCTATTGAATTGGAAATGTGACATCTGGGAAAGAAAGACGTGCAACAGGTCACATATTAGACTGAATCTGAGGTGGGGAGGATGGGCAGGCCGGGCATTGACTGTGAAGAAGGGTAGATAGGACACAGGTTCAATGTTTCGTTTGCCAAGCCCTGGAGAACTAATTGTAAATGTGTTTGTGTGACTGTGTACCGGTGATGGCTCTTCGAATCTCAGTGGCGGCTGCCTCCCTCATCTCCAAAGAGGCCTGCTCGCTGTACCAGGCTGTGTGTGGTGTGCAGATGAGGTTCGGCGCATCTTTCAGTGGGCCCTGTGCAAAACTGCAACACACACACACACACACACATTTGTTATTGAGGTGGTCAGAAAGTCCAATCATGTGCATCAACCTTTTTGTGCATCGACTTGATATTGTAACTATTTCCCATTTACCTTTTTCTCAAACCTGTGTATAATCTGCATGATACTTGTCAGGAAACACCATTTTCTTCTTCCTTTACCAAAATACCTTTCTCTCATCACTTTCCTCTTATGTGACTCTGAGAAACAGATCATGCCTGAATCCCTCTATCTGTGTAACACCTCGCCTGGTTGTGTGCTTGCCTGTGTGTAACACCTCAGCAGCACCCTGAATCAGTGTCGTGACAAAGTTATGAGACATTCCCCCGCTGAATCCTCAAGTAGCCAGTCAGCTGAAACAACCTGCCTCCAAACTCCGCAACTGCTGCTGATGCGTGAGTGACACATCAGAACATCAGTTACCCTCTGAGACGGGGAACATGGTTCTTAGAAAGGTGTAAAACTGGGAGGCATATAAGTGGTTTGCCCTCTGCTGTGAGCAGGACTGGAAATCGAAGTGGAAATACAGTAAATAAAAGGTGATGTTTTGGAGACAGGTAATAAAAAAGAAAGATTAAAAGCATGCAGGGCTGATGTTTGATGAATTTTTAAATTTTCATTATTATTTATGTATTTTGTAAAACTAAGTGAACAATGATAGGTATGATTGGTAATATTTACAGTACAGTACATTTTTATTGCTCTTTAAATAATCACACATACTTAATTCTCATGACAATACAAAATGTAGAATTAATTAGCAAATAAATTTGCTGAAGCCTTGAAATCTTCTTGTAAAATTTGAATGCACGTTTTGGGGAAATGTATGTATATTTAAACTTAATTTGAAGTAAACTGTTTCTTTCAAGTATTTTCCCAGTTTGAGAACTGTTTCCGATGAAGGTTGCACCTCGGCACACTCAACCATCCACCAGTAGCTTTATCAGTTTTTAGTTTCCACCGACACGAATAAAGAGAGCTCTCCATCTCCTGAATTCCATTACCAGCTGAGCCCTGAAGGAGACTTTTAGAAGAGTGTGAGGTGTCTTTAACTTTTCATATGTCTGCCATTGTTTCTGCCTGCCTGCCTGCCTGTCCTGTCTGCCTCTTCAGCTGTTTAAGGTTCTCTATCGCCTTGTCTGTCTGTGTAATTTGTTGCTTTCTTTCCCTTTCTGCACACCCACCCATTCACCTGTCTGTATCTGTCTTTCTAAGTGAACCCTTCATCTGTCTGGCTTTGGGAGATATATGTGTGTGTTTGTGTACACTTACCTGAAGGGTTCTGTCTCATGGACGTCCAAGGCTGCGCCGCGTATTCTGCCCTCCTTCAATGCCTGGGCCAAGGCTTTCTCATCCACCAGACCTCCCCGCGCAGTATTGACAAGGAATGCACCCTGACGCATCTGTGGCACACAAGACATATAAATGCACACATATCAAGAGAGATTCGTATGTTTTTGTGAATCTATGAGCCTGTCCTTCAAAATAATCTGTCTGATCTAAAGCGGAACACCAGTCTGGATTGAAAAAGCATGCATTTGAAGGTCTTAAAAAATATTACATGAAACAGAAAGTTTAAAAAAAGGTGACATCTTTGTTGCGCCTGATACCTGACAGATACAGGCGACAGGCAGCACCTAGGAACAATTCTGTCAGATATGGAATAGAGAACAGTCTTTATCCAAAACCAAGAGATGAAATGAAGGATGAGACATGAGCTCTAAGATGAGGCAGTGCTGCCAACCCTTGCTGCTTGTGGAAAAAAAAGACGCAACAAAACAGTGTAAGGAATGTAGGAAGGGTGGAAAAAAATGAAATGAATATGCTCAGAAGAAAGTAATCCCTTAATCTTGACAAAAGCCGAAATCCAGGGGCATGAAAAGCCTTTACGCTGGCAGGCAGTCCTTTATTAGGCCTTTGTTATTTTGACACACATAGAAACACACAAACATGCACACACAAACACTATTTTACTCTAGAAGCTGAGAGCGAGTTCCAATATTTTTGCTGAGAAACGAGAGAGGAAAGTATTCTTTCATTGTGGCACATAAGAGGCAGCTGAGTTAATTAAGTTAGGTTATGACTCTACACCCACTTCTATTTGTCTCTTCCTATACAAATTTCTCACAAATCTCAGAAAGAAGGACGCAAGAGAGGCGAAACAACAGAGACAGAAAAAGTGTCAGCATGACCAGATATTGACAGAGATGTTTCTTTAGCCAGTGCAGTTCCCCAGCTTCCCTGCAGGTGTCACTCCAGGTAGCAGATATGAGCGCTGTTATTTACTCAGAGAACAGCACTTTCCCCCTCTACAGTGCTCTCAGCCCCCTGCTGTGCAGCCTAGTCGATATATTTGCTGTAGCCGTGGGCTGGTGCTAATTGCATTTGACAGAGCAAAGGAATGAATTTGTGTCCAGCTTTGGTGGAGCTTAAGATAAAAGACAGCGAATGTGCAGGCAGAAAAGCTGCTGCAGTTTCCTCTCTTTTTCTCTCTCTCTCCCTTTTTATCAGCTATAATGCTCTTTAGGACAGCCTCCAGGCTGACAGAGTAATAATACACCGGCAGCTCTGCTTGTGTACCTGCGAGATAGCACTGCATTAAACCCAGGTCAGGTCATACCCAATGGGATGTTCGGCTCTGTTTGCATGTGTGTGTGCATTTTCCTAATGTACCTGTTTGATGGTGAAGTCGTTGATGAGGTGGTGGTTGTGTTCATTCAGGTTGCAGTGCAGGGAGACGCAGTCGCTCTGGTAGAGCAGATCCTGCAGGGTGTAGACACGCTGGACGCCCAGCGAGCGCTCTAGACCATCCTGCAGGTAGGGGTCGTAGAAGATGACATTGAAGCCAAATACCTTGGCCCGCACCGCCACCGCCTGGCCTGAACGCCCTGAGGACACACAAAAGTAGATGGTGTTTGTTTATGTGCACAGTCAAACGCAGAACAGGGATTCTGAACCTTTTTGGGGCTTTTTTTTCCAGCAGCGTATCTCGCAAACTGCATTTATTCAATTTAAAAAGAAAAAGAGAACCATTTCCTGCCAAGATTCAGTCCAGTAAAAGAAGACAGGACCACTGCTGGGTGACACGTGAACATGGACAGAGTCATTCATTTCTGCCAAAGTAGAATCAACTTCACTATATCTGCCACTAAAATGACAGGGGAAGTAAACCTGAAAACCCAGTCTCAGCACTGCTAAGATAACGCAGCACCGTTTCTGCTGAAGACACCTTAAAATAGCAAGTTTGATAAAAAACAATGTGAATTAACTTGTCTCTTTCTTAGACTGAATCAGAAACTGAATCTGTGGTATTTAAGCCTCTGTCTCTCACAGCCATTTGTTGTGTGGGCAGTAAGTCTCTGCTCTGTTGCTGGAGATACCAGCTCATGCTCTGCAGCAGCAACAGCAGCAGCTGAGAGCGCGAGTGATAGAGACTTGGATGTTGTTGCTCATGAAAAAGATCGATAAGGTCCTTTACACTCAAGGTCCTCTCTTTGTGATGGAGCATTATGTCCTGCTATTAGGCTTCACAGCTGAGGAGAATCATTCCCTCTTTTTTCCTCTTTCAATCTCAGCTAATAAAAGACAGCAGCATAAAAACTCAGTGACAACAGCCTTGTAATACTTAAGCAATCACATAAGCCTTTTTTTTTCGCGTGAAGCATTACAGCTGCAACCACAGATTATTGCCATTAGATATTTACAGCACTATTAGCAATTACTGTTTACCTCTGCTTCAGTTACTTTGTATTTCCTAAAATACCTTTCGATACTGCACAGAGCTAAAGCTTGAACCTGTTGCATTCAGCTGCTGGTTAACTGAAGGTAGACAGAGCAATATCGACAACAGCAGCAGCAGAATGAGTATCTGGCTTGCAGGTGCAGTACAATCTGATGTACTGAGGCTGCTGGTGGGGTCAAAATTGGCATCTCTGCTTTTTCTACAATAATTATCTGCCTGTGATTGGTGGAAATTTGGTTTAAAGTGGTTGATTAGAGAGATCTTTCATTTGTAGGGATTTAAAGTAATATCTGATACAACTAATGTTTCAGTACCTAAATATCTCTAATTCCCAATTCTGTTGTACTGTAGCTGCACTAGTTAATATTAATATTACTCCTTATGTGTGGATTACTAATTACTTTCTTAGAATTTGGAAATGTTGTTGTAATCATCATGTTGATGTCCCTTGAAAACATATTTTCCCTCATCAATATGCATGGCAAAGCTATGACAACATGAAAATAAAACTGATGTTCAATACTGCTAGGCAAGTACAATATATAAGACCAAACTGCAAATATGTGTAAAAATATCTGCTACGTGGTAAGGTTTTACTACAACTAACATAAAATTATTATTTTGGCCAATAATCATAATCGTGAACAGGATCGTGAGGTGTAATCACCTCCTTCTACTATTATTCTTGGTTGGCTGCTTGATAATTGATGGGAAATGTTATTAATACCAATTAAAGAGTAAATATATAGTAACCAGGTATTTGATCATTTTTGCAATACTGCCAACAGAGTCCCTGTAAGTTGCATCAACAGACCTTTACATAAAGATTCAAAGTACTTTTTTATTAATCCCAGGAGGAAATTGCTTAGTGGGGAACAGGCAAATTATTAAGTTACATATTGTCTATGTTAACGGAGAACTGCTCATTAGACATCTAGCAAATACAGATCAACATTATTAATCATTTGGATTTGTGCTTCTGGCTAATTGATTGATGCTAAGTTCAATATTCACTCTCATTCACTCAGCTAAACGTTCTATTATTTTCACCGGCTAGTTTTTAACTTGGTCTTGTGGAGGTTTTTTGTCCTGAGCAGCTGGGTTTTTAGACCTTCTTTACTGTTACTGTAAATCACACTGATGAGATCAGTAAGAGTGAGCCAGAACAGTAAAGTTGCTCCTGGTAAAAGCAAAACAATGAATTGATGGACACGAAAAGGTACCGTAGAGCTGAGGATAGCTTCCAAGTCAGCTGACAGTTATCTGTATTCACCACTTGAACAGCCCTTATACACATAGGCATTTGATCCATTGTTAAAATAAAATATTAATTATAGCTGCTTTAATCAATATATCAGATGTAGGAATTATTCTTTAAGCTGACAAAGACAGAAAAGGTGGAATTTCCTGGGTGAGATTATTCCCATATTCCCAAATCAATCTGACCCAATAAAATGTTAAAAATGCTTTGCTCATCTCTGATCATACACAAGACAGGACTTCAGCTTGTTCTTATTTCTGAAGCAAAGATTCACTGATGGCGCCATTTCTGTGGTGTACAACTAATCCAGGGAGCAATAACTAAATCGATCCTATTACATCTAAAAAAGGAAACAAGAAATGAATCATTCATTGGGTCCAACACTGACTTAAAAAAATAGAGCCATAAAAGGTTGGCATGGCTGGTACTTATAGTGCGCTTGTGTCTATTGCTGCTCAGAGTCAGAGGTTTTTTCCCCTCCCATTCTGTGTGTTTGTAGCCAGCAGAGTTGTTCAGCTGGCTGTATGTGCAGAGTCCAACAAGCAAAAACCAGGAGGCCTTCCCTCTCCCCAACCTCTCGTTGACAATGGACATTGTTTTGGAGATGGCTTGAGCCAGAAAGACCGGGAGAGAAGGCTGGTGGGAGGATTGGGTGAGAAAGAGAGAGATTAGTTGGGCCTTCTCTTTACCAGGACCTACTGTTTAGGCATAATAAGTCCAGGCAGCTGTCTGGGACCTGTAGGGGGGAGAAGGTTGTGTGTTTATGTGTGTGGTGGGGACTCTATGTGGACACAGAGATAAGGTAGCACTCTGGAAAGGAGGAAGAGAAGACAGAGCATCTCTCAGGCCAGTGATGTTGAAACAGGAAAGAATGACACACCAACACGCACAATCAGCAGTGAAACAGGTGCAGAGAGAGAAAACACACACACATACACAGAATCCGGTCTACCGTGAGGGGGCCTGATTATTGTCGGGCAAGATGTCGAGGGACCACAGTGGCAGAGAATTTGAGTCGAAAACAGAAGAAGTAATGGAGATATAATGGTGAGCATTGGAGCAGTGGGGTGGGATGAGAGAAGAGTGTGGCAGAGAAAAGGAAGTCAGCCCAGAGGCAGGCAAAACAGACAACCTTGAGATAATCTGTGGGACGGGCAGGGGGAGAAAAATAACCTTATCAGGACAGGAAAACAGAAGGCACACTGAACAGAAAGGATATGAAAACACAAGAGGGAGGGCATGGAAAGCGAGCAAAAAAAAAACTCAAATAAGGGAAAGCATTAGAAAGGGGGATAAAAGGTTGAATAACTGATATTTACCAAAGCCGATGAGGCCCAGGGTTTCACCACGGATGCGGGCGGCACCGGATGCAACCTCACGAATCTGCTCCACACTCTGGACCCTCGTGCCCTCTCGAAGAGCCTGGTAGAGCCAGGTGTTTCGCCGGTAGAGGTTGAGGATGTGGCACAAGGTGGAGTCTGCCATCTCCTCCACCGCTGCCGAGGGAATGTTACAGACTGCGATTCCTAAAGACAGAGTAACAAACACACACAAGGCAGAATGTATCGCTATGTGAAAATATCAATATCATAATTCTATTTAGAGCATTTTTCCAATATGTCCTGTTTAATCTCAAAATGAGTAGTTATAGATGTTGAGCTGGTTGAATTTCTGGTTTCTTCACAGGTTATTCAGAATTTTGATGTGAGTAAATTCATGCAGGTAAGAGACTAAAAATGTGATTTATTACCTATTCATACTACAAGTACGACTAACAGGGCAAATGAATGCAAAACTACATAAATGATCAGTTTGATAGTAAATGTAATAAACGACGACAACTGCAACTAACCCTAAAGAGACAAAAGTTGCAACACATAGAAAACAAACACTGTCCGGTAACACTGATTTGGTTAACATAATTTCATAAAACAATAACAAGGTATGCTCATATCATCACAATATGATCCCACTAAAAGTCAAGATTAGATATACTGTAATATTTTTGTCCTCCAGCAGAATGATCATAATTTTCTTGCTTTCAGGGAATTCAAACCCTACAACCTTATGGTATTACCTTGCCTATCCTCCAACAGCACAAAGGTTTTTTTGTTTTTTTTTGCTCTAACTCTTAAGCACTTCTGCCTGCCCTCGCTCTCCTCTAATGTCCTCATCCCACTCTGTATCTCAGAGTAACAGCACAGTCTCTGGACAGCAAAAAATAGCCAGAGCCTGCTCAATCAAAGGCCTCTTTTCTTCTCCCCGAGAACAGCCGTCATATCAGCGCCGCCTTCTCCAGACTCGATAGCTTTTGACTCCTGCGTTGCGAGGCAGAGCGCTTTCGGTGAGTGGGTGGCAGTTAGACACAGTATCTCGTATTGGCAGGGAAATGGCAGCTTTGTCAACTGTACAGGCTGTTTGAGCCACCAGCCTGCTGATAGAAGCCTGGGTGGTGGTTCAGAGAGAAGGCTGAACTCTCCTCTCTCTGTTCGCCTTTCTCTTTCTGTCTCTTTGAACATTCTGGCTCACAGTGGAATGTCCACCATTGATCTAACTCTTTAATTCACTCTTTGATACCATTCTGAAAATCTATACAGTAAAAAAAAGGAACAGTAAACTTGTCCCCCCACACTCGCCCCCCACACTAATCACTATCAACTTATGTGATTTTAATTTACCCTCTAATTACACTGGCCCATTCTTCCAATTACTGCACTTTTTAGACTGTCACATGGCAGAGGCATCTCACCCCTCACCTCAAGATTCACCTTCATTTAAAACTGTAGCCCAAGGCATCGTATGTGATTAACGCAAAGAAACATGCAAACAAGCAGACACTGACCCACACTAGTCCTTATGACAAAATCAATAGGACTTGGAGTAAGGTAAACTTCACAGCAAACCAAGTCTTCTAAGATCCAACAATACACAAAACCATTTTTCTCTTGGGGTCTGTAGCACGTGCATTACTGGTTATTTAAAACAGGTTATGGTTTAGCAGTGACTGCTGTGAGCGTTCATACCCAGCTCTCCAGCAGCCTTGATGTCTATGTTGTCGTAGCCGCTGCCAATACGGATGATGATGCGAAGAGCTTTGAACTTTTCCAGGTCCTCTCTGGTCAGGGTGATTGTGTGGTACATCATGGCTCCCACTGCCTCATTGAGCACCTGTGGAATCACACACATTCACAAACTTTAGGGTGATAGCTGAATGAAACGCAAGTGTTCATTGTTGAATCCGTGTATTTCTTTGTTTATTCATTCGTGCAGAGCCACACAAAATGGCTATTAGTCCATTTGGAGTTCATATGAACCCCATGACAATCACAAGATCACATTCCTGACAGAGGAGTCATGAAAATCACATGTCTAACATGACTTGAGAAAGCGTTTACAATTTCACAGCGAGAGCAATTACAAATGTCACATGGTCACCAGCAGCTCTGACACACTGTCCTTTTTACAGACCTGCACTGGAAGTGGAAACAAGTCATTATATTGTCACAGAGGCTGTATGATTCTGCATGGTTATCACAACTGGACCCAGCGGGTGTTTATGGACAATGGATCTGTTCAAGTGACTGGACAGAGAGATCACGGCAGCCACTCATCGCAGGATAAAGCTTGATATATGACAGCAAGTGGTGGATTATAGGCATACAGAGGTCAGATTACCACTTAAGCCATTTACATCGGGCAGTAAATATATCTTGAGTAACATGACAACAATTAAGAAAAAGGCAAAACTGCACCCTAGCTTTGCTACTCTTGGCATTAGGGCAGTACTGTATTAATAATAATTCTGTTGGGTGTCATACACTGTGTACACATTGTCCCTATTAGATAAACTTGACATTTTGGGCTGTATGAATAAATGTTACACAACTTGACAGGAGTTTTTGAGATGTATTGTGGCTAAGCTGGTTAAGTGAAAATACAAAGTGTTTCTCCACCCCACATGTGTAATCTAATAATATTCCTGCTATAGCACATCACCTAAAATGAGTAATATCATATAATTGTGTTTCAAACTGAACTTGTGTCCAACAACTGCTTAGGCAGAAATAGACATGAACTATACAGCTTAATTGCACTTGTATCCAGAGAAAAAGCCTCTACATCCCATCACATCACATATTTTGAGAACTCTTGCTGAATATCAACCAAAGACAAACTCTTCATGGTGTAGATAATCACAAAACGTATTTCAAACAGTCAAACAGTCAAAATTCTGTCACCTCCGAGGGCTGTCACTGTGGAAAACGGCTTGTCTGCCGCTTGACATGGACAAGGTGACCTGTCCCTGCGATTCAGTCCGATGTAGATTTAAACTACCCCTCAGTATCAGCCACAGCCCCTGTCAGTACCTAAATAACAGCTCTGCATTCACCTCCAGCCAAACTGCATTAGCTTTCCCGTGATTAGCAGATTAGTTCTGAATTTCCATAATGCTTTTATTAGAGCCTTGTCCTGACCAGGCCTTTCAGATACTAGTTCAAGGTTAAAACACTCTTTACACACATGCATACATGCGTGCGTGCACATGCAGCTGAAGTGCGCTCACACACACACACAGACATGCATCATTTTCTCCCTGTGGGCTGAGCATGAAGGTCTAGTGTTGTTTTTGAACTGGAGAAGAAGTCTTTTAGCGTGAGCAATAAAGCTTTATTTGAGGGGAAATCGAGTCTGAATGTAGCTTATTTTAATGGAAACTCTGACCTAATCTACAGAATATCCCCTATTCCACTGTAACCAAAGCCTTATTGCTTTTAACATCTATCATTTCTCATGATGTCTTGGCTTTGCAGCAAGGCCCTCACTTTTGGCTCGGGTGAAAGAGAGGGTATGCTGTTGCAAACGAGTTTCCATTTGAAGATACACGTACTGTACAGTTTGTGTGCGTCTGTGAGGTTTACTGGAGAGGGATTCAATGGCTATGAAGTCATCCCGGGACCTTGCTCTCTCCAAAAAAATAAATATCTTTGAACTTTGGCTTGGCAATTTAAAGACTTGAACATTTTACAGACAAAACAATTAATTGAACAACATATCAGCAGATCATCTGTCCAGTCATTCGCACCACAGTTGGTTGAATAAAGACAGACAGAGAACAGTGTGTGTGACTTCTTGGCATATGGGCTCATGCAACGTTTACAAGCCACATGTGCTTGTGATGCACGATGACTGTAAAAAAAAAAGACAAGAGATCATCGACCTTGGATGATAATGTTGGGGCACAGGTGCTGAAAGCAGGAACACTGAAGCAGTATTGTAATTCGATCTTTATCAGTATTTGCCCGCATGTTTCATCATGCTGCTGTCACCCGAGAAATGAGGGATTACCGAGTAGAAAACCTGACATAACCTTGGGCCACATTCATATTCCACCCATGACCAGCTTTTCCCATGAGTTTCTGCATTGCCTGGCGTGGATGCAGGAGAGTGTGGCAGCTGGCGTGTGCCCTGACAACATCATACTGAAACTCCAAAAAATATCAGTGCTACATCTCTTCATGCATGCTGCAGAATGAGGAGATTGGACATTTTCAATCTACAATGCCCCCTGGGTATCTAGACTGCAAGTTATTACTGTGAAATGCTGACTATGCTGGTGAGGTGAACATTACAATCATGTTTTTCCTGATAAGGCAGTGTTAAAACAAACAAAAAGCTACCCGCTCCCCTCTTCTCCTCATCGCCCAAGGTCTTTGATTGAATTGAT
The DNA here is from genome assembly GCA_032362345.1 of Sandelia bainsii. NCBI lineage: Eukaryota > Metazoa > Chordata > Actinopteri > Anabantiformes > Anabantidae > Sandelia > Sandelia bainsii. Next base: position 13,325,402 of record JAUMHL010000012.1, read on the forward strand.
CTCTATGCAAATGCTTTGTTTTTAATATGTCCCATTTTCATAAAAACAGCAAGAAGAAAGATGTAGCAGCTCTCGCTCCATTTTCAGATGGAGAGATAGCATTTCGGTGATAACCATCTTCATGGCCATATATTGTTTTGCAGCCACAGTGCTGCATAAAAAGCAATAAAGAGCCTCTACAAGCCAATGTAATTACACTGCAGCCCTGCAACAGAACAATGGCACTGATATAAGCACCACGTTCTGTGCCACAAGGTGACATTAAATCATAATGAAGCCACTATATTTTAACTGGCAAGTGCGCTTGGGGCTAATATAACGTGCTTCACATATCAGTGCTATGATAGAAAAAGAAAGACAGCAGGCATGAGTGAGTGACAGACTCCATCTCTCAAGCAATTTTCTGCTGCTCTGATGTGGTGTACTGCCTAAGTGAAGAGCATGTATGTGTGTTTTCTACCTTTTCATGGATCTCCTGTGTGGACTGGGCATCACAGAAGGCGACGGTTGCCAAGTCTTTCAGGATGGGCATCTCCACAGTACAGTCACGCCCATCCAACAGTGCCACCAGAGGGCGCGGATGCATTGGCCCATTCATTATTTGGGGCCGAATACCTAGAGACAGATGGAGAGGGGAAGAAATAATATTTCAGGTCCAAGAGAATTATTCTTCGTGATGGATAGTTTTGGTTTCATTTCCTGGGATGCTGAGATATATGCTTTTCAGATTTTGGAGATTTCATTTGTAAAGCTTAAAACACTGACAAGGAGAAGAACAGCACTTTAAATCAAAGACATTGGGAAAGCAACTGGTACCTCTGGCACATAAACCCAAAAGTATCTACATTCCCACATACTAGGATAAATGATTAAATCTTTATTTTTAGCATTTTGGGTCAACTGTCCTTTTATTCCCTTCATCCATGTTACAGTACAGTTGCATCACAGTTAAGTTCAATCAGGCAGTTTCTATGGGCAACATGATTGAGATCAACAAAATAAAGAAACACACAATGAATGGTTTAGATAAGTACACAAAGTTGTACTGCAAGAATACAGAGGAGATAGAGCACGAAAAAGAACACAATTCAAGTCAAATTATTACACAATTCAATTAATCACTGTTTTCTTTACAAATAAAAAAAAACCTGATGATTATTATGTGCTGTCCTTGTGTGTACAAACATGGGTGCACATGTGCTCATTAGGATATCGTAGGAAGCAGGCTTTCTACTAACTAACAAGCATCGCTCAATAAATCAATGCACCTACTGAAGACTGGATTAGACCACAGCCTCACTCACAGAAATCCCTTTAGTCTCTTGGATCCTAAACACTTAAGTCACATGCATAAACCTTGGGGATAGTAATATATAGTACTATGCACTGTACTGTATGCAGGTGCACAAACACATGCACTGCATCATAGCAAGAGGAATATATTCCCTTGTGTGTATGTATGACAACTGTACATGAACGCGCACATATTTAAGTTGTTCTCATTTCTCAGTTCAAAGGAAAGGATTGTACATTTTCCTCGATGGGAGTGGAACCAGCAGCTGTGGAACAGAAGAAGAAAAAAAAACAAAAAATAACTATGAGCTGCACCTTTAGAAATGAGTTTCACTGCTGCCCGGCCTCAAAAGAGCCATGTATCATTGAAATGGAGAGTGTTAGAGAAAATGTTACAAGCCTGAAACAAACCCACAGCCAACTCACATCTGCACTTCAGCGCACTTGACAAAGTGCATGTCGCAATTCTGGTTTTTGTCTCCGCTCGACTCGCTCTCCTTCTCTCTCTCACCACTTTTCTCACTTAAAGTGAAGAGAGCCGAGGAGAGTCAAGCTCCCCAGTGAACCGACCTTCTCACACATCCCACTGAAGAAGACGTGTCGCGCTGAGAAGACAGACAATTACCAGGCCGGCTTCATACAATGTTAAGAAGTGAGGAGCATCAATATTCATGCTGCTTCTGTGAGTAGTGCAGCTCAGAAGCCAACCTGAATATATGGACCTCAGAAAGAAAGCAATTGTTCCCCAATAAGAACCTGCACCCAGACGCTGCACAGGTCCTGATCTTCACTCAAAGTCAGCAGCTATGGATCTTTCCACACTGACACAACAAGCCAAAAGATCTGCAACAACAAGATCCCCTGCAAATATTTCTGTGCGATTTCATGACATCACTTTCTTATCTAGTGTTTTGCTACTCTCTTCTGGTTGACTGCTGAGATCCATATCTGGATGCTTAAGTGTGACCTCACTCTGTGTGTGTGTGTGTGCATTTGTGTGCTCTTAAAGCTATCCCAAAGATTACCACAATGACGTCACACTCTGGGGTTAAGATAAGGAGCAGGGTGGGGGAAGGGACAGGAGAGGTGGAGGAAGACTCATTAGAGACATGTTCGGTACAATTACAGCAGCAGAGGAAGCTGATTAGGGCAGATAAAGGTGAGATTAGAAGAGGAAAAAGTTGTGTGTGTGTGGCTATTGCACAAACGGAGCAACACGCAGCGGGAAAACAAACAGGTGGGAGGGGGAGGAAGGGGAACAAGGAGACAGAGAAGAGAGAAATTAAAATGTAAAACGAGCATGCATAAAAACAGACTAAACACTGCCTGTTAGCCTAAAGAGCTCCCAGGAGACATATCAGAAGAGGAGAGGAGGATGAAAGGAGAGAGAGAGCCTATAAACGACAGGAGAGACTCAGAGAAAGCCCAGCTGACAGAAAGCGAGCAGTCCAGTAGAGCAGCCTTTCAGGGCAGGGGGGGGATTGGAGCGGAGGTGTCGTCTCCCCGCGCCTGTTGTCATGGTGATCACTTAACAGGCTTTGGCTGCCAGTTTTAATGCACTTTATTTTTGGCGCCGCTGGCACCTGTACCTAGAGTTGAGGTCGGAGGCGCAAACGCCCGTTCCTCTTCTCCCACTCTCAGGAGAGAAAAAAAGGGCGGAGAAGATTTTCTTTTCTGTCCTGACAGACTGACAAGATAGCTGCCTCCCCCCTCCTCCTCCTCACCCACAGCCCACTGCCTACTTATCACACTCCCTGTGCAAGACGGATGACATGACGGCAGGGAAGGTGAGGCATGGCAACTTAGCTGTCTGTGCCACATCTGCAGCTGACAACCGCTTGAATATTAATGGAAGCAGCTGGTAAAGATTGGGCGGCAGCGACCAAGACCATTACACCAAACTGACGAGGGTGTGGAAGAGCGCGCTCGTGCGTAAAGGTTGCGTTTGTGCTTCGCGCCGAAGCTAGTCATTAATCAAACCCAATTCTGTTCCAGCTTCTCAAATATGAGGATTATCTGCTTTGCATACATCAACTTGAGGTCTGATTTATAGCAATTAGTGATATATTTGGCACCTTGGTCTATTTGTTCACATGTCTACTTCCCTCTGCTCTGTAGAGCAATGATTCAGAAGTTGGATTCACTCACATTTTGATTAGAATACTGTTTACTGGGTTTAGCTTGAGAGGAGAAGCTAAATAGTTGGACAACATTAATATAGTGATGTATTTTTTAGCAAACTCCTCAAGGAAGATTTAGATGGCCGACTACTGACATTATTCCTGGAATTTACCTACTTCTTCTGATTGTAGCATAAAAGATATATGATGCTACCGTTACATTCCAGTCCCAATGTATCAGCTTGATGTGTGGCCTTGCATAAGATTACACTAGCAGCTTAGACTTCTTAAAAGTTTAAAGCTGCATATGGTAACAGCCCCATATCCAGAATGACAAAGTAACATTGGCATTTGGATTTCCAGTAGTCCAATATTCACTTTTCTTTTACCTTTATTTTGGTCTTCTGAGAAAATAGGTACCAACTCCACCACCTAACTATAGCTACCATTTTGTGCAGGCCAGGTGATATACAGTGGTTTTATCTGTGCAGTAAAACCAAAAGAACAACCTAAACGTGGCTAACGAGGCGGACACAAAAAGATTGTACTGATTTCAGCACTACAAGCAACCTCTCACACATCACACAGTCATTTGATTCAAAGGTAAATTCACAAATATTGGTTAAGGCATTGTAGACTTGCTGTATGGAAGCTTACAGAAAAGACCCAGAACACCTGTAACCTTCTTCCTGCTTCATCTATCAAGTGGTTACTTGCATGTAAAAGCCTATAGACAATAGTGGGTGTGTAAGTGAGAAAAGTTGCAGATGAAGTAGTAGGGAAGATGAGTGGCTTGCAAGCTGTGTCAATCCCTCAGGCAGAAGCTAGACAGGCTGAACTCTATGAATCATCCACTGGGTTCCTCTCCATCTCTCTCTGACCTTTCAGTCTCTTACTCTTTTCATCTCGCTCTCACCAACTCTTCCTCTGCTACATTTCACCATTTCATCTGCGACGCTGTACTTCCCCGAGATCTGTCTCTGTACGATAGCATCTTCTGACAGCTTCGCCTTTCTACCGATGTCTGGCTCTGTATCTCTGTTTGCTCACCACATATCTGCTTTATCTCTCTTCATGTAAATTTCTTCCACACCTCACCTCCTATAATTCCTCAGCTGTATTTCAGCATTCATTGCCCCTTCCCGCTCTGTCATCCTTTCACCTTAACTGCTATTCCTTGTCTCTCTTTTCTATTATTTCCTTTCCTTCCCTATCACTCTTGTCTTTCTTTCTAGGAGCTGGAGTGTGTGTTTGTGTGTGTGCCCTCCTGTGTGACAGATTGATTCTCACTCTGCTGATTTTGATGGAAAGGAGATCATGTATTCGGCTGGGGAAGTAGGAAGGTGACAGGCAACACTCCCCCTGTGGTAAACTGACAGCATGTATATCAAACCAGTCTCAACCAGAACTACTGGGTTTGTCAGCTGCACATATCAAGCTCATGGCAAACATCTCACCTTTCCTCTCTGTGGGAATATATGATCGCATGCCTGTGGTTTTCCCATCTAGAACAACAAAAATCAAGATGTTTTTTAAAGCTTTTCTCTCATCTCACACATGATTTACAGTGCAAATTGTAGGTGAAGGAAGTAAAACGCTTAAAGAATATCACTTTTGACTCAGGTTATTGTTTTTTGACCTGCAAATTATCAATTGTGAAAATGCCATAAAGCAATCAGCAGATTTCTCAACATTTCACCTCTTTCACCTCAAATGTGTTTATTATTTTCAATTTGGATTTAAATCTTTTACATGGTTACAGTCTCCCTGAGGTCTTCCCACAAAGCCCCGGTAATGACCTTTAGTGTCAGAAATAGATTTTTCGTTGTATTGCACTGAAGCAAGCTTTCACCTCCACAGTGTGTCCCATCGCTCTTGTTTTAGCAGCACTTTAATAGCTTGTTCACAGGCAACACACAGAAATGAAACAAGGTAGTTCAGCCGTTCTGCCATGTTCTCAACAGGCTCCTCGTCTAAAGCAGCTGCTGGCCACCTGACTACAAACTGCCAGAGACTCAAACTGAGCCATGAATCGAGCAGAGACGAGAGGAGGACATATACTCACATCCAGTGCATCAAATGTCAACAGATGTGCACTTTGAGGGCGGCGGGCTGTGGAGTATGAAGGGTCATGTCAAAACTACAGGAAGAAGAGTGCACTTAATTTTCCTCCTTGATTGATTAAACCCTCTCGTTTCCTCCGTGTCCTCACTTCCTCTACTTGTTGCTAAACTGTTGCCAGGCTGCAAATGCGTGTGTGATTTGGGATGAGTACATTTTCACTGAGGGAGGCAGCTGTTATCACTGGTTTACCTGCCAGTAAGTAATACATGCATGTTAACACTAATATACTCACCCAACTCGGTTTTATCTGTGTAATGAGAATATACTCTGTATATTAGTACTATTTATCTCCTAATGACATAACAAAACGTATGATGTGCACTAGAGTCATACTTTAATTATTGCTATTTTCAAGCAATGCAATAATTGTGCCATATGATGATTTCTAAAGGAAAGGAATCATCTCTACTTGCTAAAACCTCCAGAACATTTGTCATGTGGCTCAATATGATGAAAACAGCCACGAAATTAGTTTTTATATTGTTATGCATTAGTGTTAGATATTATGTAAGTGAAGTATTTTTAAGTCATTGCAATAAAAATTTAGTGAGTTCAATTTGCAGTCCTTAAACAACATTTTTTCACAATTAGAATGCACATCAGTCATCAAAAATGAGAACTAGGTCACTATGAAAAGTATTTTAGAAATGTAGGTCTCCAGTAAAAAGGCTTAAAATCACTTGATGCGGATGAGTAGCATTTGCGAGATGAGGCTTTTGCACTTTTTTGCTTAATCTCACTAAGTCATCAGTACTTAAATTCTAATCAGTCCTGTAGACAAATGCTTGTGGAACCCGAATTCGGCCCAGGCTGGAGGTTGTGGTTCCTGAGCCAGCAACACTTAGTCAGAGTCTGGCAGCAGGATGTAGCTGAGTGGTGCATCGGGAGATGAGGCCAGAGTTTCCATTATGTGGTGAAGGGAGCTGGGAGTCTCTTTCTCCTGCTGGCCTGTACTGCTAGTGTTATGTTGCCTCCATGAGGGGAAAAGGGGACCAGAAGGGAAAACGGGAAAACACAATTATGTTGTGGTAAGAGAAGAGAAGAGAAGAGAAGAGAAGAGAAGAGAAGAGAAGAGAAGAGAAGAGAAGCAGAAGCAGAAGTCACTTCAGTAATAATGAGAGTCCAGACAAGCCCTTCACCATACTATCATCATCTGTAGCCACTGGTTACCTAGCAACCCCAAACTGCTGTTTGCAGGTGGCTCCAGCTTGACAACAAGGCGGGGTGGAGGCTACCGCTGCTGCTGACCGCCAACAGTTATGGCCATTTACTGTGCCACCCTGAGTCGAACTATGCTGAAACATGACCCACATCCTTTCTCTGGTTAATGCAGGCAAACGAGGAGGCTGTGTGAAGGTGGAGGAAATGATAATGGAGGGACAAGTGGGGTAATAATGCACATCTGTAGTCCGAGTATTATGTGTGGGATTTGGTGATTCCACTAGATTTGGTTCTGGCTTGGAAAAATTGCTAAATTCACTACCAAAACAAACTGTTATCTTTTTTTATTAGCAAAGGAGAACTTTGCAAATCCTTCAGGTTCCAGACCTCTCATAATAAATTGTCACTGAATGCTAATTTTTGCTGTTTGAAATGGCAAACATCGCTGGCAGCAGATTAAATCAGCTGCAGCTAATTAACGCTAATTCTCCAAGTAACTCGCTCAAAGGCCGAACTCAAACTTGGCCGTTTTCTGGTTAATGTGCTGTCTGCAATTTGGCATCTGTGCTCGGCCAAAGATAATTTGTTAAAGGAAGAAAAAACCTCTGACATCACTCTACATTTGCAAGCGAACTGTGGTATTCTGCAAGTCCGTAGGACCAACAGAGTAATGATCTCGCCAAATTATGCATCGTGTAGATTTCAATGGTTTTAACTTCATATGACATCAAAAGTTGAATCTTATCAAATTAACAGCTCAAAATTCAACCCTAAACGTGTACAGGAAGTGGAGGCACAAGTTGCAAAGGCAAAGTGAGATCCATATGAAAAAAAATGGACACAACACATGCATATATGTGGCAACAAATGAATAGGAACCCACGCATAACTATGGCAGACTGCCAAGAGTTTGACTGTGGAGTAACGGAGAAGCTTGGCATAATAAACACATGTGCCATTGGGTCAAACAACACTTTGTTTTCCTTGCTGGAGTTTCTTCCCTTTTTACATGGCACTCTGCCAGACTGTGTACTTCTGGTTTACTGAGGGTGAATTACTCATTTACTACTTTCCTTCTTCTTTCACGAGCAAACACACACACCCTTCATTTGCCTGTGACAGCGTGAGGTCACTGCATGAGTTGTAGTGGTTTGAAGAAAGGGGGTGAAGCGGGTGAAGGATGGTGGAGGGTGAGAGGGTGGGGGGTGGGTACAAACACCCTTTGTTGGGAGCCTCCTCCCTGCACTTCCCTGCCTTCACTTACCCAAAAGTAGCACACAAAGACCACT
>JAUMHL010000012.1:13337125-13448158 GCA_032362345.1 Sandelia bainsii
AGTGCTTGCTCAAGTGGGATTGTTGGGTTTTCTACAATATTCTGTATATATTTATATAATGTGTAAGGTCTTAAACCCTCACACAGTAAAGTGCCTTGAAATGACTTATGTTGTGATTTGGCGCTATATAAATAAAGTTGAATTGAATTGAACCACGCCTTTAACGACAAGAGTTTTTGCTTGCACACATCCAGTTGATTTGACACAATTTTATGTACAAACCAGTGTGTGCATTTATTAAATATAACCAGTTGGTTTAAAATTGTTATTATTTTCACCAAACATATAAACACATAATTTTTTAATAATGAAAAATTTGCTAAATTTGTTGCTTTTTAACTAACTTGGAAGGTTTTATGATCACGTTTTATGATCACGTAATTTGTTTACTTGTCTTCTCTTTTTTTTTTTTTTTTTTTACTTTTTCAGAATATTGTGAGCAATAACACTCTAAAAATGTTGATTGTTGAACATTTTCCTGGCCCCACCAAAAAAAATCTGCTCCAATTATCTTTACTAAAAAAGCACAACAGATCAAGGTTTCTAGGTAAAAGAGCTGCATTGATGGTTTTCATTTTCTAAGCATTATAACACATTTTCCATTTCAAATTCACACTTAAAGAAGTCATAGTTGAGTCTATACATCTCCCTCCTGCTGCATGACTCCTTTAAGCCCTGACCTTTAGCACAGTGAGACATCCAGAGCGACAGTCATGCTCTAGAAGACCCAGCAAATGGCCCGAGTCTCCTTATAGTCCATGTGGATTTACCACTGAGCGGGAGCCCTCTTCTTTAACCAGTCTAATTATACTGTAAGCGCCCTTTTCCTGTAAGCGCTGGAACTTGGCTGCTGAGAGGACGCTGGATGTAGAGGCCTGTTAAATCCCCCTAAAGCACTTAAAAGGATTTTAAGAAAACGAGTGGTAGAACGAGACAACCTACCACTTATAGACGAGAGTTTAGCTTATGATCAGAGGTTCAGGGTCCATTTCAGATGCTGGACTTGAGTCAGGAAGGGGTTCAGCTCAGCAGTATCCTAGAGAACTCCCTTGTCAGTTTTTATAGTAGCTTTTTCTTGCTTTGAATTTTTCCGCTCTTAACTGTAGTTTTAACTTGGTATCAAGAGTATTTATTTACTTTTACACTAATCATCTAGTGTGTTGTAATTAAGTTATCAAATTACCTCTAGTGGTATCCAAATATGCATAATTTTGGTTTTATCTGCTCAAGTTTCAGAATACTTGTCCCACATGTTCACAGACCTAACTGTGAACATCTGGGGTGCTCACATTTCTACTGAAGAAACTGTATTGATGAAATGTTGATGTTGACAGACTCATCTGTGGAGTAATGAGCACGACAAACTAAATTCCTCCACAGCACTGGAGCAAAGGTGAAAGTTTCATAGCTGATATATACAAACTAGCACGAAAAACACAACTATTTGCATAGCTATATACAATTACATATAAGTGAGATGATTTTTTAAATAATACAGATGGCCCGACTCTATAAATTAAGTTTTAAAACTAAACATTCTTATTCTTCTACACCTCAAATTCAATTTCAAAAAATTCAAATTCAAAAAACAGTGGAGTGAGAGATCAGCAACTATAGGCACATATTTTGCACTCTGGAGAGACGGGATGCTTTGACATTTGCTACAAGCATGTTTAAGGCCTTTTGAGAAAATTACTGTGCAGGTGCCTGTGCTGCAGCTTTACTACAAGATGTTCTCCAGTGTGTGAGAGTGTGCGTGTATTTGTGGGATACTGTCAGTGTGTTGTTGTAGTCATTGTTCATTAGTGTTAAAGTTACTTTTTGCCTCCACTAAAAATCTTACTTACTTACTACTTAAGTTCTAAATACAGCAGAGTATTGGCAGACCTGTGGGTTGTGTTCATACACAACACCACTTTACAGCTTTTGTGACAATGCTAATATTAATGTTAACAGACTTCAGAGTGTTGATTATGTTGCCATTGTTAGGGAGTAGCCAGGGGATTCAGCTGTACTGAACCTTCAAATGAAAACACAGACACTAGCTAAATTTGAGCAGATATTTTACAGTATGTTGGTTAAAAAATACATTAGTACACGTTGGTGTTTTCCAACCTGAATTGTTTAGTCTGGCAGAATCATTATCTTGCGTTTCCCTTTGTACAATTCATTTTGGCAAATGTAAATGTAGAAATTGTACTCAGCAAGTGCATCAAGACCATTTCTGGTCAAAACCAAATTTTGGAGTAGTTTGTTTTGTGTTGGGAAGGAGAACCAACCTCAATCTAACTTAACGATAAGAAATATTCTGCAAGTCTGAGCTACTGTTTGAATGAAATGTGGATGGGGTAAATTAATAGATGCTAGCAGCTACCTGTAGATAGAAAAAGACTCAAAAGACTTACCTTGACCAGCAAGACAGTACAGATATTTTGGCAAATAGGTCTTTCTTGTGTTTACTCTATTGCTTCTGCCATAGTTATATTTAAAAAAAAAAATCACATTGCATTTGATTTAGCTGGAGAGGCAAAGGCAACAGGCCTACAAAGTTATGCACTGCTTTGGATAGAAAACAGAAAATTCCCTCAAATGTGAACCTTTCCCTACAGATGTATATACCCACTCCTATCCTCGTACAAAGTGAACGAATAATGCAATCTTAGACAAAGGTCATGTTTTTTCACTCAACAACTTAGCTGAAGAGCTGAATCCTCTGTGGAAACATAGTCACTCCACAAAATAGATACATGCACTGTTATACTTTTACTACATTAAAATGCCCCAAACTATCCCCTGTGTTCAGTAACACTTCTTGGGAATTGGGTAAGTAAGATGGCTGATTCTCAGTGGACTGGACAATTTTTGGTGTGACAAGAGGCGGATCACGAAAGACGCAGTAATAGTGTAGTTTTAGTTGACGCAAGTCACATTTAGGAGGCCCAGGTTTATCCAGTGAGAGGCACCTGCCGCTGCAGCAGCAGCCAGGGTAAATAAGCCCCCTCTTGGCATGTATGCAGACACACATATACACGCAAGAAACCCTCACCCCCTAAGCAGTGGTCCAGATAACAACCGAGAGTCAACACTGCCTCTCTGCTTTTGTTTTCTCTGCCTCCCCTCTACTCTTCCCCTCCCATGTTCCAATCTCTGCGGAACCTCAAGCACCAGGGCTGAAAAGATGCAGGGATGAGGGACAGAGAGATAGTTAAATACAAAGAGAAAGAGAGACAGAGGAGGGCTAAATTACAGCATGGGAATGCAAATGAGTGTATTTTATTTGGGGGGAGCTAAGGAGGGCAGGCAGGCTTTATTTTCTCGGCAGGAACGGCCCCCCTGTGGCCTCTGGATCAGTTGCAGCAACAGCGAAGGGAAGAAAAGAGTGAACATTCTCACTCTGCTGTTTTACTTGGGGATGAATAAAAAATGAATTATAACAAATACAAAACCCACATCTCTTAGAGGCTGGCAGAGTCATAAAACATACTGCTACACTTTCACGCCACTGCCACCTTCTTCACCTCCTCTTCCTATCCTTCTTTCACTCATTCCCTCCTCGAAACGCACCAAAGTTGCTGAAATATGGCCACAAGTCACAGCCTGACCAAACACTCGACTGCCACTGCTGCCACCTCCCCCATTTGGAAAAACAGAGTGAGAAAGCAAGGGGGAAAGGGAAGAGGATGGAGGAAGTGGGGTAAGCCAGCTGCAGGTGGTCGCCAGATGTGGTAGCTCTGGGGACGGGCCACTCTGGCACAGTTAAGAGCAACTCAGAGCTCTCTCCTTCCCTTTTCCTTCCATTGCTCCACCTCCTCTTTCAGTGACAGGAGCCATCTGGCCTGGCAGAGAGAGTGGAGCAGCAAAGAGTCCCACCCTCCCAAGTGTGGCCCCTGCGTGCCACTCCATAGAGTACAGAGTAAATAAAATGCAAGTAAACACACACACACACACGCACACAAAGACTTCCCACTTTCCCCCCGAAGCTGTCATATGGCTATTAACCCATCAAAGCTGCGGCCCAGCTGTGCTCCATTACGATAAATACGCCAGGGTCGCAAGGTCTTGTCAACCAGGAGTCAGCCATCAGATACTATGAGGTGTCCACTTACAGCCTTTCAAAGCTCACTTTGCTAAAGAGTTACAGCCATTTTCATCATCATAAGCCCCCACCCCCCCACCACTTCATCTTCTAGATCCTCTGGAAAGAAACTCACACCCACCTACTCAGATGATATTTCACACTTCGTCTGGCAGTACATACCCCTTTCCCACTACTCACAATACTCTGAAAGCCACTGTAACTGGAGTTTGTGTTATGGTCACACAATCCGACACCTGGAACACTTGACACCTTTACACAACACTGACACTGTGCCTCTTCCTATATGCTGTCAGCCAATTCACTTCGCTTAAGCTACAACACAGTTACCTAGAGGTAACAGGATGTTCTCAAATAAGGGAAAAAGAGCTTAAAAAAATATTTCCTGGAAGACAAATAATTTGACTTGTTTTATTCATGGGAAAATAAAATAGCTTTCCACTCTGCAATTGTCAGTCATTAGAACTCTGTTAAGCATAGTTTTGGAAAAGGTTACTTAACTCACCACTTAAACTCATGGCTGATTCCTGCAGGCACATTTGGTCTTTGTATGACTTGGGAATACTCTTAAAAGGATTCCTGGGTAATTGTCTATGCTGCAGTAGAAATTGGGAATGGAGGAAAATGGATTGTAATGACTGAAAGGGTACAGAGCGGTAGTAACATAATGGCCAATGCCAGGTCAGTGCTGCACTGTTCGTACCTCTGAAAGAATAAAACTCATGAACATGTTCCATGTTCAACACACAAAACAGTGGACCCTTAAACAAACTTAATTTATTTTATTTATTCATTATCTTAACATCTGCTCGCTGGCAGGAAGAAGGCTCTTTCAAGTGTTTTTCCTTTAGGGAAACAACATTCAGCTCATTAGACAAATAAAACACTAGCACACTAGCAAATGGTGAATGCAGAAATATTCTAATGTGACTAAAATGTCCTATAGATGAAAAAAACATAGCTCTGAAGCTTTCCCCTTATCCTTGCTGCCCATTTTATATGTTCTCACTTGGGAGATGTACTGAGAGTCCCTGCTGTGTCTGTTGGCTGCTGAGCTGAATGAATGGCAACCAGTAGCATTGATTTGCAGTGCGGGCCTCAGATCAAACCACAGGACAAAAGACAAGGCAGGAGGACAATGGAGGCACAGAGTGGGCCGCATGGGAAACGAATAACAACCGGTCGATTGGGACGACCACAACAGAACACAGGCGCGCTCGTTCCGGGAAGGTAAAGGCCTCGCAACACGCGACAAGAAAGGTTAGCAAATCAGCCACAGAGACACAACGAGGTCACCCACTGCGGTGGTCAGAGGAAAAAGTTCTTCAATATCCACAGGAACACAGATTACTGTTCTGCCTTTTTATTGCTAGTCTTTTCATCTTTTCTCTTCCTAAACGTTATTCTTCATCCTCTCTGTTTCTCAGTTTCTCTCCACCCCCTCCATGTTGACCACAGACCATGAAAAAAGTAAATATGTGCACAAGGTAAAGCAATCGGTTAACCTTTAAAAACACCCTGGCAATGAGATCTGCTGCTCTTTACTGTTTTCAGCTGCGGTAAAAAAAATGAAGAAGATAAAAAAACACAAGGTTGGCCACCACTTCAGAGGGGATATTCAATATCCATGAGCTTTTTCATTTCACACTGATGAATAATTCAGGGTGACCTGCCCACCACTGAGTGAGAGAGAACGAAAGGGAGGCAGACGAAAAAAGGACTGGGGAGGTGTGCAGAGGTAGTTGTCTGTTTTAGTGGATGCAGCTGTTGCCGTTCGACATGCACAAAGCCAATCTTTCTCCCAGCTGCCGCGAAGAGAGGGATAATATACAACAGAAGTGACGACGGATAATTGGGGAGATTATATCAAAGTGCTGCCATTCTAACAGCGCGAGCAGTGAGCACACATCGCTGCTATCCTGTTAACAAAACAGCCCAGGGATGGGGAGACTAGTAGAATAAACATGACAACGGGATCTCCAGAAATAGCTGGAATATTCTTCTCACCAATCATAACATGTCACAATACGAGCACACACACACACACACACACACGCATACAGGCACTAAGATCACATATTCACACTCTTCATATCACCATTACTGCTCAGCAGCGACCTTTAGGCCTTTTGGAATTTTCTAGTCATTCTAAATTCAATTTCTGATCTATTTAATCTTCAAAAAAGTGAACTGTATTTACCTTTTATAAAATGTCAAAACAAGTGTCAGTTCCTCCATTCAATATTTATTTTAATATTATTAATTACCGAGCACACACGTCAGAAATTTAGGGTTAGAAATTCAGAGAAAACTTTACTGTCCATTGAAAACTGATGGTAACTTTTCCCAAACATGGCTGATGGAGATGTTAAAAACAGAAGCTGGGGCAGAGTAGATGGGAGAAAACCTCAAAGCCCACTTTTGAACAAGGAACAGCACTTCTGACCCCGTGCAAAGGTCAGCTGCTACTATCATGCACACCCAAATACACACTCAGAACAGTCAAGCTGTCACACGCAGGGGGAGACCAGCTGTTCCTCATTCTCTCGAAGGCTCTGTTCCCTCCATGTGTTGGCTGGCTTTGCAGAAACCATTAATCCCTATGTGAATGCAACCGATGGTTTGGAAAGATCAACCATGAGAAAACAGCAAGTGAGGGTTAAGGGGTGGTGGGGTGAGAGGGGCTCAAAAACACTTTTCACTTGTTTTTAGTTTTTTTCTGAGAACAAAAACTATTGCAGTGGAAAAATAGATTCTCCTGGCCATATTTCCCCAGGGATACAAACAATACAAAGGCTAAGTGGAGATGGAGCAGCAGATAGTTCATGTAAAATTGACCACGTTCTCTTAAAACTGGAGACACATGATAGAAGAACTGCCCACAGATATGGTTGAGGAGTCAAGCAGCGAGCAGTGATCATTAACAGCATCATATTTGCATATATATATATATATATATACACACACACACACACACACACACAAATATACAGTATATATATATATATATATATATATATACACACACAGCACAGCACTGTATACAGTGAAGTAAGAAAATATGATGGTGGTGTTTTTCATTTACATTTGAACTTCAGCACACTGCATCTAAAATTAAGCAATGACTACGAGGTCCAAGTGCTGGTTTTAAACTTTAATTTGAAATTTGAACAGTGCACGACTTATATCCCTATTTATACAGTAATCTCCAAACTGCAGGACGATCATCCTGAACATATAGTTCTTGACAGTTGGTCACATGACATCAATCAAGTCACCATCATCATCATAATCAGACGTACTTGCTGAAGATCAGCTGAAAGTCATGAAGTGTCTGCTGATGTCCGTTGGTAAAAGACTAAGGCAGTCATTGACGCACAAAAATGAGACCAAATGATGATTTAAACAAGTTTCCATGTTACCCTAAAATTAGTTAGACATTTGAAAGATTATAATTCCTACACTAGTCATGTGGTGAGTGGAAACACAACTTTAACCTTACAGTTATTGTTTATCTCCAAAGTCAGTGTTCAGTCCACTGGAGACTCCACCTTTAACAAAAATGTATCACTGATAACTTAAGAGTCTATAATTGCACTGTAGATGTATAAATAAGCACAGTTTATATAGGTGAATTGCACAAATGCAAAGTCTCGGTGCTGTATTACATGAATACAGCAGCAGGGTTAGACTTGTTATTAGACAGCCACATTAATTGCAATAACCCCTGACCGATGCCATGTGAGCCAAAACCTCTTGTCTGCCGCCACTCATTCATATCAGTGGGATTAGTGAGGATGACACAGACTCCAACTGAGACGTGATGCCTTTACACTATAATCTACACACACGCGCACACACATAAACACACATTTTCGTTTCGCCACTCATACACACATAAACACACAGAGATGGCCACTAGGATTTCCCCACTCTAATTCTCAGCTTATTTTTGGACCGGGTAAAATAATCCATTTGCCCTCCACAATAAGAGCCTCCAACAAATTACTGCCAGCAAGAATTAAGGAATGAGTTAATATACAGTGCAGTGAGAAAGTGTTAGGACAGATCCAATACATTGTTGTGTTGCCTCTATAGTCAAGAAACAATAGCTGTGAGATGAAAATGGTCAAAGACTTTATGAAATCTATAATCAACTTTTAGGCCTAAATTGCTGCCATCTCTCCTTCTTGCTTGTTTTCTCACACAGTTTTAAGGCTGAAGTCTTGTAAATTATGTTTAATTTCAAATCCAGGGCCAAACCAATGAAAATCTTATCACTCTTCGAATACTTTTTGACTACACTCTATAAGCAGAGTAAATAGTGCTGCTCAAAAGAGGAAAGAGAGTGTTAAAGGAAACTTAAGGTCTTGTACCCATGTCCTGCTGTCAGCTTTGTCATATCCAGTTGGTTTAAGATTAAGACAAACACTTCCTGTTGCTGAGAGACGGACATCTGTGGTCTGTGTATATGTGTGTATGTGTGATAGTGGGGGGCAGCAGCAATGTGCATCGTGCACCACGCGCACACACAGACAAACAAACACACACACACACACACACACACAAATACACGCACAGGAATACAGGTGTGTCCCAAAACAAAGTCTAAGGCCAGACTGGCACGTAGGGAATGTTGTCTATTGTACATGTCACTGAATAACAGTTCACACTGAATTCAATGTCAGACACCTGAACAAAGCAGTTTATCCAAGGACAGCTGAGAGCACATTAGGCATGCATCCTCGTGGATGTCCTTCCAAACATAGGCAGGGAAATTAAAATCCCATTTGGTCCCCCATGGGAGCCATGCACTGAAAGGTTACATAACTGTCAGCCACAACAGGGATGGCTTCCTGTCAAAAAGAGGAAACGATGTATCTGCCAAGTTTTGACTAACCTCCCAGGAAGCAGCAGATACTACCTGGGAACAGTGTCACCAAGTGCATAGACTTATACAGGTGAACACATCAACTGACACTTCCCATATGGCTACAAGAGGCTGTTGCCAACTTCTACTCTCTCTCCTTCCCGTAAATGACAGGCCCTGCCCCCAAACACACCACCACCATCCCCCATACCACCTCCTAATTCTCCAGCCCAGAAAAGTACAGCTGAAGATGTTCTGTGGATTATCTCCACAAAGAAACCACGTGCTGGCATTTGTGAACATGCAATTACCCACCTTAGATAATCTACTGAGCACGCACACAATGTAGGATACTAGCCAGTCACTTCTCTACAGTAACTAGTGGCGAGGCTATTCTGCTTCACGTGACACTAAAGTGAGGTTTACCCACCTGTATTGCTCTGTGGGAGGCCACTGACAGACAGTTCCATGGCAAATGTGCTGCAAGGCGCTCTCCCTACTTTAGGTGGAAGGGAACTGTTGCAACTCAGCTCACCTCAACTGTTTAATGACATTATTAACAGTACTTACAGCCTTAGCCAACCAAAGCATCGCCCAGCAGAGAGGAGTACACAGGTACGGCCCTCCCACCTCCACCTTTTACATAAATATTTTTAGGACCTATTAATTTCACTGCTGTTCACATCTTTGCTTTCAAAACTTCACTTTGAGAAAAATAAGACTTCAACAACATGGAAATGTGGCTGCCTCAGCAGCTATGTAAAAATGTACACTTTGATGTAAGATGCTAAAAAGGAGACTGGTTTGTATTGGAAGAAGTACCAATTTATTCAGTAGGTGCAAAAGGAATAATGTGTCAACTTTTCATCAATATGCATGTTTGCACATAAAACACCATGCATGTAATAAGAGAGGCTCTTCACTAGTCTACTAGAGCCTTTGCACGAAAATGAGAAGCAATCTCCTGAGATGTACACTCTTCAGAGAAAGAGAAAGAGAGAGAGAGAGAGAGAGAGAGAGAGGGAAAGAGCGTAAGAGAAATGTTTCCATTAAGTGTCTTGCAACATCTTATTATTTTCACTCAATTTTCTCCTGCTTCAAACTGCAAATGGCTCTTGAAAAAAAAAAGAAAGAGTAACAAGTGCACAAAATAAATGTGCAACACGGCATGGAGGCCTCCACTTTTCCCCTTTCCTTAAATGTGAAGATTATCTATCTCTGATTACCACCAAAACCTAGGTTGCTTAGCAACACACAATTAAGAAATATGCTTTCCGATTGTCTGCAAGGGCTGCCCATTATCAGATGACATTACTGAAGCAACAAATGTCAGCTACATGCAAATGAGTTTGTTGTGCTAAAAGTGGATTTGGGTGGGGGGGAAGATGACAGCCACTGTGACCTTAGAAAGCTCTGTATATCTGCATTAAGCTCAAAAAGGGACCTTCTACCCCTGCTTTCCCCACAACTTCTTCACCCTACTCTAAAAGGGTAGGGAAACCACTTCATAAAAGTACTCTGTAACAATTGTAGCAGCTAACATATCTACTAGAGAACCAAGCAAGGTACAAGGTTACATGGCTTAAAGCAAGGTTAAAAGATTTATTTCTTCCCTAAGCTAATCAGCTGTCATCAGCAGGGAAATATATCAACGTGTAAAGAGGAGAAATCAAGGCCTTTATATGTGAAAATAAGCTCAGATGATCTCGCAGAAGAACTCACTCTCACAGTAAGCTGAACATAAAACGCTGCAGCACTACTTGTAATAGTCTTGCATGAGACAACCAAGTTCCACAAACATAAATAAAATGTAAAATAAATGTTTTGAGAGGCCACTGAAGATGAACAATAACATACTAATAAGATAAAAAGAAAACACAATTATAGTAAACAACAAAAAGACAAAAAGTTGCTGCATTTGTTTGCAGAAGCACCTTTATAAAACCTTCAAAACTAATTTCTTTCATGACTATCAAAACAGACAACAGTCTTGTTAATACTGTATTAAAACAGTTACCTATTATGGTTTGTAAAACTATACAGTAAAACTATACAGTGCTGTAAAAAAGTATTTGCCCCCTTCCTGACCCTTTCCTGAGTGTGGAAAGGGTTACAAAGTTAAGGCTTAGGGACTCCAGTAAACCACGGTGAGAGCCATATCCTCAAATGGAGAAAACATCACTTCACTCCAAGACCGCAATAACGATGCATCCAGGAGGTCATTAAAGAACCTAGAACAACATCTAAAGAACTGTAGGCCTCACTTTCCTCAGTTGAGATCAGTGTTCATGATTCAACAATAAGAAAGACTGACTAAGAAGACTGGGCAAATATGGCATCCATGGGAGAATTCCAAGGCAAAAGCCACTGCTGGTTAAAAAGAACACAAAGGCTCGTCTGACATCTGACAAAAAGCATGTTAATTATTCACAAGACATTTGGGCAAATATTCTGTGGACTGATGAGACAAAAGTTGAACTTCCGGGTGTGTGTCCTATTACATCTGGTGTAAAACTAACACAACATTTCATAAAAAGAACATCATACCAACAGTGAAAATGGTGGTGATAGTATGATGACTTAGACGACTTGCTATAATTGATGGAACCATGAATTCTGCACTCTACCAGAAATTGCTGAAGGAAAATGTCCAGCCATCAGTTTTTGGCCTCAAGCTCAAGTGCACTTGAGTTATGTAGCAGGATAATGATTGTAAACACAACAGCAAGTCCACCCCTGAATTAAGGTTTTGGAGTTGCCTAGTCAAAGTCTCTGATATGATTGAGATGTTATGGCATTACCTTAAAGAGGTTGTTCATCCTCAAAAATCCTCCAATGTGACTGAATTAAAACAATTCTGCAAAGAAGAGTGGGTCAAAGTTCCTCCACATCGACGAAAAAGACTTTCGTCTTGCCAGTTATCACAAATGCTTGATTGCAGTTGTTGCCGTCAAGGGTGTCACAACCAGTTATTAGGTTTAGGTTTTATTTCCACATAGGGCCAGGCAGGTTTGGACACCTTTTTTCCCTTAATAAATAAAATCATAATTTAAAAACAGCGTTTTGTATTTACTCCGGTTATCTTTGTGTAATATTAAAATTTCTTTGATGATCTGAATAATTTCAGTTTGACAAATATGCAAAAAAAAAAAAAAAAAAAGCACTCCACATCCAATTAGTGTAATTGGATTTGAGGTAGTTAAGCCCTTGGAGGCTTAAGAGAGAGTACAGTGTAAAATAGAATGACAGCAACTCTGCATCAAGGAAATACATTTTTACATACAAAAGATACTGGATATTTGTGACATTTTTTAATATGTCTTGGAAAAGGTTATGTTAGAATATTACGAGAACAACTATCTTGTGTTAAGAATTGCACCACAATAAGCAGGTACAAAAAAATTCAAAACCAAGGCAGTACTTTGGCTGCAAAGCTGCTTCAGAATTATTAGGACCAACAAACTAAGTGAAAATAAAAGACCAAAAACTGTTGACCTCAATAACTGCAGTGCTGCTCGTAAGAAATGTTTCAACTTGGTGATGAGACAGGATCCCCTCTGGCAAATGACACAACTCTGTTGCAATACATGTATAAATAGTTGCGTAATTTATAAAAAGACCTCTCAGAGCAAAGCTGCTTAACTTGTCAGATGCATCCTACATGCTACTCATCCATTCAAAAGACTGTCAGTCTGATTTTTTGTAGCATTCCAAATATCTATCTACCATATACCAAGTTAAATTTCACTATTCATCTTATTTATGACAGCAAAAAATTATTACCAGTGCCTACAGACAAAAATTTAGATCAACAACAAGGACAGAGGACATAGGAGAGACGATTTAAAGAAATTACTGAGAAAGACGAAGTTTGACATTACTTGTGTCAGGTGAGGCCATGGTTGAGACAATGACAGGTGGTCCAGTGCGACGTCCTACCAACTTGGTATTGTTAAGGTTCTGCACTTGTAGAGTGGAGGAAGAAGTTACAGGAACAACGGCACTCTCAGGAGAAGCACTGATCCCTTTCCGGAGAAGTTGGGGGCTGTGAAGGGGGCTTAGCGCTGCTACTGGTGATGCTGGGGGAAGGTTTGGGGGTCTCTTCATCAGCTCCATGGGGGAATAAGAGCCAGAGAAGGTTTTGGGAGCTGTTCCAGGGGTGCCTGGGGCAGGCGGAGGCTGTTGTCCAAGAGCAGACATGGCAAGACCAGTGTGGGCATTATACATGGAGATTGGCCTTCCCTGAGTCACAGCACTGCTATATCCTCCAGTGCTGTCTGGAAAAGCTCCAGTTGCCAGTGTACGTGCTCCTGGGTAGGTTGTCGTCTCCAGGAGGTGTTGGGAAGGCGCACTGCTGGGTCTTCTACCAAGAAACTCTCCCATTCTGGGGGAAACGGTCTGGATGGTGGTGGGAGGCTGCTGCATAAGGCTAGGGTCCATGGTCAAACCCTGGGGCTGCATGTAAAGGTCACTGCGATGGCTGAAGCTGTTGGATCGGGTACGTGATGCCGTCCCACCTGTCTTGCAACCAAGCACCACATGGGAGAGAACACGGGCCTGGGCCAAGTTAGGGGCTATAGAGCTTACATCATGATCCTCGATCATCCCCAACGTGGCAGCAGAATCAAAACCATGTTGCAGTAGGAGAGTGATTGTGCTCTCAGCCAAGCCTTCAGCTCGCAGGAATGCCAAGAAAGCAGGATCCACCATCTTCTTGGGGTCTGCAGCACTGGGATGATGAGGAGGCAGGCTGGAGGTCATTCCAGCTGTTGCGGCCACCATAGCTGAGCTGGGGTCATAGTTTAGGTCACAAGGCAGCCTCTGGGAGGCTACCGGTCCATAAGCTCGGGGTAGAACTCCGTCCATTACCTGAGAAGCTGGGCCCACCACTAAATTGGAGGTAGTATGCTCGCCGGGGTTCAGGGACAAACTGTTGATGTTGCTATAAGCACGGTTAGTAGAGAGAGACGGTGGCTGAGCAGCGTAAACAGGAAGAGGGAGCTGAACTCCGTAGACTGCAGGAGCAGGAGAGCTGCCACCAATACGCTGCACGTCTGGGATCATCTTAGATGCCAGAGTTTCCCTGTACAAACGGCTCAGCTCAAGAACAGAAGGGGGAGGAGGTGGGGGAGGAGGAGGCGCAGGAGTAGGTGTAGAAACAGAGGCCAGTATAGAAGGTGTGGCCCTTGCCTGTCCTTGATCCCAAATAGGCTTTAACTCCACAGCACTGGACCCATAATGTGCGGCTGATCTGGTGAGCAAGTGCTGGTTATCCCTGTAAAATCCAGACTGGTCAGGTGGCTGACCAGATATGGTGGCATCAGCCAAGTAGTAATCCTGAGGTGGTGCAGATGTCCGGCCTGTCATCACTTGCCGGCGGTAGAGGCTGCTGGTCAGATCAGGCACAGAGTTCTTTCTCAGTAGCTGCTGCCCATGCTGGTCCTGGTGGCTCTGACTGTACTGGGGCTGGATAACTGGATGCTGTTTCTCACCAATATCCAGGTGATGGTGAATCCACACCCCGTCGTCTTCACCACCCTGTGCCAGAGAATTTCTACGCCCCGCAATGGTGCCACAATAGTGACAACGACTTGCAGCCCTGTCGTTCTGGCCTTCAGACCACTGAGGATGTCGAAATTGGCCCAGAGAGCCACCAAAATGCGTCTGCTCACTTGGGTTAGGCATCAGTGCAGACAATAAAACGGAGGGCTATAAAAGCAGAAAATGGAGCCAGGTATTGTGTTTCAACTCTCCAGTTACACTCATCCCCAATCAAAAGGGAGGAGCGGAGAGAAGAAAAGGTGAAGCATGAGGTACCCTTTTACCTGATCTGCAGTCGTAGTCACCTTCCCCACAGCCACACATTCTAAAGTCTGTGCTATCATGTAGCTCCATGCTGGCAGCCTACCTAAATAATTCAGCCCTGGAAACATTAGAAATCCATGAGCAGAGAGGCACAACATGACAAACAGACAGAAAATGTACACACACACACACACACACACACACACACACACACACACACACACACAAAGACAGAAAAAAACACACCTTTAGGGTGAGGCTCTACTCCATTCTACAGCAGGAATCATGCTTGTTGTAGGCATCATGCTTACATTCCAAACTAAGACCGAGTGTAAAGAAATTGGGGTAAAAACACATGCTGACAATGCTAACAGAATGGAGGAGGGGATGAGACACACTAATCCAATGGGGTTGATGAACGTCATTGGCAGGAACAGTGCTCTCGTTCACAACGTTTACCACAAGAAGATTAGCGTCAAACTAAAACCTGCTTAAATCCACTGCCCCCTGTGACATCACTTGAACCAGATAGTGTACACAGCCAGAACACTGCTGAGGCCCCTGGGTGTGTTCACAGAGTGTAAAGCTACAGTGTTTATGGTGCTTAGTGGTTACTGCTAACCTCTTCATTGGCCTGCAGCCGGCATCCCTCTGGGCATGAATGAATCTTCCCAGAGGGACTCGGGAAGCTGGTGACCAACATGCTTTCTAAAGAGAGTCCCTGGAGAGGGGGGGATGGGATGTTTCCAAAGTCTGGACACGAAAGTACTACTGAGGTCAGATTTAATCCACTGCATACTAAAAGAAGGCCAGTAGATGCTCCACTTCAAGCATGAGGAATGCAAGCCTCAAATTCATATACACATATACAAATACCCATACAAGCAATCAAAGAGGAACAAATATGTAACCATAGTGTCTTTGTAATCCATAATGGTATAACTATGAATAACTGAAAAATATTTATATACATATCCTGAAGTGTCATAATAAGTTCATGCTATGCCTGCTTCAGAAAAGCTTGATTCACAAGATGAATGAGCATTAACTGCACCTTTCCCAGTTTGTCAGTTGTAGTTTCTTCACAGAACTGGTATTCTGCTGTTGCACTCACTCACTGGGCACTCAGTGGCCACTATATTAAGAGGTGTTTCTAATGTACTGGTCACCCTATTTAAATAAATGAGGGGGCCAAACAGAGCTGTTGTATTGGACTGAATTAGATTGTAGAGGTACCTAATAAAGTGGCCAGTAAGTGTATACTGAGTACAACCAAGTAGATTTGGCTTATCTGAAACACTGCCATCACAGAGACATAACTGACAAGGTTTACCTGCCATGACAAGAGCAATGTAAACAAAAACAGTGACAGGAGCAGAAGAAAAGGGAGCTTTGATAAGTGTGTGATGGGAAAAAAGCTGATAAGACAGGGGGCTGCCAGCTTCACATCTACTGACAGTGTGGGATAGGACAAGGCGGGAGGGAAAGGGGATATGATTGGACTGCACTAGACTGTAACAACTAGATGGCTACAAGCACATTTCTATTCTGTGCTTAATTTCAGTTTGAAATAGGCAACAGAGGTTTAAAAGAAGAGTTTTTGCGGCAAGTCTCCAGGGACATCATCTGGATGCCTCTGAAGCTGAGGCACAGAGACAGCATGACTGAGATGGGAAACATTTATTACTGTTTTGGAATAACAAGAGATTGCTATAGTACTGTGTCTCTTCATGGTGTCCCACTACCTGTCAAGTCACAGAGGAAAAATGCTATAAACAGCTTGTTTCCATTTCAGAGCTCAAGTGATGCAATCATGATATAATACCAAAAACAAAAGAACAGATTGTTTCATTATGGAACATTCAATTTGGAGAACATTAAGTAGGTCAAAACAAAAAGAATTCAGAACAGTTTCATTCTCCCTATGGCCCTACACAGTCCAGAATGATGCACATCTGAAGGATGGCTTCTTTCATTAGAGGTAAAGCATACCTAGCAATTTCCTTGCAGTGATTTCTCAGCGCTGTCCTCCCAGGTCTGAGTCTCTCTGCGCTTTTTTGTCAGCTGTAAAACACACCATTAATCACTGTGTTGTATCTCTCTACGACGATCGCCAACAATAACTTCTTTTAATAAGCCTCTTCCAGGGCTATGTGTCACTCAGCTCCCCGCTTCCTGACAAAATATTAATAACAATAATAAACATCTCAAGTATGGTCAGGCTAGTGATGCTAAAACTGAAACAAGGATATGTCATATCATATCTCTTGCAATGCAAATTGCTGCATTTCCCACAATTCATAAGCGAGAGAAGCTGGGGTTCATATTCATCTTGTCTACATCCTCTGATATGCCTCTCGTGAGAACTGCTCCATAATTAAGTGAGCACGCTATATTACACTCATCAAGCAACAGGGGCCCTGTACTTGCTAGCATGAATAATACAACAGAAGAAATGAAACGCCAAACTTACACAGTGGATATTTGGTGAACAGCATCACAATTGATGCCAACACTCTGCTTGCTAGCCCACAGCAAATTGTATGACTCTATAAAAGACCTCTAAGTACAATGTGTTGAACAGACGTCCAGCAACAGTCATGCCCATGGAGCAATCTGGCCATCTTTCTAGGGCACAGGACGCTAACGGCAGGACTTGGCAGGCAGCACAGGCAGAGATAGCAGCAGAATGATTTAGATAGCTGCGACTCTACAACTGCTGATCCATTAAACTTTCATAGGGACTTCATAAATTAAAACCATGACTGGAAGAACTTGAAAATTCTACTCAATTACTGTGATTGTACAGTATATTAAAGTTTTAACAAGCCCTTGGGCCTTTCTTGCTCTAACACAAGTACAGGGAAGAAGGAGGAAAGAAAAAAACACATGGTACCAATTTCTGGTCCGATGACTTTCAGAGGGTTCACATCTGCTGTGTTATCAAGACGCTGTCCTCCGCCTCTTTACCACCTCGCATGTCTGTGGTGTATGACAAAGCATGTTGCACATTTGCATGGGTGGGAGGAACGTAGGGCAGAGCGAGAGCCACTGCTGCGGCTTTTATGAGCAGGGTGAGACATCTGGTAGACTTGGTGAGGCAACCGATTAGAGTTTTGTCTTCCATTTTAGCGGGTTGGTTTGGTCCTTCTTTGCCTCATGCATGGCCCTGCGCTCCGCCTGCCTATCATTATCAAGCCAGCGGCCCATACTGCATCACAGATGGGGCAGACAGAAGGGAGAGACGACAGCCCGCTTGCTTTTTGGAGGGACGAGAAGTGTGCAGCTGAGTGAGAGAAAAGGGAGGGAAGGAGAGCAAAAGAGAGAAGAAAAGATAGAATGGAAAATATTATTTGCCTCCATGTCACTGTTGAAAAAAGACATACAATATTGTATGTTCAACTAAGCTGTTGCTATAAGATGTAGTAGCAGGTTAGCTTATGTACATACTGAACTGTAAAAATCTGCATCTCCTGTGTTAATGCATGATTTATAAAGACCAATGTGGTCACACGTTTCATTTTACAAAACCTGCAGACCATTGTATTAGCTCTTTTTCATCTAACAATATAAGCCCAACTACCCACTCATGTTGTCTGAACCCAAGCAGTCATAGAAGATTCAAATAAAACCTCTTCATAAAGTACAGCTTAAAATGAGCAAACCTTTCTGATTTCCATGGGTTTTAGTTATAACTTCACAGAAGCAAATATAATGAACACTACAAAAAACAATGGTGTACTGAAGTACTTTAGTGTATTGTTTAACAA
The DNA here is from genome assembly GCA_032362345.1 of Sandelia bainsii. Lineage (NCBI taxonomy): Eukaryota > Metazoa > Chordata > Actinopteri > Anabantiformes > Anabantidae > Sandelia > Sandelia bainsii. The sequence continues at coordinate 13,355,667 of JAUMHL010000012.1, forward strand.
CTATTATGGATAAATTATATTCATAATTATGCAACCACAAAGTGTCACCATGTAACACAACATGAATAGAATGCAGATGCTGACTAAAACATTATCTGACTAGATCAGAGCGGCTCTAATCTACCCCAGAGGGGAAACAGTATTGCAGTCTACAAGCAAAACAACAATCATAGCAAAGGAGAGAAAAAAAACAGATCAGGAGCAGAACTGTCCTCCCTCCCAGCCACACAGCCCAGTTGCTGCAGAATGATAAACATTGGTTCAGCTCAAATTAAGCTGAGAACATGAAAGGACCTGAGGCTGAGAGGAACATGGGCCATGGTAGATCACTCCTCATCTCTTCAGATGACAGAAATTAATATCTTCACCCCTGAGAGAGAGAGAGACAGAATGAGAGAAAGAGTAAGGGAGAGAGAGGCCTCCTCTTTATTTCTCATAACGCTGAATTAAAGCTGATGCTTCCCGGCTGCTGCTTTGATTGAGCTAACTAGCAGCTTTTGATAAAAACAGTCGCAACCAGTTCCCTGCCTCCTTATTTGCAGACACGCCAGATTATGCTAAATACATATCAAGGACTTTAATGGCTTAATCAGCCTTGTCACCTAGCCACCGGGTTTCCTTAGATACTGCAATTCACAATTCACTGCCACAAATGCCGATGTAAAACAACCAGAGTGAACCATTTGGACAATGGTATAAAATGAAAAAAATATATAATTCACACCTTGCACAGAGACGACAAGAGTTGTCTTTTAGTGTCAGGAAAACAATAGCAACAAAAGTGAAGGCTGTGTTGGACGACGCCGACGGAGTGTGGTCTCAGCAGACGTTTTTGAAAGAGAATGCTCCATATTTCTGCTTGAAAGAGATTGAGGAGTGACAGCACAAATCACGGCTTCATCTGGTCTGTATCTGTTTGCCAACTGTGGGTCTGGTTGAAGTGTGAACCTGGATTAAGATGAGTTAGTTCCGACTGTAGCCAAATAGGCCCTGTGAGGATTTTTATCTGTGCGTGTGAAACAAAAAGCAGAGCCTTGCTTCATGTGCGTTTTCTCTTTTCATGGAGACAATCGCTATGGCAGCCTTATCACGACGCAACATGCAATCAGTGGGAGAACTTTGCCTGGTCATTGGCTTATGAACAAATCACAAATCACAAGCTGTTTTTTTTTTTTACGCCCTCACAATGGCCGCCAGAGGACTGATTCACTGATCTTGTATGATGGCCATCTGGAGAGCTTTTGTGTGTAAGTTTGTGTGTGTGTCTGTGTGTATGCGAGATGGAACGTCGACAGGTACGCTCACCACGAAGTAGCTCTCCATGCATCACAGCAACACCTGTTACCGTCTCTCTGTGGGCTTTGAGCTTATGGCCAGCAGAGCAGACTAACTGTTGTTCCCTGAGGAATGACTAACTACCTCAGCTGTCTGATTCACACAAACTCAACAGCTGGATTTGGACCGAAACTCTAATCAGGAAGGATTTATACCAATGAGCGATCCACCTGTGATATGAAATATTATACAATTCATCTTTAAGGCTTGGCGATAATTCAGTATTATCTTTTATCAAATCTCTGTGGATTTCTGTCAACATGTTACTGCTTTACACATTCTACTGCTGTCATTACTAAGTAATAATAAACAAAATTAATAATTTCAAGAAATGTATGTTTAACTAAATTCTATACATATTTATACAACATTTAAATGAAAAGATGTTAAGCCCGTACAAAAATCAAAGTAAAAAAAAAACACTTTATAAGGGGTTATGCACTAAACTACTTCTTCTTGGCTGGGACCAGTACTTTCCTGGAGTCTCTGGTGGTTGCCTGGCAACTGGTTCTGGTTAAGGAATGGCCCTGAGCATCAGAAGTGCTGGAAGGTTGATTTTGTCACATTTGGACTGAGCCAGGTTTTCCTTTCCTGACAGTTTCTAGTTTCTGTGCTAAGTTAAGCTATCTTCTCATCCAATTCTCAGTAGGCAAGTGAGCAAGTGTAGTAAGTTTTTGTTTTACACATTTGTAGAGTTGTGCCTGATGGAATGCATCACAGATGATATGCGTGATGATCATTATTTAAATATTGGATTTCCTCTCCATTTCTGTGAATTTCAAAGACTCTAATAGCCTGAAAAGGACTTTAATTACACATATATTCTGCATGTTGGGCTTTTTTAAAATGTACTCTGATACTTCTGTAGACTAAAATCTTCTTCTTCATTTTTAAAACTGACAGTGACTTTGTACTATAATACATTCTCCTAATACATTTTAATATGCTACAAGCTACTGCTTCAGATCCAAATTCAACAGTGGCAGGGATCAAAACTAGGACTGCATTTCTTCACCTAAGTATGGGCTTTTACAGGACGCACAGCATATGCCCTTCATTTCATGCACACAACACTGAGGTGCTTACATCATGTTGCAAAACAAATATGCTGGCACTGGGGGTAATGGTGCGTCTAGCTTCATTTTCCAGCACTGCAGTCATGTCTGCCTCTCCCTGCGCTGGCTCCAGGAGGGCCCAGCAGCTTAACAAGCCTCTCAGGGACCCAGACAGCAGAGAGGAGATGATTTTACCTCAGGACACACTCTGACAGACACACAAACACAAATGCGCACACACACACACACACTGGGCAAAGTCAAGCAAGTGGGTTTAAAAAAATTTACATCCACAAAGCTTCAGACGCAGTTTATACACCCACACAAAAACTCATATTCCTAGTTCCCTGGGCCTACTTTGTAGCTTTGTGCACAGCAGGGGGATCCTATTCTATGTTCAGACCCTTCGGTAGAACACCGCCATTAATCCACAACCTAAAGCCTAAGAATCACAGTAGTCTGTGGTGCAAAAATCCAAACAGCGACAGGATAGAAACCATTCACTCCCCTGTGGTAATCTAACTTGAGTTCAGATGTTTAGAGATTCTCCATAACTGTAAGTCACATAGCAGACACTCCTTCACAAACAAACACAGCGACTTACAGAGATGCCAGAGTAAAGCAGTAATCTCATTTACATCTGCCAGATGAGTGTTTGCTGCTGAGGTCAACATTTATACACTGGTTACTATAGTATCTGACACATGCTGTGTGCCAAGAGAAAATTACAGCAATCAATGTGGCATTGATTACCAATAGGTCCTAGGGTTGAACTAATAACAATGTAGATGGTAAGCTCTGAAGCAGTGTCAGTGAACAAGATAAAACAAAGTAACTATAATAAGGATTTCTTTTTTTTAAACCAAGTTTAGCTCATTTTAACTAAATATATATAGTAGACATATTTTCTCATGCATTACCAAGTCAGCACTAAATTATTGCTTCAAGACTAATCATAATTGTTTGCAACAAAATAGGTTTATTGGATTTAGACATTTGAGGTCATAAGACAACAAACGGCCTGCACATACCAAAAACGATGATTACTGCTTCTATTCAAAATGATAATTCTACAGTTTACCAGACAATTTACCAGTGAAGGGAGCTCTTGATTTGACTGAAGCTCCAAACACAAAGCATCAATATCACCCCACGATAAAGTTAATTAACAGTTAATTAACAGACTGTAAATATGATGTGATCAACTCTTAAGCACTGCCTCTATGTACAGTACTGAAAGAGGTACATAGAATTAAAGTGTTTGTTTGCAGTGAAGACAAGTGGCGATGGAAGAAAGTGTGAGCGTGTGTGGAATTAGAGACACATGTGCCCAACTTTACCTTCACAGATCCGGTCCAGCCGCTGCCTCTTCACTTTGTGTTTGTCAGTCAGGGACATGGTGTCAAACACAACACGGCGCAGGACAGCACGGCTCGGCTCGGCGCAGCAGGGTACCTCTCCTCCTCAGCCACAAATACTGACAAAGGTTCACACTCCTAGTGCACTGTCAGCACTATTCCCCGGGGCATACCGCCTCAGCACATACACCTGCAAGACAGGCACAAACACAGAAAAACTTGGTTAAACAACACTGACACAGACACACACACACATACACATACACACAGTGTATAAACACATTATTGATGTACAAGCACAAAAAAACACTGTGACAAGGGAAGGCATTAAAGAGTCCTTGACTACAAAGTCAGTCAACCTCTTGCTCACAAAGAGCCTGGGAAGCTGCAGGCGATAGATATAAAGAAAAATCAGAGAATCACACACACACAGTTACTCAGATACTGCTGGTGACAAAGTGCCCCATTTGGTCTAAAAAGTGACAATGCTTCAATGCTCTTAAAACTCCACTTTTCTCCTGTTTGAAGAGTGTTTTCTTTCATTGACAAATACTCATCTGAAGATCCATCTAACTTGTCACTCGTCACATTCCTTATTGATCGCGGTGACGTTTGAGATATCTCGACTCACACAAACAGCAATCTACTTCTTCCTTTTTATGCCCTCAAAGCCATTCAAAAAAAAGCAGGCAGGGAAATACTTATTCATCTAACAAAAGCTGATCTTTTGTCAGATAGAACTTGGGAGGGGAGATTTATCATTTGACAAAACGAAGCTTTTGAGCTGATGTGCTGTAAGGTTGTAAGGTAAGGTTGACAGAGTGTTGTGTAATGACACATTCAGGCCAACAGAGGGTAGTTAAAATCAATTCAGAGCAGAGCACATCATCCCACTTTCACCTCCATGCAATATAGTGACATCCCCACATTCACTCTCCTCTGAGCTCAGACTTTTACAAGAACAGTCAAAAATCTATTAATAATGCAAAAAAGTTAAACTGCACAGCCTTCCTACCTTGCTCACCTCCTCTGCCTCTGAACCTCCGTATATCTTATTTTGACAGAATGTGTCCTGACAACTGTAATCATATTTTCATATTCAGTTTTAGAGAATTTTAGAAATTTTAGCTACTCGAAAGTGTTGCTCCACAAGGCTTTCAATTGAGTAACAGTGCCAGACATGCAAGCAATGGAAAACAGACAGGCATGCATTTCTTCACTGGCAGTACATAAAGAGCACAGCGAGGATCAGCATCTTAGTGAATTAGTCTAAAATTATTGCAAGACAACAGGGATTAAATGTCACACTAAAAACTCAGATGCCACATTGTGCTCGATCAGAACCAGAGCCAGAGGCGCTTCTCCTCTCAAAGTGCTGAGATCATGAAAACATCTATTTCTGCCAGAAAGCATCAGGGCAAAGTCATTACTTTTAACTCTTTTGTAGTCCGTATTTAAGAGAAGAAGAGGAGGGAGTCAAGAGTTCAGTCAAATCCTTATCTGTGAGAAATTACAGTGATCTGGATGTGAGCGTGCTTTCACCTCAGTCATCAGTGTAAGTCGTCAGAATTGGCTGGTTAAGCCTGAACTCAGTCCTAGTGTGGCTGGTTATAAAATCTGATATTATTAAGTCGTGTCTACATATATGGGGCCATGCTGAAACCATCACACTTGGACATACAGAGAGGTTCACAGCAGCTTAAGGAAAAATCCTCTATATGCCTCTATTTTTCTCTTAACCTGCCCTAGCTATTTTCTCCTCAGTTAATGGTTTCATACATTTCCCAGAATGCTTTCGACAACACCAAATTTAGATGTCCAGACAAGTTCTGAGATAACTGTTTATGCTGAACTGTCATCAGAGCTAGTAAAGTCAAAAATGTAGTCTGAAATAACCCCCCCCACCAATGACAATGCACAAAGATGCACAAGTTTAGAACCTCAACATCTGACTGAATAACCTATTAGTTACTGGAACTGACAGACAGTGTTGGTCAGACAGAACATCTGATGGCGTTATATTGTTTTAACAAATTGTGATGCACTTTTCATAAATTTCTGATGTTTGATAAATGAGCTACTTGATTACCCAAAAGATTTTTAGTGAGAAACACTGAATGCAAAAAATGAATTTGTTAATAAGAAAACTCCAAGGAGCACCTTCAGCTGCCTTTTTATATTAAATATCAGTGTCTACAATCATTTCTGTAGTCATAAAAGAGACATTTTGACATGAGAAAGTCACGTAGAACGTGTAACAACCAGAGAATCTCTCCAATAAGGCAGCAGTCTGGCTCCAGTATGTTAACAGGCTGCTGGAAGGCCTCACCCTGTTACTTGATTCATTTCAGTTCTTCTCTTCATCCCTCCTCCTTCCTTTTCATCTGTCCATCTCTCTGTAGTGCTGCTGCCTCTGAGGTCTCTCACACAGTCATCAATCACTGGGCCCGCTTCCAGGGTTGTCTACTTGGGTGTGTATGTTGTTGTGTGTATGTGCGTTTGTGACATGAAGAGTGACAGTGACAGAGAGGGAGGGAGGTGGAGAAAAAGAGTGCACACTGAGGATAACTAGACACACACGGACGCCAAACCTTCCCCCAATTCTTATCCCCATTTCTCTCTCCCTCCATTTCTGCTGCATTCATTTTCTGCTACACTCAGTCAGCTACAAGCACACAGTACCAAAACTCAAAAACCCTAAAATAAAGCCAAGCATGACCCCCAGGCTTTCATACAATCTGATGAAACTTGGAACTATTGCTCTGTAGCGTAAAAGGAAAACTGAAACTAAATCAGCAGGGCAGCCAATAGGGCCCATAAGGGTATTTAGGCAGGAATTTTGCACTTTTAATCCGAGTACAAAGGTCATATACATGAAACCTAATATTTAAGAGACCTTACAAGTCAGATGATCGATAAAGTTTCCTGTCTGTGGAGCCACAGCTCATTGAAAGAGAAACATTTGTGCACAAGAGACAGAGACATTAAATGTAGGAATTCATATCTGTGACGGCCGACTCCATCTTCACTGTGAGCACAATAGCAGTCCACAAACTCTCCTCAGTGTCAGAAACACACAGAGACCACTGTCCACTGAGTACTGTCCACATCGGTGGGGGAAGGGAAGTCAGTCAGTGGGACATTTCAATACACCATAATAGAGACACAAATGCACACAATGGAGTGGATTCAGTGCTGAAGCGATTAATGGCAGAAAATTGACTGAAAAATTACCAACAACACATTGCTAATTTACTCGTTGTAAAAGGAGTAGCTCCAGTTTTTTGCTGAGACTTCGATTTATACCTCTCATATGTGTCCATTAGATATGAAGATGAGAAAACCAGGGGATGTTTAGCTTTGCTTAGCAGACACTTCATGGAACTTCATATATACTACATCCCCTTTTCAGGCATGCATTCTTTTCCATTAATCTGGCACACAACACAGCACAAGTCTGACATATGACACATGACATTGTTACGTTTAGTGGGTGTACCAATCGTGAATAAGAAGTCTAGAGAGTGACACTTTAAAGGCTGTGACCTGATCCCAGATATTATTCTGATTGTTGATTGTTTTGGAGGATGCCCTAAATGGCAATAACATAAAGAGAGAATAAAAAATCATGTAAACCACTCACATTTTCCACCATGGTGTAGTAAGAAAACTTTGGTGTCATACATTACATATCACTTCATGTACTGTCCAATTCCATACACACTGTATGGCAAATATTGTACGCATAACGTGTCCCTCTCTATCACGGTCATGGCTACGCCTGAATGAAGCAAGAAGCATTAACTTAAAATTGACTGACTATATCTGAACAACAGAAAACTTGAACAGAATGATGAAGCCAGCGATGTGGGTATCCCATGTCTGAACTACAAATGTACTAGATACGATTTGCTCTTTTCTTTTTAATTTCATATAATTTAACTTTTTCAACTTTTTTTTTTTAAACGACGATCTACCAATACTTGCAAAATTAAGCCACTTTCGAATGACAACATTTTTGGCCTGCAGCCTTCATCAGGATCATCAAATAACACTGTTTTTAGTATTTTTTATAATGGGTATTCACACATTCTGGCAAGGGATGTGCCTTTGGATGAATATAGATGACATCATATTTTGTTGAAACATGTACAGACAGGAAAAGTAAGTATTTATTGGGCCATAACATAGGAGATATGCAGGATACTGCAGATTACTTGTCACTCATCAAACAAAGGATAAACCATTCATCGGTTAAACCTTCTCAATTATGAAATTATATTGAAATGGTATTTGGACAAGCAATTGGATTTAGATTTGGGCTTTGTAAACTTGTGATAGGCACTTTACATTATATTTTGACCTTTTATTGACTTGAATATTCATTGATTCATACAAAAAGTAATTTAAACAGTAATTAATAGTAATAATTATAGTTTGTAGTCCTATTTTAAGTCTCCACCCAGGAGTCTAACTGTGCCTAAGAGAATATGGAAACTCAAAAGTCAAACTGAATTCATTTGCGACAGCATCTTCTTATAATGTGATGACATCAAATGATGGCCCTGCCATTGTTGCAATCCATCTTCCTATTGAGAGACAAACACTAAGAGAATTGTCTCTGTTGTGATTAATTGACTTTCCCAAAATAAGAAGATCATTTGGTTTGGTAAACAGATCTGAGCACCACCCCTGACAGACTCTCATTAGAAAGCAGTGATTACTTACTTTAATAAGACATTTGGGGGGAGGCTCCTGATCGGAGACTATTTTGCAAAGCCAAAGAGTCATTATAGTTACAGAATCACTTCATGTGTCGACACAGATCTGATTTTGAAGAGTGTTAAGGACAGAGGAAAGAAGCTGTTTCCTTTTGTTTAAGACAGATGGAAATTTGTTTGGACAGGAGGGGAGATGTTAAAAAGTCAAACTGGAGACAATGAGAACCGCTAAAAGAGCGTCAGTGGATGAGTTTGACAGATTGAATAATTAAAAAGGTCAGGCTACCTGCCCCGCTGTGTGTCACTTCACACATGCAAGCAAGCACACACATGCTGTTCTGAGAAAGGCACAGTGCACTAGGGCAAAGACTTTAGAGACAAGTCATTTGGGGGAATGATCATTTTCCCTCAAACAGTGTGTAGTTTGTGAACTAATTGGGTGAATCCATAATTAATTTGCTGACATTAAGCCTTGGGGTCTGCTCCACAAAGACTCTACTCTCTAAGGATGTGAAGAAGTAAGGAGGGAAGTAGCTAGGGAAGCCCTGGGCTCACTGCTGAAGGGGTGACTCTTGTTCTGATGCTTGACAGTGCAAATTCTGACATTTAGGAAATATATCTAACAGCAACATATTTCCACATCTGTCAGTTAACTCCCATTTAATGACAGGATTAGTTTATTATAGGCCAATAATCTCTCAATGAAACCTTTGAAGACAGACAAATGTGGAAAATCCATACTCAACATGGATCAAAAACATAACAAGACCAGTGTGTATTTCTTACCTGACTGTTCTATCCTCAGGGAGGAGAGATGTTTTCCACTACTGTTTCTGGTGCTGATGAGACATTTAGTGCTTCTGGATTTATGGAAGCAGAGTTGCCCTACAGTATCTGCAGACATCTGCAGCTGATATGCAATGCAAACTGTAGATCAAAGCATTTGACCATCGCTGCATTTTACTTTACTGTATTTTTAAAAACAACAGGTAGTTTTGTTTAGAGGTCAGAAGAGAAGATACATATAGGATTTTATTTTTATTTGACTCTGACTCGCAGCTTTTAGCCATAAATGTCAGGACACATTGTAAACATGCAATTAATATAAAAGTAGCACATATTATTTAAATACTTAAATGCTGATTTATAATTATCACAAAGTCTATTTTTGGTCCCATGCGTTTGCTTGTTTTAGCCATATATGTAAAAAATATGCCACAGATTTTATTGAAATATATGCAAGTTTTGGTCATAACCCACCCAACTAGACTTTGGTCCAGATCCACCAAAATTTAATAAAGTTTTTTAATTTTCTCATAAGCTACTGCACTTACTTGAATGAGGTTCTAAATGCCTCTGGCACATGTATCCCACAACTGTTTATCACAGCATTTTGATCCAGATCCAGACACAGATTGCAAGACTTGTGAGTATTTTCTATTTAATAAAAAAAAGAAAAAAACAAATGTAGAGGCTTGGCACAGGTACGCACCCTGAGTACTTTCTAGTTCCTGAGTTAATTTGAATATTTGTCTAGTGATTATGATGAAAAATCTTCAACAGCTGCTATGCTTTTTTAACATAACACTGAAATAAAATGACTCATAAATTTAAATCTCCAAAGATTAAAATGAGGTAAGATTAGATGGGAATAATCTTTTGATTTAGATCTGTTTGAACTGTATTATTCAACCATAAATCCTTAAACTGTACTAAAATCTTTTCTAGCCAATGTAACCACATTTTCAGTATGTGGCAAAAATATAGAAACTAAACCTAAAAAAACAGGGATTTTATTAATCATCAGAGGGATTGAACTCGAAACATATTTGGACAACGTTGTATCTTTTTGGGAAAACTGTGCTTCCACTCTTTGTGCCGAGTGATAAAATGTTAAGATTTTTATTTTTAGGATATTTTTATCTGTATTGAATGGACAGTAAGAAAGATTAAGATTATCTAACTGGTTATTTTTAGTAAGCTGCCAAATTATATCTTATTCAGGAAAGCTTTAGATGAAATCTTTCAATGAGTTGTCAAATGAACCTCAGCTCTGGAGTATTTATCTTTCCCAGCTGAGGGTACAACCTCTTTGAATTTCGATGTAATGTCTCAGTGTGAGTTCTGTGGAAATCCTTGCCAAGACTGTAAAAACACGAAGCACTTGCTTTAAGATAGAGTTGGATAACTCTAGCAGTTACTTCTCTTGACTTAATTTCCCAGTGGAGTTTGACAGGAAAATTGTGAGAAGAGACAACTGTTAAAGTTATCTGACAGTGTGCAGCAGGAAAACGTACAGCAATATCCATCCCTCAAACACTTGATTCCTATCAAAAGCCAGAGCTCAGTAAGTCTTTTCGGAATCTCAGAAATAAGGACCCCTCAAAGCACATAAAATTTCTCACCAAGACTTTACACTTAATCCGAAGAGGCACGCTTCCCTGGAAAAAATACATCTATCCTCTCAATTTCCTTAAGAAATAACAAACGCAAGTCTCAATGACAAAAAAAACAAATGTAGAGGCTTGTTTATATTATTGATACTGCAATCCATTATTACCCTCTTCAAAAAAAAAAAGTCTCTGTTTTCTTTCCACTATAGCCCCATTTGAACAATGGAGGCCATTTTTCCCTTTCAGATTCTGGACTTCCTCCAGAGGTAACTCTGTCAACGCGGGGCTAAAACAAAGAAAGAGAAAACAGGAAGGTGTGGACACCCTGCAGCACCAACCCAGCTCTATTATTAATATCAACTTACATGCCCAGATCCTCAGCACCTCAGGAAGAGGGAGAGTGAGATTTCCATGAACTAAACAAGGCCTGTCACAGCGTAGGCAGGTGACAGCTTGACACAAGTATATATAGCATAGTAAGCATGCCAAACTGATTGCCTTCAAACTGTAGAATTGTTGAACTAGTGGCATCAGTAATGAAAATTTAGTCTTGAAATTTGTACAAACAGGGCAGCGGTTGAAATCTAAGCAACTGTAGCCCACCTTGTGCTATTTACATCCGATCAATAAAATTGTGTTTTTCAAAGTTCCACAAGCTGAGGTTTTCAGTGCAAGCCACAGCCGAAGCCAAAGCTGAAAACACTCCTCAGTACAGGAAAGCGCCTGCAGCGTGCCAACCTGGTGAGCAGAGGGAAGGTGTGGCCTGCCTTGTGAGGGAGCAGTAAGAACTGTGCTCGCCACCAGCTTGGTGTCAGCGAGAGGCCAGGCTCTGGCTCAGACAGCCTGCCTGAGTCCAGCCGGCTTAGCCCGGCTCCCTCTGGGTCCTTCCAGGAAGAGTCAGTGTGATTCAGAGCTTCCTGGTCCAGGAGAATGAGGTACTTCCACTCCCCTCAGAATGTGCCCACTAACACACACACACACACACACACACACACACACACACACACACACACTGCTCAGCCTCTCTCCCTGTGGATGGTGAGACAGCCAACTCCGTGCTGTACTTGGGCTTACACTGGGAGGAGGCCAAGTCAAACAATGTGCTGATAAAGTCCAGAGCAGAGTGGTGAGAGGAACACAGAGAAGGAGCACAAGGGCTGTGCTGCAACACACGAGAACGGGAATTCACACAGCCAGGAACACTTAAAACATAATTCTACTTTGTCTAATTGTGGTAGTGTTGGCCATCAGTCCTATTGGTAATAATAACACTGTAGTTAACAAGTTAATTGCTAAGGTCTGGGAACACGATGTACTAATTTGGCTGAAAAGGAAGACAAATGGTAAAATTATTGGTCATAAATCACAGTTTACAGACTGCCAGCCTGGTTCATCTTTGAGCTTTTGTGCTTGACAGATTAATACCAACATGTCCAGTGTGCTCACTTTTTGGTTACAGCTACAAATCAAGTGGTTTTGATAGGCTGCTACTCTGTTAGCTTGTTTAGAATCTGTGTTATCTTTTAATTTTCCAAACTTAAGCAACTACAATGTGCAATGTCATAACAGTACATGCACTGCACATAAAAATGATGGCTAAAATTGAAAAAAAAAAGAACTCTACCCTGTAATAAAGCAGAATTTCCCTTTAAAAGCAACATCAGCTGCATGGTTTGTCTGTCCCTGAGCACAGTTTAACTGGCCCTGTTTTGGAGAGCTGAAGCCAATAACTGACTTTACAGGAGAGCTTTTTATCCAAGTCCCCTCTGATGGGCTCACAACACAAGGTTGGCCTCTCTCTCCCCCTTTACCACATCCTATCATCTCAGGCTCTGCTAATGCTTCAAGGGACCAGGACTGACACATACACACACACACACGCACACATAGGCACACAACTCAGTCAATTAGTGCTGGCCCAACCTTGCAGCTGAGAGATAAATGGTGTGGAGTCTCAGCAGGCTTTTGCACGAAGCTGTGCTCCTTGTCCGCCATATGTAGAACAGCTCTCTCGAGGACAGCTAGGCCCTCCACCATGAAGATACGTGGCAAGCGTAAGGCTTGATGAGGGGCTCAAAGTGCTCGGGCTTGTATTAAAATATGACCACAAGGACCACAAACTCCCTAATCAGAGCTGGTCTGAGGAGCAAGGGGAAGTAAAGGAAGAGGTGGGAAGGTTCTGTTGGGGTGTAAAGCCACATACAGAATTTCTGTGTCTACTGTCTAAATCTGAAAATTCCATTCAGTGTGTATACTACTGTTTTTAAGGCCATTTTTGTAAAATCTATCTATCTATACTAAAACACCAGAGCAACTTGGAAAATCAAGAAATCCTTTTACTTTGTGCACTTTCAGTCAACAAGCACCAAAATCATGCCATCAAGCCAACATGTGGTAAGTGGTGGTAAGAAATCTGCAGAACAGCAGCACATGCATTTTAATAAACAAGCTATTTCTTTGCAGTGAAATAAACCAAATATATCTTAATCAGGTTGCCGGGTCACCAAGCCTTATCCTGTACACGCTTCCTTTTGTTCTTGTGTGCAAGGAAGATCAGTGTGCCCACATTCTGTGGTAAAAGTGAACTTCTCGTCTTGTTCACGTTGTAGCAGCCTTGGGAAAAATGTGGCCGATGGGGTTTTAGTGGCCGGATGCAAATGCAACCAAACACTGCATATTTTCCTCTCAGCTTTTGTATGTCATCGTTCAGCTTAAAGTATTCCCATGTTCACTGCGTTGAGTAAGAGGGATGTCAGGCTCCCAGCTGAGATCTAGCCCATGCATTTCTAAATTTCAATAGGACAATTGCAGTCACTGATATCTCACATTAAAAGAACATCGATAGAATATCCAGCTATAAAACTGAAAACTGAACACCTATCCAATCAAAAAATATCTGGAAATCCAAATATTTGGGTCCAGCCCTAGAGGAAAGCATTTTTTAAGTTATACAATCTAAACATTTGCAAAAAGTTATTTTCTCTATGTGGAAAAACAAAGGAAGGAAAGGAAAAAGAGAAAACGATGCGTTTTCAGATTTAACTGGCTCAGTGTGGACGCAGCATCAGTGGGAGGCAGTTCAAGCAGAAAGGCTCGCCTCCTTCAGTGTAGTAAATCAAGGGGCTAAGCTGCATTATCTGCAACAACATGACAATCCTTTTAACACCTGACACACCTTGGTAACCAGCATCTACCCCCACGGGGGCCTGTTGTTGTCATGTTATATATGGCTCCCACTCCTCACTAACTTTTCACAAGATGTCAATCCTATCAGTGCACACACAAACACATGCCCTTAAATCAGCTCCCAGTGCGAACAGGGCAGAGAGAATGCGGAGTGATCTGTTAGTATGATAGCGAGAGCCTTTCCATCGACATAAACACGATACCTAAACTCACACATATACAATAACACAGCAAGGTGAAAAATTACAGTGGTAGAAGTGTGTGTGGCCTGGTGGATTAACTGCTGAATAAAAGTGCTGATGGGCAACAAAAGAGAAAAAACAGCTATTCATCACCCTGGCACAGGATCAAACTCACACACTTTTCAAATGCCCTCCTTGAGTTATTGTGCAGCACGGCTCTGGTGGCAGCTCCACAGATAATGCTGCCCTGCTTGAATTGATTAGAGAAGAAATGCATCCCCTGCTTCCAAAGATGGAGCGCATCAGTGCACTTCCTCAACTCTGAAATCTGTTAATAGCCTGTATTTTATAACTAGACTGAGATTTTTTTGTGGGACATCATCAAGCATGTAGCTGTAGTGTGGTAATTTTTTCAAACAAATGCAGTCTGAACCTGGCAGAAACAAATTGGGAGCATCTGTGTGAAATTTAGATCACTTTTTGCATTATTAATTCAACATATTGCCATAACACTCCATAGTCAGACACACATTTTTTGGATGAGATGGTGCCAGATATGAACATTTCCCTCCACAGGTCACTTAGATGTTTTCATCTTACCATGTCGACCGAAAACTGACAACGTTAACAGGCATACTTAGAATTTCTATAAATGCCACAGATCATGAAAGGATGTCTTAATTATATTAAGCAATACTTCTGTATTCATTATATTTCTCCACTGATTTTTTCAGGTTTTAATTTTTTACTTTAATTTGTCACCTGTCAGTACACTAGAGGCCTCTGATTCCTTCTACATGACTGACATGCTCTAGAACTGCAGCTAATGTTGATTTTCATTAGAAATTAATTTATCGACAATTTATCAACATTATCGAGTAAACGGTCATAAAAAAAAAAGGTCAAAAATGGCTATCAGAAATCCCCCTGCGCTATTTGATCACCGAAACCCAAAGATATTGCATTTATAATGTAAAACTGAGAAAACCAGCAAATTCTTTCATTTGACAACAGACTGAAAGTTTTGCTTGATTAGTGACAAATAATTAATCAGTTAATCAACTAATCGTTTCAGCACTACCATGCACTGAACTGAAACTGTGCAATCTTCACTCTCCAAGCTGCCATCTGTTACTGCTTTGTGTCTTCTCTTAAAGACCAATCAAAGCACCATGTTATCAACAATCTGAACATCAAAAGAGGCCAGAGAAAACATTAATATGAATATAATATCATCAGCGTTATCTAGAAACTACTGTAAGTGCTGTTTAATATCAGTGCTCTAGTAGATGGGTTATTTAAATGCAAGTCCACATTCATGTATGAATAGGGTACATAAAGGTGTGTGTGTGTGTGTGCGCTTGCGTGCGTGCGTGCGCGCGTTCGTGCGTGTGCAGAAACAGCTCAATGAGATCCCCTCCCAGGCCCTGACAGTACACAGCCCCATACAAGGGGGAGGAAATGCCATGAAAAAAGATGAATCATGGGAATGTATCCACACCGAAGACACACTGACCGCCTCAGGGTTTAGGTCAGTTGTGTTGTCTGAGCAGCATCAACTACAGCTACAAACGCCGCACACAGCACACAATAACTATTTTTACCTGTTTTACCCTGTTTCCAATCATCAAAAAGCTGCTGTTAGAGACGTTTTCTCCCCAATTAGGGCACAAGAATCAGCCGTGGCCTCCATTTCAACTTGACAGGTCACGAGGGTTGCCACGCCTTTCAAAGAAGAGAAAAGCCCTTGTCACCGAGGTTTCTTTCCTGCCTGCCACAAAATGTCTCCTAACACAAAACCCTCACACTCATATCAGCGCACTCCCACAGCACTTCCAACAATTGTGACCTCCCTTTTTTTCCTCCCACTGCTGAAATAAAAAAGAAGAAAACTCACCTCTACCTTGCCAGCTGAAATAAAATAAATAAATTAAAACAATGTAACTCTGCCAGACCACAAACAGAAGTAATTTTTTTTCCCTCTGCTAACTTCTGCTTGAGATACTTTCCATGTTAGAATTGAGGTGACGGCTTCAACTTTACACTGAGTTGTGTTCAAGGCCTGGGGGGGTGGACGGGATGCTTTTCACTGTTTATCTTTGGCTGGCTGGTCTGAGCCAAGGCCTCTGAAGCGCTGCAGAAACCGAACGCTGCAACAGAGCTCACACAGTGTTGCCATGTCTCTCAACGCTAAGTTACAAATGAGCAACATCAGAGAGTTTTTGTACAAGATTAGGGTTAATTAGACCTTTCTGCTTCAGCTACACTTGTAATTCCAGATGACTTGATTGAATTGGCAGAGCCAAATGTCTGTAACTACAGTTTGTTTTCATTTGTCTGTGCTTTTAATCAAATGATGTCAGTGGTGCTTGATTATTTGGTTGCTAATTTTACTCATTTATAAAGCAATAATGGTTCTCAAATGTAAGAATATGCTGTGTTCCTTCTCTTAA
This sequence comes from Sandelia bainsii, assembly GCA_032362345.1. Lineage (NCBI taxonomy): Eukaryota > Metazoa > Chordata > Actinopteri > Anabantiformes > Anabantidae > Sandelia > Sandelia bainsii. Next base: position 13,372,350 of record JAUMHL010000012.1, read on the forward strand.
ATCATTGTATAGCTGAAGATATCTTGCTCTCTCTCTCTCTTTGACATATATGTGGTATGAGCAATTAATCTGAAAATAACCGGCAGCTTAATCAATAATGTAAATAATCATTAGTTGCAGCCACTGTTTTCACTTTTGTGTACACTATGTGGTATAATATCCTAATAGAACTCATAATGTCTTCTGAGGTGTGACCCCATCCATCTGCTCCCACAAGCACAAAACAATCCCAGAACACACACTCACACCCAAACCACCCCCACTCACCACACACAGAGGTCTGCCCAGAATAAATCAAGTGCACAGAAAGCGGGCCCCATTACCCCGCAGAAAGTTGCTTTACTAACCAGCATTTCCCCCCAATTATAAAAGCAAAAGGCTTAAGTCAGTGGGGAGGTTGGAGGGTCAGCCCCTGGTGGGGATGACCTTCGTGAACTTGGGGATGGGGGTGAGGGCAGGATGTAACCGCAGGGCCAGGAGGTAAGAGTCCAGGGGTTGGGAGAAAGATGAGGATATTAGATATGACTGAAGGAGTTTGTTTTTTTTTGTTTTTCAAGTAGATGACAAAAGCAGTTCGGACATTCTTTTGGCCAAATTAACTAGCAGACTAATGGAAAAAATACAAGAAGGCACAGGAGGGCAGGGACGATGGAGAGGTGAATGGAGGAGCAGGGTGTGGAGAAAATGTGTAGAGTAGGTGACAGGCAAGACAGAGGTGTGTGCGGGGAGGGAGGCTGCAATCTCTGAGCAGAAAATTAACAATTCCACCCCGCGTTGTGTCTCCACGACATTAAATGCATGAAACGCATGAATTATTGTGCCGTGAGGGCTGAATTAACTCTATATATCAAGCCAAGTCCAAATAGTTCAGGGGTGAGGGGCTGTGTGCCTCAGCTGAGGAGGGGGATGGGGATGGGGATGTGGTGAGTGCATGTGCGTGGCATGAGGAGGACGAGAGAAAAATAAAGTAACTCAACATTTCTATCTCTCCCATTAAAGTTAACCACTTCTCTCTCTCCAGGGCCATAAAGTTGTCACACAGACTGTGATTTATTCTGCCCTTGCCCAAGCTCCTGTCCTAACTATTGCATGCCTCCAATTAATTTTTTTTGTTGCTCTCCATCCCTTCCCTGTAAATGTAATGAGATTGCAGCACTGAAAACTGCTGACTCCCATTAATGCTCAGTTCCTTAATAATACTGAAAGCTGGCCACAAAAGCAGAAGGCAGATGCATGCTCGGCCAGTAATAGCATTTTAAAAAGGTGCAGTGTTTCGACAGAGATGTGATTAACATTATTCACTGCAATATTTTTCACATTTGCACATTACAGAGTGACCAAAGCCCAAACCTGGCTTATCTAAACACAGACTGTAATGCATAAAAGACAACCAAGTAACAACAATAAATACAATCCCCAGATGTGATCAGCACTGCATCCACTTGTCCACCTACTCTTCACCCACTCAGCCATTCCTTTCAAGAGTAACAGAAGTTGTTTTGGAAAAGATGTGAGCTGCTGTGAAGAAAAGAGAAAGTCCAGGACAAGCACTTTTCAGTATTTACAACGGCGAGCGAATGCCAGCAGCTGAAGCAAGCAGATGAGGAGATCAGGTAAGAGAAAATGGCTGCAGTAATTGCGTTTAGGCTGAGATACAGCATCCTAACCTGCAAACAAGGTCAACAATGCAGGGGTAATTGAGTCAAGATTTTAATTACCCCAATCATACCTTCCAGAAGCATCCAAAAGACAGTGAGAGATGATATCTATTGGATGTGTTGGTGGTGTGATTGAGTTGTGCACTGACCATTACGGGTGGGCTGCAGGTGCACAGTGGGGGGTATTAAATGGACTGTTTTGGTCAAAGCCGAGCGCAGCTGGCAGGTGTTGGTGTGGAGGGACTTTATTACCCTATAAACTATCAGAGACAATTCACTCACACCATTTTCTGTGGAATGCAAAAAGGCCTCAAATCAATTACTGCTGAAATTCAACATGTAGAGTCCAAGGAGACCGACGATGTTCGAATTATTGTTCTTCATGTCACCTTCCTAGGCAGAGAGTACAACGGCAAATGTTCTCACACTGCTGGAGACAAAACAAAAGAAAACTCTGCCACATGTTGTTGCAACCCGGTACACAAGTGTAATAGCTGGCAATCTAAAGATTGGTATGTTCTCATGGGCATCTAATAACTCTTTTGTGTGTAGAAAAGTAGATTCAAGCAAGCAGCGGTGATTGATTGACATGTTTGGGACAATTAGAAGCTCAAGGAAGCAAGTGTTTTCTGCTTGTTTTGTTTGTCCTTTGTTTGTGAGCATGGTGAAGATTCATTAGGCCTATGCATAGAGGATTTGAGGTCTGCGGAGCAAGAGGGACCCAGCCCAAGTGAAGCATGTCAAATTAGGAAGGAAAAAAAAATCTAACCACTGCTACTGGGACTCATTAGAAACTCAACAAACACAACATTTTGTTGGTTGTGTATGTGTGCATCTGCCTCTGTGTGTATGTACTAATAAAACTGAGAAGCAGAAGAAGATGTGTGGTTTTAAGTTATTTTCATTATAGCAGTTTGTTTTATGAGGCACCGAAGCTGAGACTCTCCAAACTTTAATGAAAGTGAGGATTCAGCAGCCTCGTGGGAACCAAAGTGCTAAGCTGATGCTCCAACAGAATAACTGACATGCTGAAAAATTGAAAGTATCAGGTGACTTGTGTAAAATACCCAAGTTCCCCAGCTTAGAGAAGCAACGAGGATACGGAGCCTAACTGATGAAGAGCATTTGCAGATGAGCAGAGGTTTTGGCCTGACTGAAAAATTAATATTTCTACATATAAAAAAGGTCAATCCACATTTAAACGTGGTACTTATTAAGTGTGCAACACACGTTTTGTTTTGATTTTGAGAAAAAAAGTCACCTTGAAAAAGACGTATCATATTTATTTTACATAGTGAGATGTAAAGCAAATTTTACAAGTTTGATTCCACTGCTCAAACGTGGGTATGGTTTAGGGAAAGCAGTGCCATACAGAGTGTAGAGTAATATGGAGATGTAAAGGACATCTCCACCCACACATCTCTTACCCATGGTGGGAGGAGTTAGAAGTTGAAGAAACAATAAACAATGTTTTACAGGGATGACTTTGCTTATCCTCCAATTTCACATTTGATTGCATAAGAATCCCAGTTAGGATTTTTGTTTTCCAGTTTGACTGCACGGCACAAAAAAGGTTAACCATTTTACACACAGTCATTTTCAGCAACACGCTGTTGTTTCATAGCGAGGTCCTTCATGATAGTGAATGCTGTCTGCAGCCTGCTAGACACTGGCTTAGTAAAACCGTGAGAAGGCAAAGACATTACAACCCAGTTCAGTTAAGTCTGAATCTAAAGTGAAAAGATTTAAAACCCAACAATGCACACCATGTACGCCCAGCAAATACAACAGAAATCTGAAGATTTAATGGCAAGTGACTGGTCATTCAATACAGCTGTTAAAGTAAAGAAAACACTGACTGGCTCCAGAGTGGAGAAACACTCAAATATCCAGAGCAGAGAGTGAGACGGTGGCTTCTTGCCTTTGCTGGCAACATGCTCTTTACATGGGCCACCAAGCTGGCAAAGCCTGTAAGATCAGGAATTTACATTCAGCAGTATTTCCAATTCCTGCAAAGAGAAAGGGAAGCCCAATTCGCTATTGGAGTGGGGAGAAAAAACATCTCATTGATCTTCAGGTTTAAAGGGAAGCTAATCTATCCCCAGGCATATCCACACAGAGGCCTTCAAACAACTACTTTTACTGCGCAGGCACTGCTACACAACAACTCCCAGCATTTCAGTTATCACCCAAAAGCTTAACTCAGCAAACTACCCCCTTCACCACCCCACACCTCTCCCTGTGCTCCGCTCTCTCTCTCTCTCTCTCTGCGTATACCTATGATGTCTCCCTTCAACAGGCAGGGAGGCGTGGAGTTTCCTATCCCCGTCTTCCTTACTTGCCTCTGCCCCTCCTTCGCACCCCTCTCTCTCCTTCCTCAGATCATTTCAAAGGGCCCCGGAGATCAAAGCTGGCCTTCTTTCAAAACGGACAGGAATGGGGGATGTATTTAGTTAATCATTTATTTTGGAAAAAAATACGTTTCTGTCTAACCACTTGTCTTTTTTTCGTCCTCCCGAGGCCCTACCTGCCACCTCCTCTCTAAGGCAGTATTTAATATGCAGAGAAAATAAGCTCGTGATTGAGGGGTGGGACAGAGTTCTACAGTTCTACACAGGAGCATTCGCTTCTGATAGATTAACCCCTCTTGCACCAAAAGTTGTGCTTGAACGTCACCTCTCTGAGACTGTACAGTACGTGTATCTTAAAATGACAGATACCTCATTAGAGTTGATTGAGGTTGTTTAGTGAGCTATGCCTAAAATGAATATTTCTGCTTTGACTGCATAGAGAGCAAGAGCAAACAATGAATCCATCTTCCTGATCTGTACATTGTCTGTGTGAGATATTACAACAGGCAATGTGCAGCAACACAAATCATAAATATGAAGTAATTATACTACGTAACACAGCTCATATCCTGTGCTAAATCATGATTAGTGTCAAATACATACTCAGAGTGTGAGGTGAACACTGTCTCTCTCGCACACACACACACACCTCTCAGATGACCGGCCTCCAGCGGGAGAGGTGACCCTATGAAAGGGCTCCGTCACACTTCCTGCCCAGCAAATGGACTGAGGGCTGAGGCAGCTAATGGCATAATGAGCCCACGGCAGCCTGGAGTGACATTTTTGGCCATGGGCACAGGGACAGCCCTCGATGGAGGCAACACACATACACACACATATACAACGGATGATGATGATGTGTCCGTAGTCTCCATCATTCTGACAAAGTCTCCTAGTTATCCAGTGATGTGTGTGAGCTGAATGTGAGCTGCCTGCAAATGCCATTTTCAGGCAGTAAGGTTTCTGACAATACTTTTTATACAATATATTTAACACACCCAAGTTTTGGCTTCTGAACAACAAAAATGACCTTATTGCATTGTGTTGATTATATACAAATGTTAAATTTGAAAAATAAGTGACACATATAATTCTTCAGTGTCTACTCTTGTCTTAAAGGAATATTTCAACATTACAGGAAATACCAGTATTTATATATCTGCAGCATAAAAATATAACTACAACCAGGAGATGGTTAACCTAGCCTATGGAAACAAGTTGGAAACAGCTATAAGGAATAAGATATATGCATATTTCCTATACTGAACTATTTGTTTAACCAGAAAACAAATCTATCTATTCTCATAAATAAAATACAGTATAATCATGCACTATATGTCAGAGCACTAGTAAGAATGACTAAGAGTCAGATTAAGTATTCAACTTTCATTAACCACTCTTATTCAAAGAGTACATTAGAGACCTAGTTTTGCCAGTACTCAGAAAGTACTGAGGTTTGATATCCAGCCTGACCAACCCATTTTCAAACTCCAGGCAGCAAGAGACTGATATGTAGTCTTGCTGACCCAACAAAATTTTACTTTGCTCACTACGGTCTGTCAGGGCTCCAAATGCATTTTCATGGGACTAGCTTCATTCTCAACTCTGCTGTACAACAAATGATTGACAAGTTCTCTCCTCCACCGAGACACAGACATGAAACCTTGCTACACCTGATCGAAATGAACACACTTCTTGTTGAGAAGTCACTGGTGCAGCCTTCGAACTGTCAGAGTGGAAAACCAAAATGAGATTTCTGAATAGATATGAGGCAAGGCATGCTGTGGGTAACACACTGTTAAGATTCAATTTTCATTCAAATTTCCACTGACAACATTTTTTTTCCCAGAGGTTAGAATCAAAATGTTTATAAAAGCAATTTATCAGATGACAATGTAAAATCAATATGAAAATGTGCAAGAGGTTGGTTGTAGTGTTATTAGCTATATGTGAAGTTCCCTTCAGCTTTGTGGATTTCATTGTTGTCTAGCCCACAACATAGAGGTTTGACGAGATATCGTGCCACGAGATCCTGCAGTGTTAAAACATGAAGAAAGTTCTTGTTGAGGTGAAAAGCTGTCTCGCGATATCAGTACATAACAGAACCAGAAATTAGCACAGAAGATTCTTCCACAACTTTTAAATAATTTGTGTGGCAGCATATGGAGTACCCGGTGGAAATAATAAATGGAAATAATGATGAACAACATTTAAGCACTGTAAGGAAATAGTGTTGCCTCTGCTTTGTGTATTGAGAGAGTACTACTTTGATTATGGTTGCATTTACTGTTTGCACTAAAAAAATAAGACTAAGAAAAACCTAATGTTGCATTTTACAGCTATAAAACCAGTTATTTCTCCTAGGAATTGGCTAAGACCAAAAACAAAGCTGATAGAGGAACCCTGGACTAACCAAGTGGACTGAAACACAATATCAAATTAATAATAATGTTGCTCCACAACTGCAGGATGTGCAAACGGGCAACTGCTTGCTAATAGTTTTTTTTTTTCCATATCACTAACTTAAAATGTGATGATATGAAGTTATGTTTACAATTTGTTTCTGTTGCCTCCAGGTGTCCAAAAAATGATTTCACTCCTAAGTTGATCTTCTTGTATTTTATCTCCTTCTGTCACCTCATGTTTCCACCAAATCATCGCCCACTTCTGTATTTCCTAATTTTGGATGCAATTTAAATAAATAAAAAGTTAAGAATGGAAATTTAATGACAAACATATTTTATTATTATTATTACTTCTTTGTGTTACTACTTCTCTACTAGGCTCAGGTCTTAAAACTCAATCAAAAACAGTCTGTGAGTATGTGAGATTTAGGTTGGTGTCACCCACCTACCTAACATCTCACTGCAATCTCAGTCTTTGGCAGTAAGCGATACAATAGTCCAGAAAAAGGTCCGACAATCTCCCTACATGTCAGGCTTAATGCACAGTATCATCTGTGACTGTGTTTTAGTTATGGATGAGAGGGGAGACCCATATCGTCTAGCACAGGTCTCAGAGCCCCTGCAGCCTGTGAAAACAAAGCTGGCATGATGTGGGCTAAAGGTTCCCCCTTCTTCCCTCTTCACTCTCTGACCTAGGTGTGTATGTGTGCATTCACTGGTGTAGATATGAAGTATATGCGTGTGAATGTGTGCTGGGTGGTCCTGTCTGATTCATCATAGGCCCTGGCTGTGAGTCAATACCTTCTGCCTGATTCACCTGGGACATCTTTGCAAGCTTTGGTTGTTTTGTTCTGACTGTCGGGGAGAGACACGAGAAGTGGACCCTACACAGGGAAGAGAGCGAATAGGAGAGAGAGAGAGAGCAAATTAAACACACAGACTCTTGTCTGAGAGAGAGAGAGAAGAACCCAGATGAGCCGTGGAGTCTAGTCGGTCAGGCAGAAGTGGGCCAAGCTGGTGTTGCACTGAGGATATGACACATACAGGCTACTCCAACTGACTAGAGACAAGCCTAGCAGTCTATCCCATTCTTTATCTTTTTTCACACACACACACACACACACACACACACCTCCAGAGCCTGAATCCCCCTGGGTTCTGTTTTTTTTAGTGCTGCATGCTGATGTGAAAAATACAGCTCAAACATCAAGCTGACTAAACAAGAAGATTGCTTAATAAGGATGAGAGGAGGTGGGGCGTGAGGGTGACACCATGAAATTACATGTCCTTACCTGACAAAGCTAACCCAACTTTTGTTCCACCTTAAGTTCAAAGAGATGAAGTAAACTGCAAAAGTGCAGCTGCTGCCTTGTCCTTCTCTATTAACCGAGCACAAATGTAGTCATTAAGGCTGCAGCTAACTCATTTTCAATTAACTGACATCTTCAAATACATTTTGTTACTTTGACCAAAAGTCAAAAACCCAATGATACTCTATATACAATAATTTAGAACAAAGAGTAGAAGAGGTCTTTTCATTTAAGGACAAAATACTGGTGAGTTTGTGTCTCTGCCAGGTCTCTGTGACAATAGAAAATATGTGAGGTATTGTGGCCTCTCAGTGTGGGTCCTGGGAACCACAGGACAATGGCCACCTTGTAGACACAGGTTAATGAAGTCTTTCAGAGGACACTCAGTTTGGGCCTCCACGGATTAATTACAGAGCAGCATACTGACAGGAAACTAAGTTGATTTTATGCAAAGCAGGCAGGTTAGAAAACCTGCACTGTGGTGCAGTCACAGTTATTAACTTTTGCATTTCTATGGCAGGAAATGGTGGCCCTCCACACTGGTCATGACATCGCTTTAACTAAACCAGGGCTCGCAACCTTTGACAGCAGATTTCATCCGTGCATTTTCTGCATTGCACTGATGGTTCCTGTCTCTATGCATCGCCTCATCTCACTCTGATAAATAAAAAGCCAATTTGGCCTCAGCATCACTAACGGCACCTTTTGTATTTGTGCTTATCATAAAACAGGACAACAGGGTGGCACTGATCCATTTATCATGAACAGAGCCTTAAACGTGTACCAGACAAAAAACTAAATATCCCCAATGGTAACTGAGAGGAAACAGTAATATAAACCTGAAGCAGCGTGAGAGGATTAATTGCAGATGCTTTGGGAAGTTGGAGTGGGACACGTATATATATGTGAAACACTCGCATGTCAGACATGACACATGACATAAAGTCAAGTTGGTGAAATCCTATTCCATTAAATATCACTGTCAGACTTGCTAAAATCTTCAAAAAACTCATGGATATTGTTTAATACAACATTAGAACTTGGACTGTATTTCTGGTACAGTAAGATGAACTCCACAGTCCAGAATCCTGCAAAGTTGCTAAGATTTTGGCCACAGTGGGATCCAAAAGCAGTCAAATAATGGCTTAAAGTGATATTTTACTAAAAATATATCTTTCAAGTACCTAACATACACTCCCTGTAGATTTGAAAGGTGGAATTATAAAAAAAAACTTTTCCAGGGAAAGGTTTTTTCCCAGGACTCCAATAACGGCCCAGTATCACACAAAAAAGCATCAAATCCTCCATAGATATGTCTTGAACCACTTCTGCACCATAATCCACTTCCCGTCGATCCATCTGTACGCACCATATGTTCCAAACATTCACATTTTCTGTAAAATATGACTAAACATGTCTTCCATTGGTCTGTAGAGCTGTTCTGTCATCATTCTCTTAACATTTATGCTAATAAATGCACTCCCTAAACAAAATTATGCTTGAGGTTCATCTTAATTTGAAAGTAAGGTGCAGGGAAGACAATTGTGAGATCCATAAAATGAGATTGTTAATGACGAAGTGAGCAAAATGAAATTCCACCACATTATCCACTGCTGTGTGTCACATCAAATTTGTTCTATGTACAGTAAAAGCTCGAGCAAGAACCTGGTAAACAACTCTGTGATATCACAACAACAAGGCAGCGTGGCCACGTTCCCAGCAGTCATACAACGAGGCAACAGATGCTCTGCGATCTGACCAGTCCCTAGGTGACATGGCTAGGGATGGGCCGTCTGGTCTCCACCGGCACCCAGTCCAGGCCCTAATGGAGCTGACTGATCAGATTTAACAACCGGGTCAAAGCAGCCAGCAATGCAGAACAAGGCAGAGTTGGTGGCCCAGGGCCCAGAGGCCCACTGTCAAGACCAAAGCACGCTGTGCTGTAGGCAGCCTGGAGAGCAGGAAGAAAACTTATTTAAGACACAGAAGCTTGCTTCTCTTACAGAAAGGTTCCGTAATAACTCTGCTTAAAACATGACCTAACTGACATGAAAAAACTACTGTTCCTTTACATCGTGGGGGCAGAACTGCAGGAGAACTCACTCTGCAAGAAGTTGGCAGGAATTAAAGTTACAGAGACAGAAGGTCTGATGCTTAATGTGGTTTTTTAAATGTTTTTTTTGGCCTGCACTGCAGTGGAAGAATAAAAATAACAGAAAAGAGAACCAGTTCATCACAATGAGGCAGAATAAGATGTCCACTTAATATAAGTCTGGCTGCGTACTACTGTAGTTTCTAAAATGTGATGCCATTCGTTTAGACTAGAAGTGCATATTTCACAGTGGCTGCACACAGGAACAAACACATGGAAAATAACAAAATAGCCAACAGATGCTTGGATCCTGTATGTACATGTCAAGTACACAAACTAACAAAACTCATAAACTCTCATAATGTTTTCTCACTTCGCAATTCTGAGCAAAGTAATAAACTGTGCTCCCAGGCTCCACCTGGAGAGAGGTCACTTTTACCGCTCCATTTGAAACAAAAAAAAGGTTTTACTTTTCACTTTCCCCATAAAATGCACTGACAAAATAAATTCACAAGCTTTAAGTATTGGGTGATTTTCACTCTGACCAGGTAACACACAGTTCATCTCTCTCTCAAAGCAGACAAACACTGTTGCACAGAAAGAGATTTCACACTTTGGCAAGAAGAACAATTTTCTATCAGAGATAAGCAGGTAAGTGTCCTGACTGGCTTGTTTACCTAAGAAAATGGACACATACTGAACGTCAAATGAACCAGATCTAATGCAGACACATTTGCAGTGAGCTTAAAACACACAGTGAGTTGGGAAATAATGGATGTCAATCATCCCAACCAAAGAGGCCCAGTGCATATTATGGACTAATAGACATTATTGTTGCATACAGAGTTGCATTAACACAAAAAAACTGTAATTCATATGCATAACACCATGTATATAATGCCCTCAGAGTAACAAATCTCCTGAGAAAACTATTTATTCTTGTATGTGTAACTAGGGCATGAAGGCAACATTTTGTAAACACAAGCCCAATTAAAACTTGTTTTTGCAATTAACTCTTGTTCTCCAGAGATGCCATATAAACATTCATGAATGCACACAAGCATGTACATTATTTTTGTGTTCTTTTTTTTTTTTTTTTGTTATCAGTACTCCGACATAAAACAAGATACACTGTGATGCGACTATGTACTTCAAGACAGGTGGTCATAAAGTCTGAGGTGTTAGGTGACCTCAGCAACCACCATCTGTCTCAGTCCATAAAGGAGAAAAAGGACGGAACTATATAGCTCAGACTACACTGCAAAACAAGCAGAGAGGAACACAACGCAACATGTACCCTCCACAGCACTGTTTGCACGTATGTATAAATAGCAGAAAGGCTATAAACCCAAATCCCAGCAAGACTTAAAACATATGTGCACAACTCTGCTGAAACCATAAGTGACAGGCTGCATCCACAGATCACAATCACTGACTCCCTGTGACGGCAAGTGACAGTGTAACAGGAAAATAACTGACCGCTGTTTTGTTTTTGTTTTTTTAACTGCTGTTTCTCTGAGTTCAGCTTCATATGGCAGGGGCTGAAATACAATATGGCCTGCCTGAACCCAGCTAATCAATGGTAGTATGAACAACCGAGGTCTGATTTCGAACCAAAAAAAATGTTATGCACAGTGAACTTTGTAATAGTAGTAAAACTAAGGTGGCAATAAACCTTATGATAACTCAATATAAGGGTTTAAAAGGGTAAACTATTCTGATTCTACTATTTCTTAGCCACAAGCAATAAGTATTATGCAAAATCTGACACGAGTGGCACGGACTCCTCCTGCTGTTACAGATTTCTTGGAACACATGTCTCTTGTCTTCTCAAAGAAAGCGTTTTATTTTACTAAAAGGATCACAACAGATCACAATTAGTGAGATAACTGGAGGCATCTGATCATGATCTGAGATCACAACTGATAGAAAAATGCTAAAAATGCTAGACTGATCAATTTTATTTAATATTTAATGAACAAAAGCACTGTTTGCAATTGTGGTGTCTTAGCTGCGAATCTCAAAAGCTAAAATCTTTAAAACAGCCAGGTGTCTGTTTTTCTCTTTTACCAACAGAACCTCACCTGCACAGAGAGTATTTTGTTTGTGTAATACTGCATAAACTGTGAGTCTGTGACCTGAGTAAATCCAAATTGAGCACAAAAAAATGGATTCCCAAAAGTTGCATATTGGAGATTTAAAGGGCAACATTACTGATCTTCAAATCAGAACAAGCAACTGCAAGTCACTGCGGATTTAGGGTTTTAATTGAAACACTAGATCAGATTTAAAGCTATAATATGCTATTTAAGGTAGCACTAGCTTGAGTCTTGATTGGTCAGAACAGCTTGTAGAAGTGAATATCTCTGCAGTGCTGGCAGTGCTTTGACAACACCTCTCCACAATAAGACAAGCTGTGGAGAATATTTCTAGTAAAAAAATAAAAATTTTTAGAAAAAGTTACGTACTGTGTCTTTAAAAAAATAATTCTAGTGTCAAGCTGATATTGACTCTCAAACAAATGATTGACATTCTGAAATATTTGAGACTATTCATTGAATATGAGCTATTTATAGACACCTGCTGCAAAACAAACCCAGGATCATCTTAGCAAATGACAATGTAAACAAGAAATTATTTTTTACAGCCAGTCACGGTTTTGGCCAAGAAGATTATGACAGAGCTCAATCGCCAACTGCCTTCTTCTCAGCTGCATAATTTATGTTCCCATTACAAAATAACAGAAAACACTAATTCAGATTTGTGTGGCCTTTGGCATTTCATAGCAGGAGATCCTGAAATGTACACCCAGTCTAAGTGGAAACAGTAGGAGGCGTTCTTTCTACAACAGGAAGCAATGACCCGTGAGGGTGCTGCTACTCAGCAGAAGTCACACATTTCTTTATCCTCCTTAGCCTCCTCCTGGTGATTAGAAGAACATCTGCAAACAAAGACAGCCCTCTCCACTTCCTTTTTCATATTTTACACAAGCAAACTCCAGGAATCATTACCCAACATGAGCTCATCATTAGCACATTCATAATTCAGCGTAATGGATTATGTAATTGCTCCATTAATCAGGGGAGCCACCCCAGCATACTCTCCTATGCATTAGTTTAATTATGGGAAATGCCTCTGTTAAAATAGATGCTTTGTTTGCAGTACCAGAGTTTAAAAAGTCTTCATTTGGCACTGTGGGAACTTGTGCAGGCTGAATTTTCACAGCATCTTGGCAATATATAGCCTGAAGTATCTGTGGTACAACGGCAGACAGCTCTTCAATAAAATGTGTCATTGCAGGAGGGTGAAATGAAAAAGTAGGCAAAAAGGCAAATGCCCTTCAGGAAACCAGTTGTCAAGCTCAGGAGTCACTTAAGGCACATAATTTATTGACATTTGCAGCCAGCATCTGTGATGAATATTCCACTTATGCATGAAACTGGAAGCACCTAAAACAGATTAAGACACACAGACATAAAGATACTTGTCATCCGATTCCAGCAACTGGCATGACTTGTGGGAACTTAATCCAACAGTGTCATCAGCTATTTGTCAAGAAAAAGAGATAGAGGCCTCTACACCTCCTCCTCCTTACTATTGTTGGAAGCTCTGTATGAGAGTCTGGCTGCAGCGCTCGAGTTTGAGTGACATTTGACTATCATCACCGAGGGACACTCAGTGTATTTTTGTCTTCTCATCCTTGTTAAAAAGGTCAGTGACAGGCAGAGCCCCCTATGCACTCATAAGTGTGTTGAGTGCTGACAAGAAACAACAGGCTTTGTTGAAAAAAAAATGGTTGCATAAGAGAAATCACTCTAGATATACAGAAATTGCAGCAGTTATTTTCCTTGTCTGCTTTCCTCCCCCAGACTGTACTTAAAGCCATTTCTTTCGTACTTTTGCTTTGTTCCTGCACTTGGATGGAGAGTGGGAGAGCCTGAAAATTAGTATGTATTTTATACTGCTGCATATATAGTCCAGCATAAACCACAAATCCAAATAGGACCCGAGTGATTGGTCCTTCAGCCACTACCTACACAAAACAAACAACTAAATGGTTTGTGGTTACTGTCAAGATGTTGGCGAAGCTTCACAAGGCTTAAAGACTGCTGCCAGTAACACAGACTGAGCCAAACAGAAAGATGGAGAGAGAGACACACACAGAATAAAAGATGGCAAGAAATGTTTGTTTTTTTCCATTGTGAGAAGTGCACATGTAATGCTTGAAAAAAAAAGACAGCTTACACATTCACCTCATTGAAGTGACATTTAAATAAGCAGGAGCCATTTTCTTCCACAATCCCTCTATCCCTCCCCGTTCTCCCGTTCCCTCTGTGCCACTGTAATTTGAAGCTGTCACAAACAAATCCTCCTCACAGACCTTTCCAAATGTCAGGTTCCGTCAAGCGGGATGACGGCCTCCAAAAATCAGGCCCTTGGAAACTTTTGTCAGGAAAACAGAGGAGTTTGAGCGCACATGCATATTTATGCCCATTCACCATTCACTCCTCTTACAACCGCCGGAGTAAGGAGACAACTCACTGAGCTACTGATATTTTAGTATGGCTCAGCATTCACACATACATATGTTTTTTCCTAATGAATTATTTACTTCTATTTGGAAAAATGCTGAAGATTTTAATCCACCTTTGTTAGAGCTGGTAAAGACAGTGATGAGATCATAACTGTTTATGGCATATGTCATCTCCTCTGCCAAATACTGCCTGAACATGCTGTGCCCTCTGTTAAACCAGTTCTGCCACAATTTGGCTCCTAAACCAGGGACTGGTTTGAAGAAATGACTGTTGAACATTGTATAAACATGTACTACATGCCACTTCCACTGACTGCTTCCTAAAGAAAAATCAACCACAGCACTAGGCTATTGATGTGTACATGTTTTCTTAAGACTTGTTGAGATAATTAATCAAAAATGTGTACTAAGTAAGTGGAAGTATTTTTATTTAGTGCCAAAATGAGTAAAGCCAGAAAAATGAAAACCAAAAGATAATAAGTAAAATAATCAGATTATTTTTACACTAATGGCTCATTCTGGCCTTGCATGAAGATGAAGATGCACGAAAGGCAACTGGAGCAGGCTGGAAAAAGCAGAATGCTGGACAGTTGTCATAAAACATGCAGTTTGTTCATTATACATAATTTTATTAAACTCTGGCACAGAGAAAGTTAACAAACTGTTAGCAGAGTGTGCAATCTCAAAAGTCATTTTATTGGCCTGAGTGAGAGGGAATGAGATGAGGGACAGTAAGAGGAGCTAATCAACTCTTACTCTTCAGTGGCCTTTTATGCACTGTCTACCACTAGTTCAGCGTGCACAAAGGGCAGCGAGCATCAATAAGTCAACATGCTGCTAGAGCAGGAGTGGATCCAGACTTCCCAGCTGTGAAGAGAGAGACGCATGTCTCTATGGCAAGTCCAAAATTAAACTAATTTTGAAGATGAACTGTTTGAGGCATGACATGATTTGAGCTGCTAAATCTGAATTCCTTAAGACAAAAATCCTGAGTGCAAAAAAGCTGTCCTCTCAATGCACCTTGTATAAGACGTTGGGCTTATAGAGGTGGTGCTTGGGGGAGAGAGAGGGTAGAGGATAAAGAGAGAGACAGAGGAAAAGAAGCCTCTGTGTTCTTTTTTTCCATTTTGAAGTTTGTACTGCCATCTTATAATCTGTGCCACTGCAGCTGCACATCGTGCTGCGATGTCCAGAAGGCCAGACTCGGACTGGTTTGGGGCTTCTTTCCTCTTTTTTTCCCCCCCTCCTTCTCTCTTCCCTTGTTGCCTTGCATCAGGCACTGAATCTGATGCTTTAATATGGCTGCCAGTGAGGCAACAGCCATTTAATAACAATGCAATAGTTCCTCACAGCAGTAGTCCAGTGTCGCTCATACACCCCGCCGTGTGCAGATGGTACATTGTCTGTGGTTTCCGAAAACATTCTCCTTTCTGAGATGTTTTTCCTTGCTCTCCCAATACACATGCTGCCCTTTTTTCTCAGCAATACTTAACTCCCTTCTTGATAGAAACAACATACAATTGCTCTGCGGCCCATACGGTCTTATTTCGTAACAGGTCAGCTGAAGTGCCCCCCCCCCAGAGGTGATCTGAGTGTGTGTATGTTTGTGTGTGTGTGTGTCTGTGTGTGTGTGTGTGCAGTTGGCAGTAAGCCTCTTGCAGCCTCCCGCAGTGGGGGACATCTGGAGGAGGCGTTACCGTGTACACAGAGAAAAGAAGAGTTCAGGCCTGAAATATCATCCTCCAAGGACATAACTGGCTTTCATTAACATACAAAAGGAGAAATGGCAATGAAGATTTATTCAAATCAACATGGCTAATGTTGCCATAAACCAGTCACCTTGCCAAGTTACCCTAAAACTCACACTCTCTATTACTGGCCCTTCCCCTGACTCGCCGCTGAGAGCAATTAAAGCACATTTTGATGAAAATGACCAGTAATTCAGTGTAAGGAAAAAGCTTCAGAACAACCATTTCACAAGGTAGATGTTCATTATGTGCCAGCAGGGAAGAGCCTCCTCTTAATAGAGTGCCAGCCATAAACATCCCTCATCATCACCAGTCCTGCGATTTGATCTCACCTCTGGGGTTTGTGCGCTGAGCATCTTCATTCATTTCTTCTGTGTTTCACTGTCTGTTTACTCAGTAATGAACTGAGTAAACATGCCCAGAGAGTTGTTAAGGGGGAACAAAGTGAAAGTGCCCAACACTCTGCTGTGGCGGTGATTAACGACTGAATTAAAAACATCTCCAGGTCACCTTCTTTAACACTGTGATTGATGATCTAATGTGAAGATCTGATAGCCTTTGTTATAGGTGAGCTAGAATCTGGATCACAGGTGGAGCGACACAACTGTGCATTTACAATCAACTCTTCAACGAGTCTGCAATCAATAAACACGTTAATGATGTAATTAACAGCCAAAAACAATGTGGTGAGAACCAACTGAGATGCTTTATGGCCTCGATAATAAGAATATCACTGATGAATGTGCATGCAACTGTGTCCACCACTGTCTGTAAAGCGTTAGTTAGCATTGCCCTAGTTTTGCGTATGTGCCATCTCTCCTGTCACAGGCAGTTTACAAGACTGGGAACGAGGGTTGCCATCTGTCCCACCTCTGTGGGGTGCACAGAGGGACGTTTTGCACAGTTTTGGCATGCCTGACTTCACCTAATGCTGCACAAATGTTTAGAGACATTACATAAGCAATGAGACCTTCACTAAGTTGGATGGGGGAATGAAGGTACATGCAGAAGAGGAGGAGAAGTAGCAAGAGAGGACAAGAGATCAGACAGTGCGAGAAAGAGTAGTAGTGGCCCTTTCATTCAATCAAACCACACTTTTAGGCAGACAATAGCCCTACAGGGCTGCATTGGTGTTGCTATATGGTATAGGTTGAGGATAAAATACAAACCAAGACGTCCAGTTTCAATGCCTTTGAAATGCCAAGACACCACATGGGTGTTTTGACACCTTTTAGGCAGAACTGTACAACTCTTTCACAGCTGCAATAATTTTTATCTTGCATCTACATTCTGAGCAGAGAAACCACAAATTAGCCACAAGCTGCAAAGTACCTGGTAAGTAAACTTGCATGTATTGCATATTGTATGATAAATTAGTGTTGATGCCTCCAGAACTTTTTGCTTATCGTTTCATAATTCAATAAAATATAACTTTAGTTTGAAGAAAAACTAATTAATGCACGTTTGTTGTGCAGAGAGCCCATAAACTGTCCTGGTAGAGTTTAAAATCCTAAGAGATGTTGAAGCGGACACCTGAACCAGCACTTTTATGTGATTCTCTACTTGCTCCTTTCACAGGAAAACAAGATGTGATTTCCCTGGAAAACTAAAGCAGCCTCCGTGACACAGACGTACAAATAGATTAAACAAAAGGAGGCAAATTCAATTCCTACATGCATTCATTACTGGGAAACCAATTTTCCACAGATGCATACATTTGTTTACATGTACTTGACCACCACATAAACCATAAAAAGACCACTGGAGCTGCCACATTTCATGAAGTCAGAGTTTACACTAATGTCCACTGTTCACAGACCAACATCTGGATGCCCTTTTAGAAAAGAGAGAGAGGAAAGATACTGGTCCTACTTAGTGACTGCTTCAGTGCATTTCTGCCACCTCAGACCATCCATTTTGTATTTCCTAAATCTGGTAAATGATGACTTAAAGTTGCCTCTAAGTGCTTCTTGTCTCACAGCACGCTTTTTGAAATAAATGACCACTGGCCACAATAGCCCCGTTTACACTGCACATTCAAGGAGGGTTTACCACGCCAATATGTCGCCTTGCTGTGCTGTAAAAAAAGGTGCCAAACCAGAGTGGGAGGTCCGTCCTCCTTTAAGCCACCACAAGAGGTAGTGAAATGAGGTGAGTTCACCCCACTGTCTGTGTAAAAGACGAGAGACCAGAGAGGGTGTTGAGGGGGAGGGGTGTAAAGTCTTGGTGACAATCGATTGTGAGACCAGCTACTGGGGTTGTTTCTCATGTAAGCCTCTCTAACATTTACGACATGATTCAAACTCAAGTAAAGTTGCCATACATTGTTTTCATTATGTTAATGATGACTGTTACATTTGGCTTCATTTGAGCAACATATGTAAGCGATCGGACATAATGCTACGCTGGAGAATTGAAGAGACTTACAAAGGACTGTTATGATGTACACGTGGTTGGAGGAAGGAAGCAGGAGAAAGTGGTCAGTTTTTTGGTCACACAGACCCAACCAGATGTTATGCTTAAGCAGAACCCAATCTTACTCAAAATCTAACTTCATCTAGAAATCCCTTCCTACTCAGAGCTGCATGTCATAGTGGGCAAAGTTTCGGTCCAAGTAGCGTTTTTCCTCCAGCTCCTCGTCACCCACACGCTTTATGCTCTTGTTTTACTCTATGCGCAACTGTGCTTGAGTACAAATCATGTCTTAAATGTGCACAACAAGAAAAAGCACATCACTGTTCATCCACCACTAATGGTTTGAAAGCAAAGTATATCCGACATCAGCGTTATACATCATGTCACACATGCCGCCAAAACTGGCCTAATGACCTTACAGAAGAGGCCACCTTCTCATCAATACGGCTTTTGTGTCTTGTTGATGTAAGTGCATGATCAGGTTACATTCAATTTCAGTCCGCTGGCAACTGCTAATTAGTTTTTGTCAATGGCAGAGCTGATTGCATATCAACAATGTTTGACAGACATCTCTTAGGTATACAAAATTTAATCTTTACCGTTTTCTGACATATTAACTATAACTGTCATTTTTAATTGTCCCCACAAGCATAAGCCAATTGTCATCAAATATCAGGATTGGCCAAACTGTCGAGCAAAAAAACAAAAAACAGATCAAGCCTAGTTCAGTAATACAGTTTCAGTTTGTTTAGGCAGAAACTTAATAAATGCTAGGTGGGGCACATAAGTTGGACAGAGGCCTTCAATCCCCCCCACTGTTACAACTGCTGATAGCAGTCTTTAATTAAACAAACATTTTTAGCAATACATACACAGGTAGGAACCCAGTGACCCTTTTGGTTGGTTAAGTTTACTGCTCAGTGATGGGTGTGATCTGGATAGTGGGGAAGGAAGCACTCACTCCCTTCACTGTTGGGTGAAAAGATATGGCAGTCACATGGCTCTAGGTGCATATGGTTGTCTACACCCTCCTCAGGCCATCAGTTAGCAGTGACAATGGCAGCAGTGTGGGGGGAACTAACCATACCAAATTGAAAACATAAAGAAAAAATTACTTGGACAGGATTAACTACAGTTTAAGACACAAGAACATATAGGACTATTAAGAAATAAATCAGCTCCTGGCAAGAAATTTTGCTTGCATTGCTGTACAGCTAAGCTGTCCTTTAGGCCATGTTACCTCATCTGGCCACAACAGTAGTAAAAAATCTTTAAAAATTAAATTTTTTAATTTATATTACAGTTATAGTATTTTTTCAGCCCTATCAGTTACAAGTCAGACTGAAAATGCTAGAATTCACTGTAAGCAGTGTGACTGAATTGTATCAATGACAAAGAATCTTTATTTGTATTATATAGAAGTCAAACCCAAGGTAAATGTCACCATATGTTATATCCTTACAATTCCTTGTAAGGATTTGCCAGTTGCAATAAAATATTGATTTCTGTGTTGTTTTCCTAGATGCACTAGTGGATATCACGTTAGTTCACTGTATGTCAGTCACTGTTGTTGCACGTAAACGGTGACGTTGGCTGGCAGTGACGGTTCAAACTGACAGTAGACACAATGATGTGAAACCACCACCGCCACCCCCACCAAAAAAAAAAACCTACAGCCCACCCCCTCACTACCCATCGCTGTCCTCAATCATTGATTTTATCACTGCTTTGTATTGCACACAAATTGTGAGGTTTCCTTTTGCTTGTTCAGACTTCTCTATGTTGATGGTGCTATATAAAATTCACGCTTATCTATGACAACGTTTGTATTGCATAGAATTAGCCAGAGAACGAGACAACTCAACAGCTTCATTAACTGGGCTGATATGCAGATACGCAAGGATAAGCTGCAGATACTGTGTGATAAAGTGTTGAGTACAGCTGGCTCCTTAGGCCGACAGTGCAGCTAGGGATCTTACTGCTGTTACCATGGTGGTCCTTCTCCCTCCTTCACAGTCTGCCCTGCAATTAATGATGCACAGTGATTTTCCTGGAACCACTCCCCATGTTGTGTTTGCATGATTGTATGTATTTCAGTATGTTACTGTGTTGATGTATGGTTGCATGTCTGAGAGAAAGCTAATTTTCTCTAGTGTGAATCAATAGGATAACTATTGAATTTGTATTCATAATGAGATGGTGTATGGGAATGATGGCGAATTTGTAAGCACACACCACCTCCCGTAATTCCATTTAGTAGTCCTGTAAACACTTATAAATGCAGGCAGTAGTTATGGTAGCCCCCCTGCCCTCAGCTCTCATCAGGCTCGCACATCTCCAAAGAAACCAAGGGCAGGACAGGAGGAGATATTGCAAATCACATTATGAGACATGAAATTAATCCACCCTCCCCAAACATTTGGCCTTCACACAGTTTAACCTTGAAACTGCTTTTCACTCCCTTGCATGAGGACTTCATAAACCCCACCTCTATTACATCCAAAAGAACGAGTCTGACATTACAACAATGGCTCTGCTGAGGTAATTATTCAATAGGATCCTTCACCATGCTGGTGATACGTTGTAATTTCATTTCACTTACGTCTGTTTCATAATGTAATACACAATTGAGCAGGGGCACTTTACGTCCCAAAAGACCACTTCCTCCTTAAGATAATAAAAGCCTTTTGTGCTTGCCTTTGAGAAATCCTTGGTGGATTATTTGAGTGTGGATTCGGGAGCACATCAATTAATACGCATTAAATGAAAGAGTATTAAGTTGTAAGAAAATAATTAATAACTCTAATTGCTGTGCTTCTGCTTTGCCCAACGACATCACACCTTAAAGCTAACAGGACCCTCACTGACATTGCCTACAGGGGCCGAAATATAATATTTATATATTATTTAAATTACTTGACCTTTTACAAGGCTGAACAACAATGCAATCCCACTTACATGACCCCCTCACTCTCCCCTGACAGTAATGTCGAGTGGTAAAAGATAAAAGCACAGAGTGACTGGGTATCCAATCCAATAACAGCTGAAAAATTCCTATTTGCTAGCCAGTGCTGAAACCGCATGAGAATCAACTCTAGTAGTTTCAGCCAGAATAAAATACATCTGTTTGTGTTAGGGAATACTGAAGTTTTCTTATGCAATCTCTATCGCTGGATCATCTGCCTTTGTACATACAGAGAATAGCGCTGGCACAGGGTTCCACTTTCCCTGTTACCACAAACAAGACAACCCCAGCTCCAATTATCCTTTACCCCTGTGTAGCGCCACAAAACACAATCACTGTCAATGAAGTTATAGCAACGGGAGAGTAAGTGATGACAGGAGAAAAATCTGATAGCCACACACACACACACACACAGACAGTGCTAAAAAATGAAGATGCCGAATGCCTCAGGAGAACAGAGCAGCAAGGAAATGGGGATGACAAGCAAAATGTTTCTTTGAGATATCTTTTCAATATACCATTTCTAAAGGTTAGAGGAGTTTTGAAGACATGAGAGAGTAGCTCCTGCTGAGTGATGGCACCTTTAGTTGCTGGGAGTAGCGAAGATACTGAGTAGTTTCCACTGCAGTGCTTGGTTTTAAATTTATTTGACCAAGTGCAATCCTCGGTAAGAATTACCGCCTTGATCAGTTTACAGTTCTACCTCAATGTGTTTTTTTCTTCTTCCTTTTAGCTAAATCAATCTTGCTTTTGGTTAGAGATAACGAGCATGTTCGCTGGACTTCAAATGAACACCGTTGTTGCTCCAGGGCTCCTCGGCTCAACAGAGTCGCGTCACGCAGACACTTTTGAGGAAAGCAGAAAAGAGAGCAGAAGTCTGAGCCTTCAGAGACCAATTAAAAACACATATTCAAATTGACCTAAAAGAAACACAGTAAAAGCAAAGGTCCCTATATTTTCACTCACTATCAGGTTGATCCCTACAGTTTTTTACTCTGACAAACAAACAATCTTGATAGAGTGGCAAGACAAGAGAAACACATCCATAGACTCAGGAAAAAAATAATTCATCTCATTTTAGCTAAATCAAATATTATATCAAGAGGTGGAAAGCACACAGATGATTTACCACATAAGTAGCATAGTATGCATACATTAGATGATCCTTATTAAAGACTATGCTGAAAATTTGATCATTATCCTTGCTATCTTTGCCATGAGAAAGACTTGTTACAAAGGGAAATAAGTGTGCAGAAGACAGAGGAGTATGTTGCTTTCATAATACTGGAATTAAATTATATAACCATGATGTATACAATGTAAATGTGTAGCATTACTGTAACATTACTAAGGGCTGCTGCACTTCTACTTGTTCAGATAGGAAAAATTAGGGTTTTGAGTAATAATTACATTTATTATGTATTAACTGATAATTTCATCCTAAAAATATCAACTATTAGAAAAAGATTCCCATCACAACGTTCTTGAGGTCACAGGTCCAATTTTATTTCATCTCAAGCAGCTAATTTAAGAAGTTGGAACAAGCAAATGTTTGGCATTTTAGCTTGATAAATGATGAAAAACTGCAGATACATTTTCTGCCAGGCAACTAATTTGAGCACAAAAACTTACAATTAATAAGACAAACTTGAAATGGAAAAAGACGAGTTCAGACAGCTCCTCAACCAGCGCAGCACTAGTCCAGAATTTTACCTATGACATACTGTATTTGGTACCACAGCCCAGCAGGTATGTGACTCTGAAACATGCTCCATCTCGCTTCCACAGCATTTCCAGGGAAGCTGCTCCCATAAATTCCTTCTAATGGTCACTGGCGAGGGAACTTTTTAACACAGAACTTAGCAGCCACTGTTATTCACCCATAGAGAGAAAGAGAGAGAGAGTCCCGGGATGATGGATGGTAATAAATATTGCACGGGGCTAACAGAGGTCCCCTCAGAGACGTTCAATTGCCTTGAGTTATAGGGTGCTGCTCGGCAACACAGGAGAGGATGGCAGAGTGCAGGCTCTTCTAACTGAGTCTGTTCAATTTCCTCTCTGGAAACACGACAGTCCCCATTCTAAACGATAACTGTTTCACAATGGGGGAAGGTAAGGGAATGGGGAAAAGGGGGGAGAGTCTGAAAGAGAAAAAAAAAACGCTGCCATCTCAACTTATGAATGGCAAGTTTGTTGGTTACCGATGGAGAACCGATTGTCCGAAGGAAAAAAAAAAAAGTCCACTGTGGACCTGTAACGATTGTGAATGTACCTGGCATGTGAGGAAAAGAACACTGCTCACTGTTACAACCACTTTCCTGCTGCACACTTGTGACTGAAGCAGTTTCATGGAGCTTTCTGAAAAGGGAGCTCTGTTGCGCTGAGCTGTCCACCATCTTAACTGCTTCGTTGACAATGTCTAACAACAGAGCAGATGTCCAAAGCTACACACATCTGTAGTGGCCTTACACTCCTTCAGACACCCCCGCACTTCATCAATACACACACACATGGGCACCCATTAGACAGACAAAGAGTTGCTTTTTGCATGTATCAAGCAGGTATTAACTATACTGCATACTTCTTTTTAGAATATATTTAACACTCCTATTTATTATAATATTGATTGTCTTCAGGCATTGTGCAGCAGGACAGAAACAATTTTTTCTGTTGTCAAATGATTGACAGTGACGTTTTCAGTAATGAGAAATTAAGAGAACTCAAGTTCTTCATTAAACTAACACATGTACTGTTGTTGTATATTCAGAGTGATCAGTGAATTAATTAGCCCAGTGGCGTGTAAGAATGTATTTGTGTGTGTGTAATTAACAAGTTAACACAAGGCAATTAGTGGCTCATTCATACATTGTCCGTTCCTAACAGTGGCTGTGAAGATGCACTTTCCTGACCAAATTTTTTTTTAGTTTCCAGTCAGCTACGATTCTAACTCCTGGATGTAAATGTCTGCTGGATAAATATAAAGAAGATAATTCTGCCTTAGCAAAATGCAGCAAAGAGTCCAGGACAGGCAACTACAAAAAAAAAGTCTATTTCCTTCCAGTGGTTTTCAAAGTCACCTCCAGGAGCCTTCACACATGAAGACTGGTTTTACTCACTTCACCACAACAGAAAAGGGACTATTCAGTTTAACACATATGTACAGAAGCTATTCGCCCGCCTGCAGATGTGCAACTCCACACACAAAACCATAATATCCTTTCAGGTGGGCGTCCTCCAGGCAAAATGTCATCAGATGTAGTTGTTTGATCCACCGCTTTTTTTTTTTTTTCTTTTTTTTTAAAATCATGTGTGGGTCCCTGTGATGGAGAAAAAAAGTTTAAGGAGCCTCTTATCCTCTCTAATGGTGTGTCACAGCTTCTTTAAAGCTCCTCCAGTCAAGTGTTAAAATTGTGCTTAAAAACGCGTGAAATGTGAAAGGTCAGTGACACTGTGATGCAGCTTGGATCGCAGATGTGCTCAGATGTAACGACTAACAACAACAACAACAAAAAGATCTACAGGCTAAGCAGCGCTGAAGATTACAGAACATGACGTCTTTCACAACACTATTTTGCCTACAAAAACTCACTCAGTCGGGTCAAGTGTGAAGTATTAGAGGATTTGTGAGCAAAGAGCCTCGCTGGAAAGCACACACACACACACACACACGTATACACACAACTCGCGCTACACACTCTAATAATGCACTTCCTATTTTCCTTTAACCGACACACACTCCGTACGGGGTCTCGTTGTGTGAAAAAAAACACAACACAGTCTTCGCGTCTTTGCAGAATAGCACTGCCAAGTGAAGCCGATAGACACTATTACCCGGGGAATCGAGGGAACACGCGAGGCGGTCTCGTCCACGTTTGACATTTAGACCCGTCTTTAGGTGGTCACAAATAACGTCCCCCGTGTGTGTGTGTGCGCACACCCCGACCATTCCCCCCCATCTTCATGGCGCAGTAAGGTGGACACACATGGTCAGAGCCGTATGCTGACCTGAAAAACCCGACGGCAGCCAGTCACAGTCAACTCTTCATTTCCAACACAAAAACTGAACTAATCGTGGGGAGAAAAGCTTCTGTAATGCAGTCTTACCTGGGTGAAGAATCGCAAGTTGAGAAGGCGACTTTTTTTTATTTTATTTATTTTCGTTTTTAGGCACACGTCGGCGGCAGCATCATCCGCTTCGGGAAGAAATGTTTCATGTGAAGATTTGGAGTAATTCTGATTCCACCTTATTAATCCTCCGTGTGCCACAACGCGGCTTCTGTTTTTGTAGAAACGACCGGACAGAGAGGAATGATAACCTGCCTATGTGCAGGGGGCTTCTTCTTCTTCTTCTATGTGCAGGCTACAATGTGTTGATCCGCGTCCTTGTTTATTAAAATACGGCCGAGCGTAAACGTCGAGGTATCTGTCTGTCGAACTGTTTCACTGCTTTTTTTTTTTCTTTTCTTTTTTACCCTCTCACTCTCTCTCCCCCTCTCTTTGGCTGTAGTCACACTGTGTCTAACTCTCCTTTTTTATCAAGGCGGGGTCTTGGGTCGTTTAAACCAATGACATAAACCAAGAAGAAGAAGAAGCCCCCTCCTCCTCCTCCTCCTCCACCACCACCACCACCACACACACCTTCTGCTCACATGCTCAGCAAAGATGATGTGGTCAAACGGGTGATCTTGTTTCCGTGTGTGCAAATAATCATGTCTTTTATTTCAGTGTTTTCACATTGTTATCAGAGATCACCCAAATCACAATACTTTCCCACTTACCATTATGTATGCAGATACTTTTGGTTTCATGTGCCAAAGCCTTTATAGCGACCCCTCTTTCTGCTAGCAGCACAACAAATTATAGTTAAATGAAAATCTATTCAATCTATTGGTTGAGCCTCATCATTGTTTTGAAGTGTAGCAGGTGTTTTCAGGGCAGCTGTTTTTAACCCACTGTTTAGCATGTCTTCCAAGGACCAGGACCAAGTTAGCAACTAGCTGGTGAATATTAAAACACACACACTTACACACAGATTTTAGAAGCACAAACATACATTCACTTCCACTATACTCGAAGGGCAGCAGAAATTTCTGAAACTTGGGCACATAAAACCAAGACTGTCTTCATAGACATGAACTGTAAATTATTTGAGTGGGATGCCCCTTTAACCCCACCAACATGACATGATGGAAACTACCACATGCAAAAAATAAAATTCACTCACCTCCACTGTATCGGGTGTGTTTTATGGATGGATATCTCTGTCTATCTCTATCTAAATGGATATCTCAAAATCTGGGCAAGTAAAAGCAAAACTATCTGCATAACCAGAAAAAAATGAAAAAAAATATGTGTGTGGGTGTGTGCATGATGTGGCAGACAAAGAAGTTTGCCAAATCGGACTCAGACCTATTAAAGTCACAAGACTTTAATTGGTCTTTAATAAGTCACAAGAGTTTAATATCCCCACACTGAATCATATGTGTCAGTGGTGCTGAAGTGTGCAGTGACTCTATAAATTATGTTATTGCTTTAACGTAATACTCAGATGTCATAAAAGCCTGTATAAGCCTGTGTTATTTCTGTTTCAGTTTTTGAAATGATACTAATATACATTAATGAATCTCCTTTGAATTGATCACAGCAGCTTGCAGCTTGCCGCTTCCCATCCCTCAAATAACCCAACGAAGTGAGGAAAACGTAGTGTAACTTTAGAGTTGTAAGAAAGTGTTTACTTACATTTTCTTCACAGAACCTAGTACCTGATATTGATTATGTTAAGAGTTCCTTTGATTTCTCTACAGTGATTATTCTGCAAGTAGTGCTGTGGCCGCTGTAGGGGCAGCCAATTTAATTTAGTTATACTAAATATAGTTTCACTTTGTTGTACATAGTGGACTCACCCATGCACCATTGATTTGACAAGACTATATAGAAAAGCATGTATGGGGGTCACGGATGACATCACATGATTGATTTTTGCTCTCTGTTTTTGGAACTTGTTGCACAAAGAACAAGCATTGATCCACATCACCACATTAATCCGTGGAGGGTTTGCCTCTGATATACATTTGGAAGAGTGGTCCTGCTACAAATTCAAGCAACCACAGCAGCTTTCTGCATCTCATTTCTGCACTTTTGCTAATGTAATCCACGTGAAGAGGAAATCTCATTGCTTGTATGCTCTCTGTGAATATCCTCTGTTATCTCAAGTCAGATCTGGAGTTCAATCAAAGTCAGCAATAATATTTTTTTTTCATTTTCTTATTATTTTTAACTAAAGAATCAACTTTTTCACCTGTTTTACTTTGAGACAAATATGGCATTGCTGAAAGACATACAGATTTATTTTTAAACAACATTGAGAAGGCTTTTTTTATTCTTTAACATGCAAAACTATAGCTGCATGCCCTGCAGTCCATATTCAATGCACTGAGTCTTGAAGAGATTTTTGCCATCGTATTAGAGGAGGAGGTATGGATTCAGTGTAGCACTGTATCAGACTATTCTGAACTCTGACCCCAATCTCCACGCTCACAAATTTACAGGCAGGGCTCGCAGCGAGTCTCTGCGGAGCGTTGAGCAACATACAGTACAATCCACGCTGTCTCCAGAGACAGATGTGTCCATCTCCTGATGAATTATTGAAGACACACTACCCACACCATATTTCTTACATAGGCAGGAATTAGTGGTGACTCCAGAGTACTACGACCATGTTGCATTAGAATTCGAGGGGTGATTTGTTCAAATTTTGATGTTTTGCTCATGTTGTATGTGAAGCCTAGTTATTTTTCTACTTGTTTCTACTCTGCTCCCTCCTGCAGACGCTTATCAAAATGATCCCCACCACCCCTCAACCCCAACATACTCTACTACAGCACTAGTTTGATTGCCTGGTTCATAGCTACTCCTTTCATTTGTTTGCAAGTTATAACAATCTAATCTCTCAGATTGTTGGTTGAATTTGTAAAGAAAATATAGTAACATAAAATAATATAGCATTATAGAGCACAGAACCTTTGACATTTTTTGAATAAAATTCACCACTCTGTTGTCAACCTTCCCCCTATGATGCCCTCCACAATGCTGCAGCTTTTGAGGTCATTTCAGAGGTCAGTGTGTGCCACAGTGATTTCATGTCCCCTGCTCAGAGGCTGAAACATGCCCAACATGCATGAAGGCTGCACACACACATGCCCAGACACACACATACTCCTTTTGCTAATGAAGAGGCAGGGCATCATCATGCAGAGATAAAGAAGGGGTGAACAGCTCAGACACCCAATGGGTCCCCTTCAACTTGTGAAATAGGATTGACACTGCACTAAAAATGAGCTCCCGTCATGTGGGAACAGCAGACTGAAGCCCCCCAGGAGGCTAAGTTGAATCAATTCTCCTAATGATGTTTGTAATTTAGGAGGCTAATGACATGCACTGTGAACTGGAAGATTATGTCTAGGAGATGCCTCTTAGAGTCAAGTGTTAGAATAAATGTATTAGAGAATCACAAACCTACACAGTGCGTGGAAATAAATATTCAAACCCAAGAGATAAAGCAGTGTATATGTTGGGACTTTTCATCCTAGAATATCTCAAGTCTATTTATACCATGTCATGGGAAATGTGAACACAGTCACTGGGTCCCATCCATTTTCTTAACCGCTTGTCCTCGTAAGGGTCACGGGGGGTGCTGGAGCCTATCCCAGCTGTCATCGGGCGAGAGGCGGGGTACACCCTGGACAGGTTGCCAATGGGTCCCAAATATGCTTAAGTAAATTGCAAGTGAAGATGCAAGTCTTTGAATGGTGACCATTAAAAAACATAAGTCTCAGCTTTTTACATACACTACTGTATTAGCTGAGCTGTAGTCACTAACAATTCATAACAATTACAAATAGAGATGCCTATAGCTGCATCAAGTATTTCAAATTTTTAATAAGTTAACTGGAAGTTGAGTTACGGCAACTGGACATCTGACAGATAACCTCATCTGGATGACTGAGAATCCTCAGCGACTTAATAAGTTAAGCCCCAAGTCATACCATCTGAGACAAATCAAGTCTCAAGTCCCACTTTGTCTGACTTAAAATAGTAATACTGTGTAACTAAGGTAAATTACTTTTTGTATGCCTATGCCAAGATACTGGTTTTCTTACCCAGGTAATTTTCTCAGACATAAAAAAGTTCTCTCTGTGGCCATTAAGTACCATAGACTATATTAAACAATTGTTTTCACACTCGACACACATAGGGAATAATCCCTATAGTAAATTGACTGACAATTGGTAAACTGCCCATTAAAGTCTGACACAAGTCTAAAATATCAAGTCTGCTATTTTTGCATAAATGCAGCTTGGGTTAGGCTTAGAACAAGGTGCTTTTGGTTACGAGGAGTAAATATGGCAGTGTTGAAAGATTGTTTTTTTTGTATCTCATAGAATCTATCCCTTGATTCAGCCCTGAGTACTCTTGAGCTGCTAATTTTGTTTTTACACTTTGGGTACACTGAGATGTTAAGTACTGTGTGTATGTGGCTTTCATGGATGAGCAAGTGTGCGTGTGCGCACACGTGTCCCTGCATTAATGTATGCATATATGTGCTTGTGTGGCAACAATTTCAAACATTTATGCAAGAGCAACCACATAAGAGGCATGGCAACAGTACGCAGCATGATATGCATACGCACCGTGTTGATATGATTACTCCACAGGCTGCTCCTTGTGTTTTAGGCTGGTCATTAACAACCTATTTGAAGACTTTGTCAATAGGTGCCAAGACAACAAGAAGCAACATCACCCCCTCTGTGCTCCACACCCCCTCCCATCTACTTGCCTTTCTTTTCTCTCATTAATATGGAAATGAGTCACTCATTGTTGTTAGTAGGGAAGAAAGCTGTCATGTCTTTGGTGACAGGCTCAATGGATGTGTTTGGATTGCAGGGTTTGCTGTTTTCCGAGAGCATGTCTTATCTTTGTTTAGGCAGCGAATCAAAAATGTAAACATCACTTCATTAGCATCTGTCAGGAAGCTTAACGCTATGATTTTTAATACATAGCTAAACCCTCTGAATAGGCAAACAGGCCTTGTTATTCTGTCTCTTCTTTTATCTCCACTTTGTGTAGTAGTTAATTTCTCAAAGGGAAACTTACTTAATCCTCTGCATTTGCTGCTTTCTAGCTCTGCTTTCTCCCTCTGCTAGAACATTACTTACTGGAGTTGGTTTATTGTACTTTTTTGCTGGTCACTTTTATACTTTTTCTCCTTCGTAGATCATAAATAGTTTTCTAGTAAGATGTCAGAAAATAAATAAAACATAGATTAAATTACATGCACTATAACCTTTAAGAGAGGTCAAAAAGATTTGTGTTGTAACCAATCATCTGTATTATCCATATCATACTTCATCAAGGTTTTTCCCACACCCAACATTTACTGTACATCAAGCATGCCTGTGAAATGTCGAAAAATAATTACTGGGACATGACCAAACGCACAAAACTTTAGGTAAATGCAGCTACTTACTGTATGTCAATTAACCTGTTTACCTGTTGTAGCGGGACGTACATGTCAAACCTCAGAAGTCTCTTAAAAGAACTTGAATGTTTTGTAGGCTCTGTAGGAGTTATCAGTGGGCTGTTTTTGCAGCTGCAGTCTCTTCGAGTTCATCACTAATGCTCGAGCACCTCTCAGATTGGTTCACATTTGAAGACAAATATATTCTAGAGGCCAAAGTTCTCCCAAAAAATGGAGAGACAGAGGAATACCGAGAGGATGGGATAGATTTAAGTGGGTAAATGTCAGCTGCTCCTCAGGGACGTATGTGGAATAATAGGCTGTGATTTGAGCTGCACACTCTTGTGTCAAAGCATCATGTCAATTTGTGAGTTTATCTCAAACAAAGGGGACAAAGATCTATGATTACGTGCTTCTGGGTGAGTGTCACTGGGCATATTTGGGATTTTCATTATATGAAGAAAATTCATTGAAAAAGATTAGATGAGTTATACATTATGTTTTCTATTAATCTAATTCATGGACTCACATCAGTAAAAGGAGAAGCATATCAGTAAAATGTATTTGTTTTCTGCCATCTTATTTTATCAAGCATATACTGTATGTCTGATCTCAATATGAGGATAATTTATTATTGCACAGTCTGTGAAATTCAGAGACATGAGTAGTCTAATTTTTTCTTCCATTCAAGCAGTGGTCAACAGTGATAGATTGTGTCATTGTGTTTATGCAGCTGGGTTAAGTTCAATAAATTCAAACTTTTGGTGCATCAGTGCACCATCTGCTGTGCCACACAAAAAACACACCAATAAGGAGGCAAGCAAAGTTGTTTCAGTGATAATGTTAACAGGCCTTAAGGTTATAGAAGGACTGTTGTCTTGTCAACATTTGACATATAACTGCAAAGTACTGTTATGATATGTGCAGTAAGAGAAGCCCCTTTGAGAGTTCAAGAAGTCTGATTCATTTTCTAAATTGACTGACCATTGGTGCTTGGACTTTCCAGGCTTCCATCAACATGAAATTCCTTAAATCAAATTAGTAATCTGGTTAAGAAAAAATCAGTTATTGATTTGCTGTGCTGCCCTAATGGAGACTCAGAGAGCTAAAGCTAATGATTTTGCTTTATAAAGCCTTGTTTCATGTGAAGATAAAAATATTCTTAATTTACCACAGCCTTGATTCACACCTCTGACAGATGACTTCTCCGTAACAACAGGGATTGAGGTTATGGATATTTTAGTATTTAGAACCATCAGCTATATGCAATTGATGGAAAACATAATTTCTCTGACATTATTAGAACTAACAGGCACAATAGAAACTTGATAATTCATCCAGAATACAAAATTACCTTTATTTCTGACTATAAGAAGGTTGGAGGATTTTTGTTAAACACTTTTAACTGACAGCTGTCAGCCAACCAGAGAATTATCCAGGTAAACAAAATGATTATAGATGTTTTTAATAGGGTGAGGGCAGTAGTTGTAGGAAAAGATTTCACAATACTTGCATAACTGGAAGACAAACCTTTATCACAGTAATCAGAAATCCATGGCTTTGTCGTATTTTAACAAAGAATCGACAACTTAGTCCACATTGATTAGCTGAAGCTGCCATCCTGTGAAAAGAAAGCAGCTCAGATGTAATTATGTACAAGAGTCCTCTCAGACTATTTTCCTTTTAAATCACTTCAGACTTTTGTTGCATTCCTAATTGTCTATTCAGAAGTTGTTCCAGTTGCTGAAGTGCTTTTATGTGAAGCGGGGAGGGGATGAATATGTGTGTAATGTTTTTGCATTTGTATTCC
The DNA here is from genome assembly GCA_032362345.1 of Sandelia bainsii. Lineage (NCBI taxonomy): Eukaryota > Metazoa > Chordata > Actinopteri > Anabantiformes > Anabantidae > Sandelia > Sandelia bainsii. The sequence goes on from JAUMHL010000012.1 coordinate 13,405,155, forward strand.
TGTATCCATCTCCTTTTTTGTCAGAACAGTTTCATTTCCATGTCAGTGATTTATGTAGGGAGATAGCAGAGAGCCTGTTAATGGGATATTTCTTTTGCTCTCTTCATGAACAACAACATGTCAAAATAAAGATAAAAAAAACACACCCAAATGTTTGCGGGAGGAACAAATTAGGTCTTGTGGCAATATTGAAAAAAAGAGCTTTTCCATCATACCATTCTAAACTCATAAACATCCACACATCTTAGATTTGATGTGCATCTTCTCATTTAAAAACACTGGGCTGTAATTGAAACTTATGCCTATTTAAACAAATATATTTTACCTTGGAAACACACTGAACTATTCCTGCTTAAGATGAAACAACAAGCCATAATAGAACACAAAGCTATTTTTGGATATTGCCAATAAACAAAATAGCTTTGCAGTGTACACGATATATGGCTTTTGTTGAACAAACAAGTCTAATTTTACAATTTACCGGCAGGGGTGAATTGTCTTTGAAATGTAACGGTCTTAGCCTTATAGAACTGTTATTATCTGTTACGTTCAAAATGAGATCCTTCCTTCAAATTGCACATGCTTTTAAACAATTTAACCTCTGCTTTGTAATTTAATTCTTAAATGTTCAGATAGCTTACACATTCAAATCTCTTACTCTCTCTGATAATGTGTCTTAAATAATTAAGATAAGGTAAAGATAAGAGATGCAGTTAAACTCTGCATCTCACTCTGACCTTAGATTTTATTGTGAATACATCACATTCAAATGTTACATCCACACTAATATTCTGGGACTGTTTCAGAACAAATGCTAGATTTACAGCAATGATTTTTATTTTTTTGGGCTGTGTGAGTTTATTTTGGATGAAGAGAAAGACTCCAGTTACTGCTTCCACAGACTGACTGACTGTGAGGCTGCCATTTTTTTTGCAGTTTTCTCTGGAGGTGGAGTGGAGTGTCTCGGATGCTTGCGGGTGGCGCTGACAGAATCTGAAGTGGGTCTTCCACTAACCTCAGCCCCCTGGAGTACGGTGGGTTTGGGCCAGAACAGAAGGGAGCGGTGTCCTGCTGAGATGCCGAGTCTGGTCTGGAGGTAATGGGCAGAAGGGAAAAAGAGCATTGCCTGTGGCGTGGCACAAAATGAATTACTGCCATCTTTCTGCTCCTCTGCCTCACAGTGCGAGTAGAGTCTGGAGGGCCAGATAACAAGGGCACAGAACCACAAACTAAAGCAAAATGGAGAACTGCCCAAGAAAAAAATAAAGCTGTCTGGCTGAGTGAATATCATGTCATTTATGATGATTTCCTGAACGTATGATGAGGTCATTCTCATTTCAGTGTTAATGTCAGCCCAGACAGTGGAGCAGGGTGGTGGCAATGGCTGGAACATTTTCTTTTATTTCTTTGCGTTCATTCTTCTCATTTTGAGAAACAGTACATGGTATGAGTCTTTTTTTCCAGTGGTGTGTTACAACAATCTTGGACCGAAGTGATAAGACTGCCATATGCTAAAATTGCTCCACAAAGCAGATGGAGCGATGCATCATGATACCATGTCATACAACTTTCATGCCCAGACTTCATGAGTTCAACAGTTCATCATTCTCTGATTCTTTATAGCCTCAAAGCTAACCAATTGTTGTGTTGTATCTTTACGTGTCAAAAATGTGGAAAAATAGCAGTTGCTATTATATTCTATATTATACCTGTATTTTCTTAGACCAGACTAAATATTTCATAATGTTTTCTCCCTTTTTACCATGCATGTGCACATGTTCATCTGTAGGTAGCTCAGCGTCTTCGGGGTGATCTAAGTAATTTCCGATAAACATGATTTAAATTTCCTCAGGGATCAATATTCCGCTATCACAAATCTTGGACTGTTTGATGCTTGTTTGGTATATGAGTGCAGTCTCCTGCTGCTGGGTTTGTATGTTGTGGTTACCGTGGTCAGGATGATTATGTAAGATGATATATCCAACTTTAACATCCTCCTGAAGAGGAAGTACTCACTAATACAGTTGATCAGAGAAAAAAAGGTTAATTTGGTCTCTGATCAACTTCTAGTTAATCATTTTCTTTTGAACATTTTTAATATACATTGAATCTTCCAGCAAATTCAATTTAAGTCAGCAAAACTAAAGTGAATCGTTGAAGCGGGAGAGACTTTTTCATCAAAACCAATCCTGAATATGTTTGAATGGGATATGACTAGCTGATGTGGAAAAAAGAAGGCAGAAAAATGGGTGCATAATTAGGTCAAAGCATTAGAAAACTGTTGAGTTGCATTTTGATTCATCTCGCCTTGCCCTGTTTGAACATGTCACCTGCATGCAAATGATTCTCTTTCTTGTCTACCCGAGAAGAGAGAAAAAAAAACTACTTGAATTCATTGATGCCATTGTCTGGTATTAGATACAATCAATCTGGTGAGTGGGTGGGGAAGCAGGATGAGGGGCCCGCAGAGATTAAACAGAAGCCTCACTATGATTGTTCCAAAAACAAAATAAATCCATTCATCCAATTAGAAGATGCAGAATATTCAAAAAAAAAAAAAGTTGGACAAGAGCTTCTCTACTAATTTATGCTCTGCTTCATTCTGAATATCCTAATAGACTGGACAAGATTACAGGCCACATCAAAGTCTGCAGGACTTAAAAACAAATAAGCCAGAGTGACTGGGTGGCACGGCATTTTTAAATCTAGCCGAAAACATGCAGAACTGTGTACACAGAATCATCTATACATGCATAATGAATTCTTGCAACTTGAACCACATCTCATGAAAGAAAACTGATAGAAGTTTCCCACATTTTACTGTAATTATACATTTGTTCATAATTTTATATCACATTATCCCATCATACACTATTTTGTAAACTGATTTAATCATTTAGTGCAAAAGATAGAATATGCAGAGTGCACTACTCCTCCCCTGCAACCCTTCTTTCTCCTTATGGAATAAAACAACTTCAGCTGTTCGACATCCAATCCAGCCGAACTCCCACTGTTTGATGAATCTGGACCTGTTTGCCTACTTCTCCTTGCGTGTGATGCATAATACGTGCAGCTTTATTCCGTAAAGGGAAAATAGAGGCAGTGATTTCCTTGACTCCTTGTCACAGATCACCTCAAGGGAAAAGGGAGGCCCAGAGATGAGTAGTACTTTTTGCAGAGCGAGAAAACTGGTTTAGCCATCCAGTACCAATGTAGGAAAGGAAACAAGAAAGGTATGTGTTCTGTGCCTTGAAGCTCTAGCTAAACTCTTAACCCTGCAGGTGAATTGCATCTGGTGGCCTTGCAGACACACAGTGTCACATAATATTAGACACTCCACTCTGTCTTCTGTGAGCCACTTGATTTTATTTCACCCACGAATTGTGTATCTGCTGCTTACCTTCCCGCGAAGGCGGTAATGGAAAGTGCTTTGGGATAAACATTTGTTTATACAGGAAAACCTAGTGAGACCTGTGCGTCACATACAGCTGTTCATAGGTGTTTTTAAAAATCTGACAAAAATCTATTGATCAAAACAGATAATAAATGTAAGTGAATACTTTATGGTAGGTATTGGTTTGTTTATGGAATCCAGAAATATTGAAACAGAAAAATGCCCAAAAGCTCAAACACTCAAAAAAGGCAATCACAGTGGATAGTGGTATGTCAAAAGAAACCAGACTCTCTAGTTCTACCCCTTTATGAAACTCACAGTATCAAAGAAAAAATTTACAATTCATACGCTATAACAATGACACCGTCCTTCCACCCGGAGAGCTGACTAGAGGGGGGCAGTGGTGTGTTTGAGGGGGTCTGGGTGCACAGTGAGCCTCTGATGTCATGCTGCTGGTAATTTGTTCTGAAACAAGAGGGGAAATATTGCTGCGCTGTCACTGCAGTGTCAAGCTTCACACTGCGGGACAGATTTCGCTGACACGTCATATCCTCTGGAAAAGTCGCAACACAGTGCTATTCCCAACAGGGCTCAGAAATGGCTGGGGAAACATGAAGAACACACTACACAAATGAACAACAGTCAGTTACTTTAACTCTCTGACACATCGCTACATAAACTACCACCAAAATACGAATAAGGATATTAGAATAAGCTGCACTGTGAGTCTCTCCAATGAGCAACCTTCCCTCTCCCATGTAAAGGAGCCACACTGAGCCACCATCCAGAAATCAATGAAGCACTCCTCATAAAGGGATTGCCAAATTCAAGTCTGTGCAATTTGTGTTGTGATAACTCTGCAGGCTCATGCATGGAATCAATATGAAGGCCTGTGGCAAAAAAAGGAGAGGAGAGGGGGCTGGATGTTTATTGATTCATACTCAGCAGCATTAGAAGTGCAGAATTCGGAAGTGTTAACCTCTGATTGTATGTGCATTTAGATCCATTTAAAAGTTTATTTCACGCTGATGCTGAGGCTAATTTTTTTCCACATGAAAAAAAAAGAAGAAAATGGCAGGAAGTAGCGGGTTATGATAGAACCATCCACCCATTTGCCCTGCAGTTTGACCTTCTCAGACAACCACCCCACTGCTTTTTAAAACACATAAATCACAAAATAGACTTAGGCTGGTAATTGTGATTAAAAGCATCACCTGCAGAGCTGGCCTTCTAGAAGCTGAAAGAACCACCGACAACAACTTTCCAGGCAGCAGGTCATCGTCTAAATCTCCTGATGAAATCTCCAGTTTGAATTTAATAATGAACCCTTGACTCCTTGCATCCATCTGCTAAAACGCTGGGTCATAAATATGTTCCAGATTAGAGAATGAATATGTAAGAGGGGATATTAAGGTTGCCTTTGAATTATTTATGCTCTATCAACATCCCCTGCTTTATGTAACAGCTCAATGCATTATGGCAAAGCTGCCTTTTGTTTTTACCTGTGTGCCTGTGTTTTTTTCTCAGAAACCTTTAATTTACTTGGGCACACATTTTTTTTATATTTTTGTAGTTGTAATTAATGTTGAAGTCTGACATTTATACACTCAAGCAGGTGAGTGTTGATATATAGTAAAGCATTTTTTCATACTTACATGACACTGCAGTTGTGAAGACTATACAGTAAGTCAATTAACCTAAAGGGCAGTGTTTTTGCTACCTCCTCCCTTCTTCACTCTATTAAAAGAAAAAAACAAAAAACAGTGAAAAATTGCAGGCACTCTCCTTTTCATGGAAAATCATTACACAATCTGAGAGAGAATAGAATATTCTGTGCCCAGGCTTGCCTCCTGTTATTGTACCATTAATAACTTTTGCTGCTGCCAACGAGACAACACCAAGCTTGGTTGGAGAAGAGCCGACTAATGCAGTCAGTAAATTAAAACCATCGGTGTTCGTTTTCATAAGACAGACCGATCCCTGTTGTCAGAGGTGAGGCTTTTGGGGTTTTTTTTTTGTATTATTATTTCCCTCATCCTCCTACCCAGTGCATCTATTTGTGTTGTGTTTTTAAAAGTATGATCTCATTTCCCACTAAGCAAACAAACCCTTCAAAACTGCACAACACATCAAGCTGCTGTTGATGTTCACCTTGCTCACTGCAGGAGTTCGGGAATGAAACACTTTGTAAGAAGAAGTTGAGATTATAAACTGCTAAGAAAGAGACTGTCTCCCAAAAACATATATAAAATGCTTCTTTTTCTTTATCAATTAATACCATGCAAACAACCCTTCCTGCATTTACAATGTGTCAGGAATTACAGTGAGATGGAAAACTAAAGCCTCAAGGCAGTTAATCTTGCCAATCATCTCCACATACTCATTAATCTTGGTTTGATCAAAGAACCTTTTAAAAAAGTTGTAACTTTGTAATTAAAAACAAATACGTAGGGCCTTTGTAGATCACCATATACATAGATGTAATTTAATTATATAGAATCTCCAGCTTCATAACGAGGGTAGGTTGTTATAGAAACTAAACTTGGTGGAGCAAGGTTTTTGGAATATAATAAGCCTGGCTTATAGAAAATATATGAATATGGCCTTCATTGAAATTAGGGCATAGATTCAAGAGAAGAAAGGTCAGATTAAATAACATGCATTTTAGAGTCAATACTTCACATTTTTTCTAGTTGTGTGCTTCTCTTGTGTGTTAGTGCATCAACATCAGGAGTATAACCAAGCTAAATTTTACCGTGAGACCACAACTCCTAATCTGTGAAATTGGATGAATTTAAGTTGCCAACCAAATGGGATTAAATTGTATTGGCTGCAGTTTGCTGAAAGGGGGGCATGTGCAAAAGGAATGGATATGGATGTTACTGTATTAAAGAGGCCCCCATACATCTCACCCAGAAAACACAGTGGAGAGCATCCAGTGGGAGTCAATGGGCTCAGGGAGGCTGAAGTGCCAGCTCAGGAGAGAAGGCTTAACAAAGACTGTGTGGGAGGGCTTCTGTACAGTGTGTGCTCATGAAGTGGAGCATTGTCTCAAGTTTTCCCCCAACTGCCAACCCACACGTGTAGTCACAAACCCACCACCCTACATACACCTAATCACCATAAAATGGTCTGGCTCCCCTACACATTGGTAAACTGTGTAATTTTGCACATGTAGACAGGAAGACAATGTGAACTTCTCTAAGTACAAGAAGCCTTGAACTGAAGCACTATAAGAGTAGAAAGCATTTATGTATTCTAGACTGCTCTTTCTACCTGAACTGCTGCAGTAACTCATAGGAAATTAGTCGAAATATTTGCTTGCTCCAGGTTTTCTGAGATGGTGTAAATTTCCCAGTGATTGTTGCATGATGTTAATCATGATATCCATCAAAATCATATTACTGGTCACAGGAGACACTACTCAGTTGTATAATGTCTTCTGTGACTTTTGAGGAGCTTTGTTACTGTCGGTGATGCCATCAGGGTTATTTCTAATTGTGCTTGCAGACAATTTTTAATCTGCAGTGGAATGGAATTTCAAAGATGTGGGCGTTTATCAGGCAAGGAGGGTCAAATGAAATGACATGCATCATAGCAAATGTATGATGCAATGTCTTTGGAGGTTGACTAATACTAAGGAATACAAGTCAGGATGTCTCAGTCTTATTTTTAAAATCTGCCTCGTGTATGGCTCCAAGTATTAAATTTAAAAGGATCAGTTCAAATTAATTACAAAATAAAATCTCATCCACAATTGTGCCTGTCATGACAGACTGATTGGTTTAAAGCACCCAGGTTTTTAGACACATGTCTTGAGATTTTTGCGCATAACATAGTACAGCAGCTTTGAAGAGAATTTAATGTGTGCTGTTAAAATTACATTAGAGAAACTTAACAGCAGTGTGCTTCTCCAAAAATGATATTGCCAGTTAGTCTTTCACAGGGGCAATTTCTTCATTAGTAAAGTTGCTCTATGAAAACTGTTCATAGTGAGCTCTGCGGATTAACCAGTGATTTCTCATGGAGAGACACAGTTTTTTCTTAACATATTCATCACCATTATACTGGTGTGGAACACAGAGAAATTAAATCCAAACTATCTGCATGGGTAGATACTGCTAGAGAATGGGCCCTTTAATAAATTCTGAGCATATGCCTGACAAATACAAAAAATACAATGATCAAATAAAGGACCATATTTGATGTGTTTTTAATGCCCACTCACTTACAAACACCCAAATTATTCCAGCTTTCATTCTAGTGAGAAGCAGCTAATCTAAGCATCATAATTTGTAACACTCCATGCTTATCAGGTGGTATCTCAGGCATTATGGGCTGAAGTAATTAACTCAAGCCACCCAAGGGTAAAGGTGTTCATGGTATGGCATGGAGGCTAAGCCAGTCAAACTGGGGTTAATAATGAAATCAGATACAGTCCCTGTGGCGGGTCACATGCTGCTCAGCCTGGTCATGGCTTGCATGAAATGCCCCACTGTCAATTAAAACACTGCATCGAATAGTGAAATCACCCACCAGTAATTACTCCCTGCTCTTTAATGACGCATACTGCAGAGGATCATAAAAAATATCATTTTGTGTTAATTTCAGGGGCTGAAAAGTGAAAATAAATAAATCATATTTTCCTCAGTGTAATTTTAAGATGATTATTCTCACAATTAGCTAATGGTATTAAGAGATTCAAATCTCAACAAATGGACTTTGTCTGTTCCTCTCCTATGTTGTGTCAAAAAGAACACCGGTATGGGCACTGACTTCCAAAAATAATGAGTTTCTCTACTGACTTGATAATTGAAGATATAATGAGGGAGGGAGAAAAGACACAGAGAAAAGAAGTGTGTGTGTGTATGTGAGTGTGTGTGAAAGAGTGCCCCATATTTTTTGTCATAGCCCTGGGGGCTGGGCACATACACCCCCAGCACTGCAACCTACTTTTTACACCCCTCCCTGGAAAAAAAATGGCCCAAAGTGTCCTGAGCCCAAATCCAATCTGTTTCTTGTGACACCATTGTCATTTTCACTCTGTGCCAGCTCTGAGAACAGCTCTGCCACTTCCCCTAAATGGGCTGTGCTGTTTATCTCCATGTACTAATGTTGACTGTGAGTACATAAATTACTGTTAAGTAAACATGTAGACATGAAGTGAATAGCAGATAAACAAATCATGAAACAAAGGGCAGCTAGTTCAATAGATGCATCTGAAACTTCCTTATCTTCAAGCAGCATTAGATATTATTTTGTGCCTCTACATGTAATCTTTAATTATGTACTTGCTGATGCTGAATGGCTTTCTATTTAATCTCAATGTTTTATCAACTCAATTCATATGAGGAGCATATAAAAGTATAATTATTTTGTCTATTTTTCTCCCCCTTCCATCCCTTTCTTGGTGATGCACCTCCATCACACATATCGCTTCTGCATCTGCATTGTAAATTAAATTGAACAAGGGCACAGCATTAGGATGCAAATTAAAGACCTTCGAAAGGCATTCAAATAATGATAGGGCGAAGGAAACCAAGGGGGTGTTTAGAAAAGTATTGAAGTTTTGGTTGGCTGCCTTTATGAGTCCCTCATAACCATTTTCTAGGACTTCTGTCAACATGTTGATAAAATGTATTAGTGTCATTTACAAATGTTGTCTTCTGAGAGAAGGTGTTGTTTCCAAGCAAATATTGGCTCATTTGAAATAATTGTGTCACAAAAGACTAAATTTGATCCACCAGTACACATCAACTCCTCATGCAGGAGATAATTTTATGCCATTGGTAGAATTTCCCAGAGTGTTCAATTTAGATACATTATAAAAAAATATATGTATAATATTTCATTATGGCTGATATTTCTCATTTCTCTAGATGACAGTGCATCTGCCTACTTCTCCATTTGATTCCCTCTCTGGCATTAACAAAGTGTTCCTCACGTGTACAGATGGTATCTACGTTAAACTGTGAAGAAGATCAGCTTTATAAGAACATTTGTTCACAGATGTAATGTTGGCATCTTTTTATTGTGTTAACTGCACTATGAAAGCTATTGCATGTTACTTTAAGCTTTGCACAAATATTGACACAGTACAACTTTAAATGTTAGCTTTGCAGAGCTAAGATAATAGGTATGATGATGTAATATTGATATATAATTAACAATCTGTAGAAACATGAACTCAGAGCTTGTTAGATTCAATAAAGCGCTGTTGGTGAACAGTGTCAAACACAAAAAATGTACAAAACATTATTTCAGAAAGCTTATAATGTATATCAAAATCACATTTTAACACAGAAAAAACATCACCCCATTAGGGATTCAATGAGAATTCAATTCAAATGGAGTTTAAGGCAGCATGACTTGTCAAACTCGTACTCCATGCATATCGCTCTGTGTATATGAACCACCTTTTGTTAGCTATAGGTATCATGTCACACTGGAGCCATTTCAGAACACAGTTATGTTGAAAGACAGTGAGAGGGTTAGCGAGCAAGACACTAAACATTTCTCTTCTTTCACATTTTCTGACTCCATCCATACGTCTCAGCATGATGGTAATTGCTGCCAGCAGGTAACACATTCAATTAAACACCTTATTCTCAGATACAAGCAAAACATGTTTGTTTTTTTTCATACTGCAGACAGAATTGATTATAGTTAAATATCCTGATTTTGCATAAGACAAACAAACAAATTTCAATTCAAGGATTTTTTATCTGCAGGAGTCATGTACTGCTTTAACAGTCAAGAGAAGCAATTAAAAGCTTGCAGAGGGTTAACTAACACCCAGTGGAGCAAAATCGATGAGCAGCATCCTGCTTGAACTAATCACAGTACTGAGGGTGAAGCCAGCCAGCAGACAAGAAAAGTACAGGAAGCAATGACAGGGCTAATGGTTTGGAAAATTCTGCTGATGAATGAGGAGAAAAGGTTGTGACTCTCTCTTTACCCTCTCTTACTTACCTTGCTTCTGGGCACCATAATGACTTGAATTGGACACTAAAGGTTTATTTTGGATAACAGACCTTGGAGGGTTGTTAGATGTATGAACAGATTGGTTTACATGAATGTCAGATACTTTTACTTTATATTCATATTCATCACTTCAAATGAAAGATGTTCACCAGGAAAGTGGTAGTCGTAGACATTAAGACCAACTGTCATTAAGGCAAAATTGCTCCATAGCATTTTCTTTAATCTTCTGTGTAAATTACTGTTTAGAGCCTGTGAATTATTTTTTCCCCTCACTCACCCCACAGAGAAGCGTCAGCTATCATTTAGGGAAGCAACGAGCAAGCTAATGAAACCTCTCAGCATTAACAAACAGGACCACTGAAGAATGTTCTATCTGCATCAGGTCATTGTTTGATCCACAAAAGAGAGAAAAAAATATGAAGGCACAGAAAATAAAAAAGTCTTAGTTTCCTATTGAAGACAGCAATCTTGGCAAAAGAGTAAACAATGCAGCTCCGCATACAGCTCGGAGACTTCATGGAGCCATCACCATGGCAACCCCATTTTCTCTCGTCATATCTTTAATGAAAAGGTAATGAGAGAAACATAACAGTCCCAACTTCATTACCGGAGTAAGATTCAGCAATAAAAACTAAATCAGAGTGTCATTTGAAGGAGTAGCAGCAGTAGCAGCAGCAGGCCTACCTTAAAACAACAGCTATAGGAACAGGCTTCGATCACTAAGCACAAGAAGTGTTTGTGCTTGGTCAGCTGCTGATCAGATGACAGGTATCTCATTAGAGAGTTCATCATGTGTTGTTTAATTACCTTATAAAAGTAAATCTTAAAGGGCAACTTCACAGAGTTTCAACTTGAATCCTATGGTTCTACTTTGCAGAGTGCATGTATGTATATGAATAACTTTAAACTACGCTCTGCCTTCCCTACATTATCTTTATTATGGATCTGTAAGTCTTAGTGAAAATTAGCCATGAACATCTTTTTTATACACTAGAAACAGGCTTTTTCTCTTTAACATTTGTAGGTTTTTACTATGAATAACATAGTCATTGAGACAGGAAAAACTGAACATGATTAGAAATATAATCTACAATGTGTTTACATCATTTACATTTGTGTAAATTATCTGAGCTAATAATGTAAGTCTACAAAATGATAGAATCATAGTTTGGATTAATGACTATATAACAGAATACCAATAAATGTAATGCAAATCATTAATAAACATGATAATCATTAAAAATCATAGTGTCATGAACTCATTAAATTAATTATACACCGAGGACAATAAAAACACAGAATGCAGGTTTTAATAAATGAGCAGCAGCAGGCTACATATTCATACAGACAGGCATACTGAAAGGAAAAAAACACACTGTGCAGCAGTAACTGCATGTTTGCACAGTACGTTTTTGGAGAAACAAACTCCAATCCAACAAAAATGACCACAGCAACTCTAAAGTCTCACTGAAAGCTGATCTGCTGAAATAGATGTAGCAAAGAAAAGATGCAAGTGAGGAAAATGTGGAGGCAATTAAAGGAATTGGGATGCACCCTACAATTGCCTTGGTATGAGCAACCAGACCAGATCACCTGAACTGAACAACTCCTCCAGATGATGTCATGTGGAGGGGTTTTTGAGCTAGAAGCAGAAAGCAGACAGCCGAGAGGGACTGCTCAGTCTGGTGATAACTGTGAGATTGTCCCCATGAGTCCCAAGTTTCCCAAGTAATATGTAATGTCAAAGAGTTACACATTGTCAGTTGAGCCATTGTTAATATAAAAATATTGAGTAGTGCAGCTCTATGCTAAGGATCTACATAGAATTGAGCTTGTAAAGTCAGCGATTTAAAATAAAATAATAATATTAATTGCATGTGTAACACACATTAAATCTAGTCCAGATCACATTTCTTTCTCAAGAAATACAGGACTGAATGTTCATCAAATGCACAGCTGCTATGTGACAAAAAAAAAGTGTTTTCTCAGGGCACTGCATGTTAATGGTTTTCACAGTCCCACTACAGACAATGAGGATATTACATATGTCACTGGAAAGCGGAAAACAACATTTCCAATGATCAAATCCTTTCAGACAGTCTTTGCATTTTTACACTGACCTGGGGATTGCTTCTTGCATTTTATATTCATCTTGTTTGTTTAATTGGATATGACCTTCTTGAAGGGGTCGCTCTCCAGAATATAAGATGTGCCCCCCCCTTTCCCCTCGGTAAGGTAAGTACATCTCACATTTGAGTCTGCGTCTCACAGTTTACCTTTTTGTCCTCTGCTCATTATCACGGTAACCTAGTGAGCTGGCCAATTTTTCGGTCATAATGATGCATGGTATTCTGAAAGTAATTTTAATCTGGACCAGGTAGATCCAGCTGCCAGGTATCAAAAGTAGTCTTTGGCTGCCTTCAGCAGTGCACTCAAGTCACACAAAGTCCACCACTAGCCAGCCTTTCTCTCCTCCTCCCCCGACAGTGCTCAGACATCTTCCATGCATAATTAGGTAGAGCCCACTGAGGATAGCAGAGATGTGGTTTTTTTACTAAGAGGAGGATTTTAAAGAAGCTTAGCTTAATGTTGTATTATTGTTTTTATGCATGGAGGGCCTTGTTGGAGAGAGCCCTGACTGACATAAGATGTCATAAGATCGCACAGATTTGGCATTCTGTCAAGCAATGTTTTCACTCCACTGCAATTTAATTTTAACAATCTGTCTTTGAGTACAAGCCAACAAGCTAAAAGGCTCAATGTTATGTTATCAGAGTCAGCTGAAGGATATGTCATGGCCAAAATAAAAAGAATGGTAAGAATGATGCCCTGGGCTGTGTCCCAGATCTGAATACATTCAAAGATAATTGTGTGGAGTGACTGGACCACTGTGTTTACAAAGGCGCATTAATGCCAAAGCCAAGACAATTCAGGAAGGAAGAATGTACAGAGCAGCAGAGGGGTCTGTCTGTATGAATACATTCTTTCCTCATTGTCCTCTCAGACAGGCTGATCATTACTGGCTGGACACATGCTCTGGCAGCACCAGCCTTCATTATTATGCAGCAGTCGACACAGGTTTAACAAAGAGAAATTTGTCTAGCATTTGTTTATCTGGAAGAGCAGAGTCTGGCACAGCGATGCTGGCAGCAACATACTAAGGTGGATAGACACTCAAGTAAGTTGGCGGTTGCTCACAGCCCTGCAGCCCCCTACCCCCACCCACTCACCCTCTCGCACCATCCCTTCTCCACCACCATCACCCTCTTATGCTCCCCACAGGTGCACAGCTTTTTCTACCTCCCACATCAAAGAGACGGCAGCGGAGTGAGAGACTGAAGTGCATGGTGGCACAGAGTTTCATCTTCAATCGTATCCTGTATTCAAAAGAAGACGATGTGTTATTAATTTCCAGTGTATTCGGATTTTTATTCATAGGTGAAGTATTTGGATTTCGAAGGCCAACCTTTTGTCCAAAACAAAATTCAGCCAGCAGAAGTCTGACTACATTAGCAAAGAAAAGATTAAACAGATTTTTTTTGATAATGGTTCAATGCAAAGATCTTTTAGTGCAAGAATTCTGTACTGATAAAGTAAAAATATCAACCTTGACTTTCTCCCCTGAGGAGTAGGTGTGGCAGCTCTGAGTTAATGACAGTTTTTTCTACTCACGAGCTTTGTTGCAGGAGGAGGGGGGCATGTGGCTTGTCCTTGACCTTTCTGTGAACCAAATACATTAGGAGCTTGTTGCTGAGGAGATTAAAATCATGCAACAATGGGACAGCACATGAGCAAAAGGGCCAGGGTTTCCTAAAGACATGCCACATCAAGCTAAAGCTGTCTGTACAGAGTGGTAGTTTACTGTTACCATGCATATAAGAGGCAGTATCTATGCCTCTGTTGTGACATATTTCCTTGTTCAGTTTCCTGTCAGTGCAACAAAGGTCAATGTTGAGTCAAGCTATTTTTCTTATTTACATAAACATCAGATAAGAGAGATGTGTGTTCACTGTATGTTTTGGAGACATCACCACAATCAGCCGTGCTATGCCATCATACATCCAGGAGTGCTGTGAGTGAGACTGCACCCTTGTCTTATTACAGACAGCAGGTGCAGATGGTTAAAGGCAGGTGCTCTGGGAAAAAAAAGGAAAAGAGGAAGAAGGAAAAAAAGAACAAGCACCTGGTCCCTCTGTTGTAGCAGTCTGGGGCTGCTCTCAGTGTGATTAGCTTTGTTTCTCCAACAGAGCGCAGCAAGGAACAAGACCTACAACTTCATTAGGGCAGACCACAGCGCCCCTTCTTTTGCCTTTATCCTGCACTTGACTGCACTAAGCTAAAGGAGGACATGGTGCCTGTGTGTTACTGGAACGGGTAAAGCACTATAATCTGATGCATGTTAGTTCTACTGAGTTACAATGAGCATGCACTAAAAAAGCAATCACATGATATCACAAAGACCTACGCAGAAAGTGAAAGAAAGACCCCCAGAGCTGACCTGTTGAGCGGCAATAAGCTCACTCCTACAAGAGTTTGGCTGGGATTCAGTGTGGCTTTCTGACCCTCTCCTAACCTTGTTGTTTGAGCTTGAATGTGCACAGAGTGAGTTTGAGAGCTCTGCCCAGGCAAACCTTGTAATCACAACCCCTCGTTTCCATTTTCAGGATACTGTGGTGTAATTTCAAGCATGAACAGAAGAAATGAGTGCTAATATAGTGTGTTTGTATTGTCAGAGCTCGTATGCCCACAGATTTGCTTTATTCATGGCCTCACTTCATCTGCCAGCCAACCATTGAATAATTGAAGGAATTATCAGGCCAGGGGATCCAAAGCCCTTCAGAAATGTGTCGTGCCCCAGAGTAAAGCCTGCAGGAAAGGGAAAAAAGAAAAAGAATTCTGTGTGTGTACAGCTGCACAACACAACCCAATAATGTTCCACCTACATACAAAGACATACATACAAAGTTAAAACACAGCGGCTGATGATGCCACAAATGGCAAGCTTTGACTGGCAGAATATCAATAGCTCATAACAGCAGGAGCCCATGCATGTCAGATAAATTTATGATTCTCTCCAAACGCAGCTCTCCTATTTTCCTCTGCTCCAGAATGGGTGTTTTTGATGTAGCTAGATTTCACCATGCAGTTTGGCTAGTGTCCCTCATACAAAGAATGTGACTGACGCAACACTAATCTCTAAACAAAGAGACTGGCACAACTACTCCGCACAATTTCAGGGCTAGGAGGTGGCAACGTCATTCTCAATTTCTCAGTGCTTCTTCACGAGCTGTTCCACTTTCTCCGAATTCTCATTTAGATCAAACAAAACACTCCAGAAAGGAGGTGAAATGGTACCATTTAAATCCGTGACACACATGCACACAGGGGACCTCCTTCCCATTTTCTAAACAGGGAGTCATGGCAAGAACTTTTAAATTTGCTGTAATAAGGTGTGACCTACATGGGAGGAAGCCAAAGCCCAAGCTCCAGCTCCCAGCAAGATTCCTGCCTATTGAGTATTCCAAAATGTAATGCATGAACATTAAGGAGGAGAGAGCTTCTCCTCTGAAGACATAATTCTCTCATGGTTGACACACAACACTTCCTGGAGCATAGGTTAGAATACATACCACATCCTTCAAGGTGAAAAGCATGCAATATTTATTTTACTGATACACTATTTGGTACATTAAAAAAAGTTAGTGAAACCAGCCAGAGGTTGTAACATAATATAATCTCTTTGACACTGACACATGAAATACATTCCTTAACTGACATTCATGAATAATAGCAGCCATTTGGAGAAGAAAAACTCTGAGGTCTATTTTCAAATCGGTTTCAGCTGTGGTGCTGCAAAACAACTGCCCTGCTGTTTGTGTTGTCTGGAAACGCATTTCCTGAGCACAGGATAATATAACAGGTATGTTTAAGAAAAACTACATGTTGTACATGAAAGAAGGGAGGAAAAGATTTATAGATTGTGACCTGGCACACTTACTGACAAATAAGAAAAGGATAATTCATACTGCAGCATGACTTTGTCACAGGATGAAAATGTCTTCTAAGATACAGTATTTTTACTGTAGAGCAAATGTGTCAAGATTTTGTAAGGCTCCGTCAGAGTAGAATCTCAGGGTGAGGGTCACAGCCATTCACTGTGGCCAGGGTCAGTGTGAAAAGGATGGCCTATTCTCTGTGCAGGCTGGGGGCCTTGTTAAGGGTGCAGAGCGTGGGGAGAGCTCCTGCGGGCATCTCAGAGACAGATGAAGCCCTCACAAGTCCAAGTGAGGACAACATACCAGCCCTTTCCACGTGAAATCATAGCATATAATTGCTGCTGTCTGTGTATGTTTTGCCATCATTTTTTATTGGTTATGATGAAATTGTTACTTGAAAGGTAACTGTTGAGGTCTGGTTCTGACATTGCTACAAAGTCCAAAGAGGCAGGAAACATAAGCAGACGATAAGACCGGCTGTAAAATGCAGACATTGTGATGTGTAATAACTATGTATTGTTGGTAAGTGCCCTAAACGACAACATATATGATCGTTCTCTGATCTCATGTGGCTATAACCAGGATAACACTATTTGTCTGTGCCTTCCAAAACTGTTGCATTTCACAGATGGAAAAATAAACCTGTTTTATGATATGACACAATGCTATAGTTAAAGCTATTTTACTTTTTTGTAGAAATATGTTCCAACACTTATCTTATTGTGGAAGAGGCGCTGTTGATGCCTCCCATGAAGTCAGTTTGGAGTGAGACTCATCCTTCTGACGAATCAGAGAATTTCAATGATGTCTGCTAGACTGGCAGCACTGTTATTTATTGTAATTTGACATTACCTGACAAGGTGTGCAGAGTAGATGGTAGAAGAGCATGACAGAGCAGGGAGAAAGAGGGATGGGTGGAGGAGAGTGGATTAATTTTGATATTCATGCAGTAGTGATACTACACACTAGGTAGTATTTTTTTTAAAGTGTTTAGTATCTAGTATTTAAAAAATGCAATGCGAGGCTCAAAGCAATGTCTGTGCACACACTGTGGCAGTAGCTCCGGATGGGGTAAGGAGAGGATGGAGAACAGATGGCGTAAAATGAAATTGCCATTATTAGTCTCCATAGAGACTGCTGTTAGGGTCATCACCACATACGTAATACTCCCCAAAAACAGGTGCATGTCGCCACAATGAAAGGGGGGCCAGAGGATTAGGCTGAACAAAACTTTTAATTCCAAACTTGTACATTTGACCAGAAAACACTATTTTAACTCACAATCTGAGTTTTGTTGGAAAAATCATCTTTATACAATATATATGGATAGACTCTTTAACTTACATATTGCAGCTTTAAGATTTGATTAGGTTTTTGCACAAAAACAACTTGGTTAGGGTTAGAGAAAGATCATGGTTTGAGTTAGAATAGGTCAATTATTTAATTCAATTCAATATTTTTAGCAATACCTCCATGGGCTGCTAATTCATTGTCCTCTGCACATGTGAGTTCATATTCGATCCTCGTCACAAATTTTTGGGCAGCAGTAGCTCAGTTGGTAGAACAGTCATCTAGGAACCCCAGGGTGAGTGGTTGAATCACCGGTTCCTCCTCTGTAGTAGCACTGACATGTACTGTCTGGCAGCTGTCCAACAACAATTTCCTCAAGGGATCAATAAAGTATGTCATTATTATTATTAATTCCTAAAATCTGTGTTGGAACCCACTTAAAGAGGCTGAATGTGAGGTTGTGCTATTTCTGTTATTTGTTTTAGTTGTTCTCCAGTCTGGCTGCAGAATTCTTTATGAGTGACAACATGACAGCAACACAAATTGTCACATTTTCAAAATAATTCTGAGTTGATAAAAAAAAAATCCAGAGTGTATTTTTGGCTCATGTGATAAAGAGCCAAAGCTTTATCCTTGGATTCATTTTATTGATATTTGTCAAATCATCTGTTCTTATGGTCCAAAACTCCCACAGTATAACATATTAAAATGTCTATAAAAAGGAATTCCAGGCCATATTTATACTGAAAGTGAAACCCGGACACATGCGCAGGGTGGCATGCAACACAAAGTGAGACACCCTCCCCCTAATTTAAGTAAGGGACTGTTCAAACTCAACCATCATACTCCCCTGAGCTCAACCCCATCTGTTCCTCTTGTAGAAAGAAAGAGAAAAGAGAGTGAGGCTGGAGAAGAAAGCGGGGTGGGGGTGCTGAGGTGAGGAGAAAATCAGGGTGGGATCTGGAGACAGCCAGAGGAGAGAGATGGAGCAGTTGGGACAGTGTAAGTGACAAGAAGAAAAGAGGAAGCAGGAGGAAAGACAAACCCCAATACTAGGCTCCTTGACATACTCCTTGTTTGGTGCTTCTTTACATGTATGTGTTGACCACATTGCACAATGATTTCCCTCATGTCATTAAAGGAGTAGTTCACCAAAATTACAAAACAAAAACGTATTTTCTCATTTATCTCGACTGTGTTTCCGACATCTCTGCCTACACTGCGATACAGTGGAGATTAATTGAATTTCATTGTCTAGATAATTAATGTGGATAAACTGACCATTAAAATGGTTAGATAAACAAATCAGGAATTAAACTTAAAACTTTCTCAAGTGTTAGATATTTTTATGTGCCACCAGTCTTCTGTCCACCATCCTTTTAATTTTCTCTGCTTGGAGAAACCCTGCCACAGCACGTATGTTTCCTGTCACTTTCCCAGGCTTAATATGGAGGTGGCGGCCGGGCAGTCACTTCTGTGTGGCCAAGCGTAGGACAGCCTCATCCCTCCCCCCTTGACCTGCAGCTGTCACTCAGACTGACATTCCCAGAAAGCCCCTTGTTTTGTCTGTAAAACTCCTCCTTGCCCAAAGGTCAAGGTTCAGTTTGCGGCGGGTGGGAGAGATTCTTCTGTCACATATGGAGGGAAATTGCTTGTGATTGCTTGTGTTTACTGGGCACATTGTTTGTGGTATGATAAACATATCCACTTCCACACCCGCACCATTTGTTTATCAGGTATTTAGTCAATACCTAAATGCCTCATTATGCATAAGGCTACACAATGCTTAATTACACTTGCATGATTTGGATTCCTCATTCAAATTAGTCTGTTTGATACATGGACTATTCTCAAGAGAAGACATGTAATTACTGTACTATTTCCATTTGGTGTAGAGACTCCTACTTACATGTGTAACCAAGAAAGGATTTAAAGTCAAAGACACTTGCTCTATCGTAAAAAAAACAAACACTGATTTTTCTGTAGTTTTCCATCACTCAAAAAGTGTTCATTTTTCTTAACGGTATAATAACTGCATGGAAGCTTGGCTTTGTGACTTCCAAATCCTATTTACCTCTCCTGAACATTAAAGATCCTTAGTGAGAAGCTCTTTGCTCAAAACTATTTGATGATAAAGCTTGTGAAATATTGATTTGAATGTGAAATTGAGAGGCAGTCGTGAAACCATCAGTCAGTGTTTCTCTCTTTTAATGAAAACTTCTTTATCTAGGGGCAAGAGAAGCAGAAAGGGAAGAAAGGAGGCAAAGAAACCCATGTTGAGGAACACGTGAGTCTTGTGACAGTGCACATGTGTGTATACATTTACAAATATGCGTAACTATATGTATTCCCGTGTGTCTTCCCGTGTGAGGTGAGAGACTGCTTGATTTGTGAACCAGTGTAAACAAGCTAAAGCCTTGTTAACGATGCCACTCAGAGTTAATACGCAAAACAACTTTCAACTCAAAATACGCTTTTCAGGAAAGTCTGAATTCTACACTTATATCTGCAGGATAAATGCTGATCTGCACTCTACGTCAGCGTGGCAGTGGAATCTCTGGCAGCAGCTACAAATTCCCTTTCAAAAATAGTGAAACATAATGAAATGTACCACATAGTGTGTGTATACCCAGGTAAATGTATTTATATAACCTGGCATTTTAGAGGAAAAACACATATATTAGCCACAGTAGGCCTCTGACAACAGGGGACATGGTATATGGAAAGAATCCTCCCCTTTCTTACTGTCCTCTAAAAATATTCAAGAACTCACAAAATTTCTGCACAAGTACACATGGCAAGATATAAACCACAAAGATACTTAAACATCAATACTTAAATTGCATTAATAACAATTGGTCCATGATCACACATTTTCCATTCTAAAATGAATAAGCAGTTTCGTTCTGTGTTGCATTTCAGACAGCTCAATCAAAAAGTCAGAAACACTTTAGGGTCATTAAAAATGCAAAACATGCCAATAAAAATGTGAATGAAAACTACACAGAAAAATGAATACCAACGTTTGATAGAGCACAGACCTACAAACTGAAAACTGCGGGTTCATGGAGCAGTTCCTAGCTAACCTATTTCTGTGTGTTGACGTCCCCCTCTACTGGCCAATTTTCTTTTTACTGTAGCATGAAAGATGACTGTACTTACTTGAATGCCTAATGTGTTCTATATTTGTATGTTAATATACATATATATATATATTTATTAATATATTTACGCAACAGCAGGTCTCTGTGCTGTCAATGCTAATATCTAGTCTGTTAATGGTACAGTTAAGTCTGATGAACATGAAGTGCTGGTGTATGAACTGGAGGGGAAAATAACTCACAACAAATTAATTGTAATAATGTCTTAAAACTTTGGGATCCTGTCCTCTTGTGATATTACTTTTATACTATACTTTATACTATGATATGCATAATTATTTTGTTTTGTTTGCCTGTTAGTTTTTAGATGTGAGTAATCTATTCAATATGAGAGAGGCCCTCCCATCAATTTCACACATGAAACTTACTTAACTCATACGTAGCCTGTGAAAAACTGTTGCATAACATCTTCTGCAGGTGTGGAGAACTTTATAAAGAATATGAGTATATGACTTTTTATCAAGCAGGGAGGGACTATCAAAAGGATGATTTTGCTGGCACCAAACCAAGAATAAGAAAATAAATGTATTTTACATTTATTTTTAGCATGAACAGACATGAACTTAGAGCCAAAGGAAAACAGATCAGACCTAATCAAAAAATCAATCAATCATTCTAATATTAAAAAATAAATAATTAATCTAGGAGCTCACAATCTCATATGGTCAACCAAGCTGAAAACAATAATGAAAACAAAGTCATTTAGACGCTGTACATGCAATGCCAACAATTATTTCATAAACACATAATGCCAAGCAATACAACAACCTCAATGAATCCAGTGCACTGATGTAAACAACATATTCATTATACTGTCAAAGGGCCACGACGGTTTGTCTTACCATGGACGATCTGTGATGGAGACGCTCGCAGTTTCCATCCATGTGACTTTAAGTTGAATGTAGACATGATACCATTGTAATCCAGTGAATCTGCCAGCAGTGTCTTAATCCTGTGTATTGTCTTCTGGTGGTTTAGCTTTATTTAAGCCCGATCCATGCTTGTTTTGTGCATGTCTTCCTCCTTCACTTTCATTGCGTTGCACGTTGACAAGTTGATTATCTAACTTATCAGCTGCTATATGTTTTATTTCACCAAAATATTTCGAAGCATCTGCTACTGGTGGCACTTAACATGTCAAAGGTCAACCCCACCTACACTGATATAATATAGGCTAATGTAGCACCAACCAAACCAAAAATGCCCTCTGTTTGAGTGGGCCTGAGTATGTCAGACCCATTTGATGGCAAGACACCAGAAAAATTTATGGATTTGAATTGCTGTTGTGTTCATTGTGATTTTCACAGTGCAGTTTGAATATTGTGTAAGATGAAAAAAGTTCAATATGAAAAAAGGCTATGTTGTACACAAATGAACAATAAATTTAAACAATTCAACACCTTTCCCAAAAGGTGTGACTCCATGCCATATTTTCTACCAAAGGAGAAATCCTGAAATTATTTACTGTTTAAATTTACTGTGATGCTATCCTTGAACTCAACCCCAGTCAGTTATTCCTATGTTTTCAACACCACTTTGAGACAGAAATGAGGCAACAGTGCTGTAAGTTGTCTTCACACCTTGGCTGAGTTTGGGGTGATCTTTTTTTTGCATAAATGTGCTGCAGGAGTTTTATTCAATTTTCCTGTTTCTGAAGTGGAGTCCTGTGCCATGACACAGGTTTTTGTATCTCTCTGGGGCTGCTGGGGCTCGGGTTCCATCAACATGACTGATCTCATTTATCCTAGTCGCATCCAAAGAGGCCCGCGGTGTAAGGAATGGAGCTTCAATAGCAGCACTGTTAGTGCAAAAGCACAGATCATTGAGCTGTGCAATGTGGCAGCCGGGGACTCGGATGTGTGAAAAACAATTTGTATTTAGGATTTCTCTGTATGGGGAACTCCAGGGTGCAGGAGATGTATGGTGCTTCAAATGGGATAAACAAACCGATCACAAGCTTCCACTGCAGTGCATCATCTTCTGTGCAGGATTCAATATTAGTCCATCAATAATTCCTGCTGAGATGTCAAAAACACAGAAATTTACTGCAGCAACAAACATATGGCATGTTAGATTCAAACTAATTTAATTTAAATCTGAATTACAGAATATTCATTATCTTGAAGTGATAATACTCTTGTAAATACACTATTTTGTATTGTACTTTTTTTTTATTGTTATTGTTTTAGAAATGACCCACTCCTATTTCTTCCCTCAAATCTTTGAAATACCATGAAAATGACCCAGAATGACAGAATATTAGAAAAGTACGCATCTTCAGCAGGGAAAAATGAATAAGGCCATTTATTTGTATGCTGTTAAAGCCTTCACAGAAAGAGAAGCTCATTCTGTAAATGTGTGAGCAGACTCATCATCTCATGACATTCGTCTCCGTAGCTTCACATACCATGTCATTTTGTTCCTTTGATTGTAATTGATTTCTGCTTTCATTTATTAATATAGCCTATGGAGCGCCTGGAGCACAACGCTGGTTATCTGGGGCCCACCAGGAGCTTAATCTCCTAAGATGAGTTGAATTAATAAGAGTGTTCTAGTAAAATATTGATTGCAGAATCAATGTCTGTTTCTTTACACCATGTTCAGATGATTACTATAAAACTGAACAGCATTAAGTAATAAGGCAAATTCCCTTTTCAATCATTTTACTTCACTCTAAATTACAGTACATAACCCATTTTTTCACTGATAGTCTTTAAATATTTAACAAGCTTTCATAGCAAGAAGGAATTCAAAGAAATGGATCACAGGAAAGATGTATTCCATCACCTCCAGATTTCTATTGATAAATCAACCTAAAAAACATCAGTTAAAAATATTGCATCCTTCCCAGCAATGTAGTGTGCAAATAAGAAAAAAAGAGGAATCTGAAAGAATCCCTGTTGTTAATCCATTGTGTGCAATGACATACCTTTTACACAGTTTCATAACATTTTCCTCTTCTGTGCCGTTATAAGCATTGACATTATTTCACATATTTTTGCAACAGTGTGCTGTCTCAAAGCAAGTTTCTGCAGTGCATTTAAACACTCAATCTTTACAGAGAGCAGCCAAGCTAATCATGAATACTGTATGAGTCAGCTACATTATACTGTAAGTAGAACTACTGTATGTGTGTAAAGAATATGTAAACAGAGGTATTAGCATAGTATTGTACACTTTGTTCTAAAGATCTTTATCATAAGAGGTTGTTGAGGATTATTTTCATGGGCGTATGCTTTTGGCACCTCTAAGTGAGGCATAGCAGCTGTTAAATATTAATAACACAGATCAGTAAAAATCAGCCAATAAAACACTAATTTTTGTCTTAGTCAGATAGATTGCACAATAAACAACAAAGAAGTAGACACACATACTGTATGTGAACATATATACATAAAACAGTATCAGTTAATCGGTATATGACATCAGTAGGGTTTCAAATTTCTGCTTCAGCACCCTCAGTGGGTTAGTTTGAGTGCAGTGGGATGAACGTCGCAGATGTCGAACCAGTGTTGATCCACCTCCTTGTGTGGCAACAGGCCATTACGTGGCAGAAAGGGCCAGCGCCAGCGATCCCGGCTACCCACCACCTGCCAGAAGCGCGTGCCCTTAAGGAGAAACACAGCATTGTGGGTGTAGGAGAAGTAAGCAGCGTCAATGTTGCCATCTGGATGGTCCCTGCTTACTACTGGAGGGAAAACATCTTTGATGTTTTTGGGGAAGCCTCTTGCCAAGGTGTTGGCTTCCACATCGAATGCATACACCTGTTTGAACAGATAATTGTTCCCCTATTATATAGAAATCAATCCAATTAAAACACGCAAATCACAGAGGAAGTGTAGCAGGTTTGTTTGCATGAATACATGATCTCATCATGCTGAGAAACTATGAATTAACTTGGTCTGTCCAAGTCTTTCTTATCGTAGATCCATCTGTTCTACAAACTAGTGTTGTTTGGATTCAGATCACACTTAGAAACAGTGGCTTTAATGACAATTAAGTCAGAGCTGAATTAAAATTTTAAAGGGGCCCCATTCAAAAATGAGCCGTGGATTCCTATGGGTTTTCCTTTATACCTCCCCATTTGTCATGTGCCAAAGAGAAGAAAAGGATGAAATTCTTACGAGAGTGTTTTTGAAGAAGTATATGAGGGAATCTCTCCTGTCATAAAAGGCTGTGTCAATGGGACCAGATACTCCTGGGAATCTTTTAGAGATTAACATTGGATATCGGCGACCTTCTGGATCCTGTTGGAACACCTCATCATTCTCATTATTGTACCTCCAAAACTGAGTACCTGTCAAAAAATACAACATGGTCTCAATGTATCTTTAAAGAAAATGATTACCCTGCTCACAAGCGTAATATCTTTACACATTTTTTTAGACTACCTTTAAAGAAATACATAGCATCTCTTTTTCTTGACCACACATGCACATATGCATCCACTCCATCCATAGGAATCCCACGCCAGCCGATCTGCAGTGCAACTGGGTCGCCATAGCGTGTTCGGTTATTTTTGTTCTCATACAGCCAGTACCAGCCGTCTCTCATGAAGTAAGTGTTAAAGCGTATGACCACCTCCCCATAGGGTGTCTTCTCCTTTCTGATCCAGTCAAACACTGTGTTGAAACGGCCCTTACAGTCACCTGGAGAAAGAGAAGTGTGGTTTTCTATCAGCCTATGACTTGTCTGAAGAGAACTAAACTTAATTATCTGTTGGTCTGTGCATCAATGTATCCACTAGATGGTGCTGTTACAATGTACCATAGAGGTGCTGTATAGCTTTCCTGTCCGTCCAGTCCATCTCAAAGCCTGACTGATGGGGCAAATAGCTGGGCTGCATTATAGATCCAGGCCTGTAAATGTGGGGAAGACCCAAGACGTGGCCAATCTCATGAACTGCCACCTATCAGAAAGCAAATAATAGTGTTGTTATTATAAAAAACCTTTGACAGAGTCATTGATTACTGTTTTTATTATAACACCTGAATATTCCTCTAGCCATGCTGCAGTATGCTTACTTTAAGAAGGCTGATCCCACTGCCAGCATTGGGAGCAGTGAAATGTTCGTCATCATCAAAATGTATATCACCCAGGAACCAGGCATGGGCAAATTCTTGACCACTGCCATCAAACCTCTGATTGCATCCAAGATGCCTTCCTGTGTGGATTAAAGTGACAGATGATTTTTTAAATGAATCCTTCTCTGTTTAATGACATAAAATAGTATCTTAAACCAACATATTCCAGCTCTGTGGAACACTGATAATGATCATTACTGCTGATGTGTTGGTTCTTTTCATTAAATTTATTGTTGTACTCTTTATTGTTGTCTTAAACTGGCTAAATCACAGCATTTAATTGTATCATTCTACTAACACACTTTGGACTACCTACTACGACCTGTTACTTTGCTGTAAATATCTGATTTGGTGAGTGAGTGAAAACCCTTTTAAATATGGCTTTTTAGCAATGTTTTGGTGGTGAGATCCACATGTATCAGCTCACACTCACCTGTCCCAAATCCCAGCCTGATATCGACATCCTCCAGCGGGGAACGTGTATCCTCCACAAACTCCAGCGGAGACACTTCACTCCACATCCTGAAGGCCAGTTTGAGGATGTACCTCTGCTCTTCAATAGACAGCTGACTGCTGTAACCTTCTCCTATCAACCTCCATTTCAACACTTCTTTAGAAAAAGCCATGTAACCAGTTTCACTCAAATCTCTCTTGGGCCTGCTTCTGGATACAAGAGTGGCAAGGTGACGTTTCCTGCGTCGCACTGCTTCACTCTGATGTACGTTCCTGCTGATATTGACCATCTGATTGTCTACGTCGATATCATGTGAACTGTTCAGAGAAGTGTTATTAGAAATATAGTCAAATAGGTCAGTTGTGTAGTTCACATTAGAAATGTTTACAGCCCTTTCTGTATCTTTGAAATTGAATATGTCATCTTCAGAAGAGTTTGCAGTACCAAAGAAAGTATCACTGTTATTTGCTGTGTTGTTACTTTCCTTCTCATTAAAAGTATCACTGGTACTGCTTTCAGTATCTGATGCAATACTGTTCTCAGGTGTTACATAGGTGTTCAGATCAATCTCCTTGTCAGGGACCCCACACCTCGGTTTGTTCATCGCCACCTTGGTGGCCTCATCAAACACACCTGTCACAGGCAGGCCCGACAGCTTCTGAAACTCTTTAAGTGCTGAAATAAATGCTTCACTCTCCGTTGGTTTGTTGTAGTCACCACCAGTGTCCCTTGAATGAGGCACTGAGATCCCTTCCTGGATCACAGCACCAGTTAGGTCCTTCAGGAAGTCATCACTGAAAGCATTATCTGACTCTTCAAACTGGGTCTCCTCCCAGTTCACAGGCTTAAAGAATCCATATCTGGAGAGAAATAACTAAAAAAAATATATGGGTTAAATTATATTTGGGTCTTGTATGTAATGTACTGTAACATATATAATATGATTTGAGAGCTTATATTACCTCTGCTGTATACTCATCTGCTATAACCTCAGCTTGATGAGAACTAAGGGCCTGCACATCAGAATGATCCCTGTTGTGGAAAAGTTTCTCTGCATCAGCTGAGCTAATGTTCGTCCAAAGAAGCAAAATGATCAGCTGGATAAAAGTCAGCATCGTGGTGTTGGCTTACTCCTGAGATTATGTTCAAGTGAGTTGATGGCAAGTAAGAAGCTGCACTTCTTTATAGGCAAATCCTGAGTTTCTCCACACCCGTCTGTAAAGGTGTGACTCTCTGAAGGTTCCTCCCTTTGCTCACCTTTGTGTGAAAAGTAAACCTCTCTTTACTGACTACTTGACTGCATGTATGGATGTGTTATACACACTCCATCGGTTTTAAATGGACTGTTGTTGACCTATGGAAAGAAGTGAAAACATTCCCTTTCATGTGGACAATAACAGTGGTATAGGGCAGCATATGACCACTGCCAGCACCTGTTCCGAACAACAGTTCGGCTTACAGAGAGGAGGTAAAAGCTCAACAACCTCTGTCTACAAGACCAAAAAGATTGTGTTGGACTTCAAGAGGGTACAGAGTACACACAGACTATGTCTATATTCGTGAGACACCTGAGAGAGAACTTAAAGCTGTTGAGAGAGTCAACAGTTCAGCAAGGACTTAAAATGGACAACACATTTTGAGTCAGCCAGAAGGACTGTAAATCAGTGCCTTTTCTTCTTCAGGAGACTGAGAAGGTTTGGCATGGACAAGAGAATACTCTGTAACTTCTACAGGTGCACAATCAAAAGTGTCCTTTCTAGCTGCATCACAGCCTGGTATGGGAGCAGCTGTAAGCAGGACTGAAAAGCATGGCAGTTATCAAACCAGCACAACACATTGCTAAGTGTGAACTGCTGTTCATGCAGGACCTCTACACCCAGAAGCATAAGGATAGCAGAAAAAAACAAACATCAGGGAAACGATACAGAAGCATCAGAGACAGATCCTGCAGGGTGCCAGACTTTTGAACTCAGGAACTCTATGAACACACACAAGCCCACATACAAACACAGTCATGTCTCACTATACTTGTGAGGACACTCATTGACATAATGCATTCCATAGCCCCTTACCCTAACCATCAGAACTAAATGCCTAACTCTAAACTTTATCCTAACCCTAACCTTAAAACCTAGTGTTAACCCCGAAAACGCTCTTTAAACTTGTGAGGACCAGCTAAAATGGAAATAAAGACATGTCTATGTGCGCACACACACACTCCCATTGCTGAATATATACTGCATAAATATTACATTTAATACACTTTTAGATTGGAGATTGGACTAGCCAAATTTCACTGCCCTGTGGTATTTCTGTGCATGTGACAATAAATCTCTTAACCATCTAATCAAACACACCTTTGAATATTTTACAATGAATAATCATTAACCACCAGACTTTCCATATCAATACACTGACTGAAATTTATTTCAAAAAACAAAATTTTACATTTATTTTCCTGAACAAGCTTAAATTAAATACTGTTAAAGCCATAAATAAAAATATTATATTGGCTTAGAGGCTATTTTTCTCAGTGCATACTATCTGATGTATACATAGATAACTGGCAAGAGGAGAAGAAAAACAGATATATGACAATGCATATAAATAATGCAAAATATACAAACAGAGAGAATAAAGGGCATGGAATTAAGCACTGTGGCCTGTGGGTGATTCTTGTAGAGCTTTGGCTATCGCTGCAGCCAAGTGTTGAGGTGTTGGCTTCTCTGCAGTGCAGCTGACACGCAGGCCTTCTGCTATCATAGCGTCTTGTGTAGTAGGCCCTATAGCTGCAAACTGGAAGCATAGAAGTTTAAGTGATTGTAGACGGAAGTGAAGATCTGTTAAGTGCTGCACATTCATGCATTTCCATGTGTGTGACGATGAGTAGACTGTACCTTTATTTGCATCAGTTGTTCACCTGACAGCCTCTGTACCACTTCTAGGCAAAATTTCACTCCTGAGGGACTGAAGAAAGCTATGCTGGCTGGAGTCCCCTGTACAGCAAATGTGAGACACAAAAATAAAGAGTTTCTACATAGTTATTTGTCTTTAAAATGACTCTCTGAAGTGTAGTAGAGGTGGGGTTTTACCTGCTCTGTGAAATAATTCTTAAGATTTTTCTCAAGATCTGGATGTTCCGCCGTTTGATAGACAGTCAGCATCTCTAGGGGCACTCCTGGAAACAAAGAAACAGATCTCCACAGTGACAAAAGTAATGCAATTACTATTTTATAATTAGTTTAACCCCAGTGGGACTTTTATCACCCTGAGTTTTAATCGGGAGTCAACAGGGGGAAATGCTTACCATTTTCCCTTAAAGCCGTGGGCAAGACTTCTCTTTTGATTGAGCCACAGGGGAAAAAAAGTGGTGGAATATTTGTGTCCTCACCTACAATAGGAATTAAGTATAAGGTCATAAAGTCATATTAATCTAAACTGTGCAAAATGTTATAATAAGTATAAAATCATATCATACGCTCAATGATAACACGTGACAGAATTTCTGCTGTCCCTGTGTCCTCGCCCAAAGGGTTCAGTCCCAGACTTTGTACTGAGCAGAAAAAAAAGAAAAGGAGAGGGTTTGATATGAATGTTCTTATGACAGAGAAAATATTACATATATTTTAAATCATCTTAAAAAATCCTATAACAACATACACAAAAAATAAAAACTGACAAAGACACAAACAAAGAGATCCGACTGTTGATGTTTCCTATGAAGAAAAAAGGTTAAACGCATGTCAGGAAGGTGCTGCACCTGCTCGTCTTCTAAAGGCCACATACATTCAGTGTCTGTCACAGCAAAGTGTCACTTGTGTACAACCTACTTCCAAATGACTTCACGCATGTCTGTGAGCACCAGGTGCCTGCCACACTCTGCTGCAATTAGCATTAATGTGGCAAAGGTTTATGAGAAACACCATGCACAAAGAATACAAAGAATAAGAGAGGAGTGTTGTTAGATGTGACAATAACTCACCTAATGCAGCAGTTGCCTTCCCAACCACATAGATGGACTTGGCGTTCCATTTGTCCCTTACAGAGTTGTTCCACTCTAAATCAATAATTAGGGAAAAATACAACATTTAATAAAGTTTACAGGCAACTGAGATAGACTTATACAGTATCAATGCAACAATTAAAATGTTTTTGAAATGTATCCTCTCACCTTCTCTTCTTTCTTCTGCTTCTAAGCACTTCTCCACAGCTTCCACTGCCCTTGGACTAGTAAATACAAGACCTCCATATTTTTCTGGTTGGAAAAGCTTAAAAATAAAAATATCTTAAACAGGCCAGAAGACATGAAATATTAAAAACATAAATTAGATTTAAAAAAATATATGTTATACAGCATTAAAATAATTTACCTTATCTGATAATGTGTTTAATGAGACAAATTTAAAAGACAGTACAGGAATTAGGGTTGCTTTATGACCACGTGATGCCAGCTCCTGGGGAATCAAAATAACTTTTCAGTCATATACAAAGCATTTAAATTTGAGTACTTTTATATCTGAACTACCACTGATGCTAGCTGATGTTGACTCTACCTTAATGTATGGATCAGCTCCAGACTCTGCATCTCTTGGCTCTTTAAGAAGCAGTACGTGCATCTTGATTGTGACCTTAAAACACGGAAAAAGATCATAGAGGGAAATTACAATAAGACAAAACAGAGTGGCATATGAATGCTGCAAGTGGGAAACTCAAAACTGCCAAAAATTTTCAAGACAGTGGGTGTGAAGGCACTGAGAGCTAAGCTACACCCTAAAACTGTCATATGCAACCTGCTGATAACAGTGCTGCGGAGTCAAGACGGTTATTGGACTGTATATGAAGAGAAAACAATCAGCTGTAACGCAACACTCTTTACTTGAAATCGTATATGTGTAGGTAAATCGTGTTTGTTATTGTTTACATTAGCAATGTACAATGTGTTAGTTCAGCCAGAGTATTCATTCTCTTTACATACCCTGTCCGTTATGCCCGACAATGATAAACGACAAGATATCTTGCTCGTTTGGTACGAAAATATGATCTACACGATGGTCAAAAATACAAAATATTGCAGAGAACTTATGCTACCTTGGGTTGTTCATTCAGCTGAGCTCCAGCCACGAACAACAAAAGGATACATAACATTGGAGATTTAACTAAGCTGTTTAAAAATCTAAGTCTATGAAAAACATTATTTATTTCAGCATTACAGCACTAATAATAAAACATTAATAATGATACCATATAGTGGAAATACATGTTTACGACCATAAATTCCCAATTTAGCAACATTTTGAAGAACTACCACCCCCCGGTATTAACATGGTCTATTCCATTTTGCCAACCGGATACAAGCCGACATGGAGGCTCCGAAGGTTGCTACGGCAAGCGGCAGGACGTGTACGTTTGGAGCCATGATGGCGGCTTTAGAGTTAGAGTTTCACAGCTTCTTAGCTGCCTGGTGCTGAACCATGAACTTTCCCTGCCCACTCATTTGACATGTGTCGTGTTTCATGTTTGCAGCATGGCTTCATCTGCTAAAAGGAGAGCAGTAGGTTTGGGTGAAAATCCCGAAGAAAATGAAAACAGCTCCGACGAGAATCCGGAGGAAGATGACGATTCCGGGGAGGAGGATAGCGATGCATCAGAAGAACAGATTAACGAGGTAAAATAACAAAATGACCCTTGATTGGCCTTGCTAGCTAGCTAGCTAGCTAACTCAGCTGGTGGCTAACGTTATCAGGAAGCCACAAAAGCAGTGTTTACCACTGCTGTCAGACACGTTTAAAGTATTGTGTCTAAATTATCTTGAGTACACAATTTCAGAAATAGTGCTAACCTGCTAAATATGAATATAACGTGAGCGTCAAATTATTCTGTAATATCTTCACTAATTAAAAGCAGTTGACTTGAGTTTAAGTAAAAAAACTTAGTTAAAAGTAGAGTTTGTAATTTAACGTTACTCAAAACATGAACATGAAGCAGCTATTATATTACACTAACAAAAGTAATACTTACAATACAAACAGGCTTCCGTTTGTTTCTGTTGTTTTTTCAGCTTCTTTACTTTTTTTGTTTCACATTCAGGAGGTCATTGTGGATTTTGAAGCCCACGCCATTTCAGACAAAGACTTCAATGGCATCAAGAAACTCTTACAACAGGTCTGGGACAGTATTTATGTTTAGTGTCCAAATGAACATCTCTCGTTTTAGGTGTTGGTATGGCCTTACTGACATCGCTTCTGTTTTCTTCGGATACAGCTTTTCCTGAAGGCTCATGTCAACACATCAGAAATGACAGACATAATCATTCAACAGAATCATGTTGGAAGTGTCATCAAGGTGACTTGGTCAATAGTTTAATGCCCCTTCAAATTTCAGAGCTGGCACGTTTAAAGAGTTTCACCTCTAACATGTGTTCACTTCTCCCTTCATTTTGTTCAGCAAGCAGAGGTGCCAGAGGACAGTGATGACGATGACCCAGATGAAGTGTTTGGCTTCATAACGATGCTCAACCTTACAGAGAGAAAGGTAACATCACTGACATCTGCACACCAGCGTGACAGACAACTTTGCAATCATGGGCTGTGACACTGTAGGGCATTAATATATGTGTGGAACTAGTTCATTTTAAGTTTCTGTATGTGTTTGCCTGTTGCTGTTGGCAGGGTGTCCAGTGTGTAGAGGAGGTGAAGGAACTCCTCGTGGATCAGTGTGAGAAGAATTCCACCCACAGCATGACTGAGCAGCTAGAGGAGATCTTCAATGACACCAGCAAACCTGTGGGGCTACTGCTGAGTGAGCGTTTCATCAACGTACCTCCACAGATTGCTCTTCCACTGCACAAACAGCTCCAGTGAGTTCAGATATAAATTTAGCATCAATTAGTTTTATCTCTTCACTTGAAGCCACAGGATCCTGGAAGAATTGTCTAGTATTTTGGATTGTTTGTGAGGACAACAGGCCATATATATAGACACAACACTCCTTTTCAGCGTTGAAATTGTCTGAATTAAAGAAATACACAGTGAAAAGTGATTTATTTAGACATCTACAGTGCCCTTTGTGTTGTTTTCAGTTTCAGCTGGATTTTGGGCAGACTTGATTTAAAGACAAGGCAGCATCGCTCTGTGTAATGATCTCGCCTTTGATACAGCCACTCCTCTCTGCTGAAAGTAGTAGAGTGGCAAGTATCTGCAGCCTTTGTTGTGCACATGTGCTCTTGTAAAAAGCCGGTTAGAAACCTGGTTACATGTATACATGGCTAGAAATAGGAGTTGTCTAGGAGAAGTCTTCCTTGGGAAATCAGGTTTCTCTAAACCCCAGCCCCATTTACAGAAATCAGGTTTACTGTTTATTTGACAGTTAAGACATCAACTTACTCAAGACAGCCGACTGTAATCTGGTTACTTAGGTGCATGTAAACACACTGATTGAGAGGACATTACCACTGTATTTGAGAGCAAAGGGACGCTGCCACCAGGTGGCATCTGTACCTTGTAACAACAGGATTGCTGTTGACATTCTGAAATTCATACCCAATTAATAGCTAAAGATGTATCTGTTGTATCTTTGTTGTTTGAATAGAAAAAATCTAACTATCCTGTGTCATGGCAAAAAATAAAAATCAGTCTTTTGATAATGTGGACTGCAGGAAAATAAACTGAATGTAATTCTGCCCTCCAGGAAAGAAATAGCTGAGGCTCAGAGGACAAATAAGCCCAGTGGGAGGTGTCACTATTGTCTAATGATCAGCAAGACCTGCAAAGAGGTATCCAAGAGTATCCCAGCCAGAGGAGGAGCTCCCAAAGAGGAATACATGTTTGTCAGTGCAGAGGAGGAATTTTTTTATGAGGTAAAATGAAGTAAATGCTGTCTTAGATGTCTAAAACAAAATGGTCTCATATGATGTGTTTTGTCTTGTGTAATCATTATTATTTAATATATTTGTGTATGTCCAAACTAGAACTGAGTGATTTAAAATATTTGTATTTGTGTCTAAATATTCTTTAGTTTTAAGCATTGTCTGTGTTCTTCTCGCAGCAAGCCATCATGAAGTTCCACTACTCGGTCCAGGAAGAGGCAGACTCCTGTTTGAGCGGCAGGTGGTCGTTTGATGACGCACCCATGAAGCCTTTCAGGACAGTGATGCTAATACCAGCAGACAGAATGCCTGCCATCATGGACAAACTCAAAGAATACCTAACTGTGTGAACCTCTCAATAAACTAAGATACATTTACATACTGAAGACTTTCAGGCTCATGGAAATGGTTCGCTGGGCTCTTAAGAGCCTCTAGAAGAAAATGCCAGCAGTGCCAGGTTTGCAAACCTGTACATGTTGCACAGTGATGTGTTCTATTTCAGCAATTTGAGTTTTTTAAAATTCCAGTTTCACCTTAGATGAAAAGGAAATATATACCCTCCTACTACTACAAATGTTATTTCTATATTGTGTGAATATTAACAGAAATGTACCATTAAGTCAAGTTTTTACAAAGACCTTTGTTTATAACAAAACTGGGTAATTTGATGGTACAACTCCATAAATTTAAGAAAAATTGATAGAAGTTCAAGGTTCTCCTTAATCATAACTTGGTCGGAAGCAGATTTTCACATTTGGATCTGGATTGTTGATGTTAAATCAGACCTTTGCATAATCAGCAGCAGATTATTGTATGCAGTTTGTGCAAATCGCCATTCTCCAGACAGTTTATTAAATGTTATTACATATTAAATACAGTATACATTTGTATATCGTGACAGTAATTTGCTTTCTTAATCTGGCAGCATGTGAACTCCAAATGTTTATATCCCAAATGCAGACCCAGGAAAATACATTAACCTGAAGAGATAGGTGCTCAAACACCTGAAAAGGACACTTTTGCATAAGAAATTAGCAAAAGGAAGCAGAGGTGAAATTACAAGCAGCAGCTTATACACGCATCGAAGTGCTAGACCATCTCTTTGAATCAGTCTCTTCACAGGAGATGTGAGGGGATGTGCTTTTCTGCCCTTTAAATGATTGCAACAAACATCCATCTGCAGCCCCTCTGCTGCTCATTGAAGTCTAAAAATGTTAAACAGCAATGAGGGTACCTGCATTTCCACATAGTGTTGGTGAGGAGAGCAGAGCAGGAGAAAGGTAAGGAAACATCTTTAGATGCTGGTACTCAGAGAAACAGAGGCTACAGATGTTGTATTACACCAGAACTGATAAGTGTTCACAGATTTATTTTACTAGTTTCTTTATATATGACAACAGTTTCACCTTACTGGAAAGATCGGCATGTGACGGAGTACATAAACAACACCATCAAACAACTATTCAGCAGTTTGACAAACCAATATTGCAGTCTGGTTTGCGTTGATTAAATATTTTACAAGCAGATGCCTGCATTTAATGAAAAGATTGCAGCCCAAGATTTCACATTCATAGCTTCAGATCACTGAATCACACATCTGTCATAAGTCTGCAGTGACACTGCACAGCCATTGTTGCTGTCACTGATGACTGTGGTGGTTTTTTGTTTCCCATCTGGGTCCAACATGTCTTGCAGTATGTCTTTGCTTTCGCAAGGGGGCAGATTGTAGAAGAAATACAATGGTGCCATTTGAATGAATCTAAACGGAGAACCAGAAATTTGATGTGGAAAATGTGAAAAACAAGTAACATTATTAATATTAATACTTTTTTTGTAAAAAAATAAAAATAATTAAAAGTAACTACTTTGGAGATGTGAAGATGATTAAAAGATTTGAATTAAATTAGTGACCAAATGGCTCAGTTTTACAACAATAAACAGTCAACACATGGTTGTCCCCCCAATGTATTGCATAAAAAATAAGATGACAACTTAATCTAATCTGTCTGCACACATGGCATATTTGATAGTAGTCTTAAAAAAGTTTGACTTACTGCTGAGGGGAAATTTCAGAGACTGTTTTTATGCAGTTGTTCTCTGACAGCGTGTACTCATGGAAAACAACCCACTCCGGCAGTCCGATCTTGTGCGACTGAGAACCATAGCTGGAGAGTGGGTGCACCTGGGCAATGTGCTTGTGTGTCAGAATAAAGTAGTTTCCAGACCCGTCAACATCTCGACCAATCTATGAAAAAATAAAGACACTGTAAACTTGAGTAAAGTTGAATTAGTGCAGGCAAATTAATTAATACCGACTTATCCATATTGTATACCTGCATGAAAAACCCAGCCAGCAGAGCTTTTTTGACGTTGAGGGTGTTGGCCTTGGTTCCAAATGACGGTTCAGAGATGGGAAGCTCAATCCTGTTCAGAGTCTCAGTCAGTTCTGATCTAATGGCCTCAGCTGTCTTCAGGGCAGAGTGATCCAGAAAATAATCCTGGCACCACTTTTCAGCACTGAAATCTGGTAAAATGCGATCGAAACAGATTGTTTTCGTGTACAAAGTACTTTTAAAGAACCTTAGTGTATGATTTGTGCTTGGTAGAATATCACTAGGTTCTGTGTGTTACAGAGGTTACATTTGTTTTACTACAGTAAAGAACAGATTCAGTTAAGTTCATTTATCAGAGCAAATGTGTCATGCTATATTGCAAAATGTTGAAAAATGTACTATTTTATTAAAGGTAGGTTGTGGTCACAGACTTGTCTTACATAGTTCTCTCTGGCTTTGTTTGAAGGCATTGTAGATGTTGATGAGGGTGAAGTGATCGCCTTCAGGATGCTGAAGCTTTCTGTGACACAGGGCTGCCTCGTGGCTCATGCCAGCAGGTGGCTCCAGGAAGCAGCTCGGAGCTAAAAGGTGAGGAAACGATGAGGTCAACATCATTGAGAACAACCACTCTAACCAAAGACCACCTGGTTCAGTGTCTGAAACTGCAACTTTTTACATCTGCAGATGTCACAGCAACGTCCATATGGTGAGTCAAACCAATCAAAGGCTTTTCACTCATAACAGGTCGTGTAACTGTAACAAAGCTTATTCTTATACACATACCTGACAGCATTGCTGCAATCGTCAACATCTCGCTCACACAGTCGAACTCGCAGGATGCTAGCAGAGCTTTGGCCATCTGAGGGTCTAGAGGGATTTCAGACATTATGATGCCGATCTCAGACAAGTTGCCGTCATTATCTAAAGCCGCAAGGTAGTCCAGCTCTTCCAACGCCTGCATGAGACCCTCAGGATCTGCCAAAATAAACACAGAGGCATTATTGTGTGTTTTCTCCATATATTCAAATCAATGAGAAACAAGAATCCATAAAGTGAAAGTGTAAGACAAACCTCCCCTTTGCTTAGTGTGCTGTATGTACAGCAACAATACACAATACAAACATAATTTGTGCATCACTCACAAAGTCACTATGTGTAGTGTTTATTCTAAAAAACAATACAAATACTGCACCAGTTACTCTCGGTGGTAAGTAACATTTATGCCAAATGTTGGCACAAATTTAGAGATATTACAGTACATTTGGCTTGCACATCATCTTCAACGTACGTGTCTGGTGCTACACTAATGAGACATGTTGTATAATCGTTAATGAGCTGGCCTCTTTTAGCCTGTTCTGTTCGTGTTAGGCTGACGGGACCCTGCTACTAACAATGGATAGGTCTTGTCAGCTCAGTTAAGTCATGGCTGACTAGGCCTAAACAGCTAAAGAGAGCAGATTCATTTGTACTTCCTCTCGCCAAAAAAATCTCCCAAAGACACCTCTCCAGTTGTGTTTTAGGGTGCCAGAGAGATGCCTGTTGATGTCTTTGTTGGAACCATTAATCAAACATAAAAAAGCCTGCAATCATGAATCATGTTTTAGTGGTTACATACTGATACGTCACCTGGCCTGTCGATGAAATCACAGTGTCTAAGGCCGGCTATCTCCATCCTTTTTAGAAAAAGGACTGTTGATGTAGTGTTGGACTCCAAGATCTGTGGAGTATTCTCTGCAGAAAGCTGCCTCTCCTCTGAATACAGGCAGAAACATTTACCTAAGAAACATATTGAATTAAAATCAGAAGACAGAAAGCTAATGTGCTGACACAAACCTTTTAGCCAATTCAACTGGTTAAAAACTACTACTGTCCAGCTGGCAGACGTACCCGTTGGCCCAGACAGCTGCTTGCGCATGTCTGCTTGACATTGACTGATGGGTTGAAGTACCTCTGAGTTTGCTCTTATTCTTGGATTGTACACCTGAAGTGGAAGATACAATCCAAATACTTATTAATGTCAGCAGAATACTTCTTTGGGTAGACGCTATATGTCTTACTGGAAGTAATAACTTGCCATTTTCTTCCTAACTCCAGTGTCAATAACAAAACTGACAGACTTTGTAGCCCACCACATATCTTCCCCTTGTTGGGTAGAGAGAAAAACTCTCCTAGGCCTCTTGGAGTCTGGTTGCTCGATCAGGACGTGTAGTAGTCCTCCCTGGCCTGGGCACAGGACCACAGGCACCATCTTCCCCAAGTCCGCTCCCAGTCTGGTGCCCTCTCTGTTGAGGATGTTGTGGGCACAATGAACCTCCTGCAGAAGAGTTTTCAAGCAAAGTAGGACAAGATGCATTTGTTAAACCAGATTTAAAGCTACAAGCTTTGGTCCACTGAATAATATCTTACCTCAGCTGAGGCTAAAAACACAACAACATCTCCATCTTCTTTGGATCGATGAATCTCCAGGACCAGTCTCAGTGCTGAGTAGAAGTAGTCTTTGTTGCCACTGTTGCTGCGGACCACCTCAGCAGGACACGAGGCCTCTAGACTGATGAGCGGGATGCTGCCGTAATGGTTTAGCAGCTTGTTGGTCATGGGCGGGACGGCAAGGACAACCACCCTGAGCTCAGGCCTCTGTAGCAGAATCTCCTTGAGGAGACCTAATAGTATGTCTGTGCTAACTGTCCTGTCATGGACATGGTCAATAATAATGACCCCATAGTGTTCCAGAAAAGGATCAGACATCATTTCTCTCAGCAGCATATCATCAGTGCAATATCTGAATAAGAAAAGCCATGAGAGAGGTCAATAGTAGAGGTAGTTACCAAATAAAACAGTCACTTTTACTTTTTTGTGTGGACAACAGCTGTTGAGAATGAACCAGAAAATAGTTAAGTTGCAGCTGGACAGCTAACCAATGAGCTGAAACTGGTTGGAACTTTTAAAAGAATCAGATGGATGCAGGTTCATCACTACAAATTATCCCTTCTACATTTAAGTCAAGGCCATGCTGTGAAAATACATGTAGCATGTAATAATGACTGTGTGTGAGTCTAGGTTTTGCTTACAGATTGTAATGTTTATCACAGTCAGAATATTTTCTTTGATTAATTGTGTTAAAAATTTATTTTTAAAAATTAGAATTGCAAGTCACAATTACAAGTTGTCAAAGCCCAAGGTAATATGATGTATTGACTGGAATTGCAAGAGAGGTCATATTTCTTCATCATTAGTTTCTAGAACCAAATTTAAAATCCTTTTCCTTACATACATGTACTGTTGCCTGCTGTGAAATAGAGAGACTGAGAGCTTGTCAACAAACCTCAGAACAGTGTCAATGGAGCAGCAAGTCTCCAGAGGGATGGCATAACCCACTTCATGGCCTATGTTGACGTCCATTTCATCAGCCACGCGTAGGGCCAGATCTAAAGCCTGCTGCTGGTGAGTCTGCGTGCACACAACCATGCCCTGCTGGTACCGGGCAGACAGACAGAACTCTGCACACCACTGAGGGATCTGAAAGAGAACAATCACTTAATGTTCTTTACTTTTGATGCTCCACTGTATGTCTTTATGACAACACATCAGAGAACAAATTCTCCATAAAACAAAACATTTGCTATTCACATCAACACAGTTTTCATTGGAGAGCATCTTTTCAGGATTGTATAAACAGCTTTTGTTTAAGCACACTGCAAAACAAACAGTGACAGCAGATATCCTATGGTATTATCGCTCATAATGCAAAATTGCTTTGGCAGCATGAGGCAGCTCCAGCGGATCAGGGCACAGCAGCAGGAGCTTTTGTGCAGGCTGACTGGAGTTTGGACAGCTTCACAGTGACACAACAGCATTTGCTGAACTGGGCAGCATGTTCATACAAGTCAAAGTAAGAAATATACTGTATCTATGTCATTTAAATCAAATCAAGGGAAGCAGACATTTTATGTTGACTAAGCTGGACTGAACATGTCGCAACAAACTGCATGCAAGTCAAACAAACAATGTAATGATGAAGGAAACCTAAATGTCCACAGATAAAACGGGGAAAGTAAACAGAGGGACATTCTTTCACCTAAAAATAAAAAAAGGCTGAATGAGAACTTCTCCCCAGTAGAAGCTGTCTGACATTTAACGCCTATTTTTTCCCCACAAGATAATTAACTTATATACCAAATTTAACTTACATTCTTACCTGTGTACTCCTGCCAGTCTTTGCTGCCCCAGACACAATAACCATTTGATTGTTTACCAGAGCATCCTCAAACTCACTCTTGACCTTCCACACGGGCAGAGTCTTTCTCTCTTTTAGTAATTTGTAATAACGTGAAGAAAAGGGCAATCCGTCGAACTGATTTAACTCCAGATCCTCTCCAAAGGCAAATGAATCTCCCCCGGGGCATTCTTCACTTTCAGGGTAAATGTCTGGCTCCGCTGAATTATTTTCCTCCGACATGATATATGTGTTTGAATAAGGACGAGAGCGCTCCAGCTTCGAGTTCATTCAGATTAAGCCCGGAATATTAAAAACACAGATTAACTGCGTCTGCGTAAAGTTTGAACACAGGCTATATTTGCGTACTTGGACGGAGCAGGCGATAAATGTCAAGAACCTTCCAGCTTCTTGATTGCTAAAACTACATTTATTAAGCCGTTCAAAGTTTAGAGCGATCTAGTTTGAGACGCGGCTGGCGGACACACAGTGAGCACCGGTGCGTAATTTCTCTCCAGCGTGGCTTCACGTGTTTTGATTTGCGCAGGCCTTCACATTGTCTACTGAGCAATGTCCATGAGCCTCTCACAGTCGCGTAAATGATCACATGATCACGTGTAAAGAAGTGAGGACGCTCAAGCTGTTCTAGTACGATTAGTTTATAATAATCTTAAAGCGTCTTTATTTACCTGTAGCATAATGGAAGTCAATACAATTATGACTCCACATCGTAGCCTGTAGGATACCATAGTCATAATGATGAATGAATGTAATTTGATTAAATCATAATTAATGGCAATTATATGGGAAATCATCCACTTAATAATGAAAAGAAAAACCTAGGTGGTCCATTATGTGAAGTACATAATTTACCAACTCAGCCGTGCACTTTTGCAGCATCTCCACACGGGGGCGCTGTTAAGTTATTTATCAGTCAGTTTAGACATGTCAACCTACAACAATTTATATCAAACTTGCCAGGGGAATTAAAATGAGACAAACCCGAATCTCAACTCAACTGCCTGTAAAATATAATGTGCTTGTGTGATGTTGAAATATGAAGCCCTAAAGACACAATTTGCACAACCTACATGGATAATATTGTTTTGTGATCTGTGAAGCTTTAGGTGGCATTGACATAGTTCATGCCCACAGCATGGGTGACTTGCAGACAGTATGCGTGTATGTACCATAGATAAAGAGGCTTATATTGGTATTTTAGAGAGACTTAAGGAAACATTGCAGGAAGTCAGTGGATATTTCAGCAGAACAATGTCAGGCCTCTTTGTTGCATGTACTACACATGCACAGAGTGCATGTGGTTGACTGGCCCACCTGCAGTCCAGATCCTATTGAAAATATATGGTGCATCATGAAGGAGAATTATGTTTTCTCGATACAAAGTGTGGTTTAAAAAATATATAGGAAAAGTCTAAATTCTGTCTTTGTATTCCAACAAAGTACTACTAGAGTGAAACTGCCATTGTTTGAGTGCAGGAACACTCTTAAGATTTTGACATGACATTGAATAATATTGAAAAAAATACTGAGGAAAAAAATGAATACCAAAAACATTCTTTAGTGTTTGAAAAAGAAGTTTTACTAATACTGTTTGAGTGTTGAAAATAGCATGAACAGACACTGACGCTAGTGATTTTTTTTTTTTAACATAATGATGTATCAAACAATCTTCATAAAAAACATTCTCCATGAAATGTGTCCACCTGTAACACAGCATACAAGGAACATATGGACATAATGTACAGTCAGGTGACTAGACTTAAATAGTCTAGTCAGTACATGGGACACAGCGCATTGAAAAAGCAAAGTAAATGCAAAACTAGTATATTATTAAAAATATAACAGTATCAAAAGTAACAAAAGTCCAAAGTTCACTCAAGCCAGTTTTAAGCCTATAAATCCATGAACAACAGCTGTGGTTAAAGAAAATGTTGCTTAGTGTGAATGTTTAAATGCAGCATTGCAATCCAGTAAAACGTCTGCAAAAATAACATAACACTTTATTTACCAGTTTTAGGGTTCTGTATCGAGTATGTGATTGAAATGAAAAAAATCTCTATAGCCAAAGTAAAAAGGTACAAAAAATTAGTGATGGGAAAATTAAGCCTCATGAAGCTTTGAGGCTTTCCTTCCATTTGTGCCGAAAAAGATTCGAAGCTTTGAAGCCTCAG
This sequence comes from Sandelia bainsii, assembly GCA_032362345.1. Taxonomy (NCBI): domain Eukaryota; kingdom Metazoa; phylum Chordata; class Actinopteri; order Anabantiformes; family Anabantidae; genus Sandelia; species Sandelia bainsii. The sequence continues at coordinate 13,448,120 of JAUMHL010000012.1, forward strand.
TCCGAGTATGAACAGCGACATCTGGTGGTTAACTGAGGT
>JAUMHL010000012.1:13454264-13477571 GCA_032362345.1 Sandelia bainsii
TAAAGTGCCTTGAGATGATCTTTGTTATGATTTGGCGCTATACAAATAAAGATGAATTGAATTGAATTGAATTGATATGTTTCATCATATGCTGTAATAATTTTTATTTAACTACTGAACAGTGTTGAGTTTAAAAGCCAGACCTCCTCTGTGACCCCTCCATTAATCTAGACAAGACTAGAATGTCATTATCTGTTTAACACACCTCTAATTAGATTGATATTGGTGTGGTATGGCTTTGACCTCAGTTCCTCTGTGGTGCCCCAGTGGTGCCGTCCCTAAAGGCTAGACTGCAAGCTCTGACATATATTAAAATCAACTCAGGGCTGGTTTCAGAATGGAAATCACTACTGATCTATCAGCCACATTTGATCTTTTTTTCCCTTCTCATTAGCACTTTCTTCTGGAGCATTAATTAATGTTTAATTTCTGTTACAAGTGATTAATGTCTCTTTTTTCATGAATTAATGTCAGAAAAATTGATAAACATAAATGTAAAAATCCAAGGTACCACTTCCACGCAGTCTGGAGCAGTTTCTGTTCACTCAAAGAAAGTACTGATCATCTTCAATCAATCAGTTCTTTCGCTCATGATCAACTTCCCTCTGTCTCTTTGAACTTTGTCTTTCTGTCTTTTCCTTCCTCTCTCTTTTTGGGTATCTCTGTCGCACTTGCCCACAGGGTGCAAGTCAAAGCAGATTAAAGGCAAATAAGAGTCTTTGAGAATCACTGAGTGAGAGGGATTTAACACAGGGAACCTCTGGCTTTCTCTTCTACTTCCATTTTGACAGTCTGAAATGCTATAACTAAACTCATGGAATAATGGTGGCACTACGTTTACGACCCTGTGATATGTGGACATACTTGCTCACTGTTTAATCTTATCCGTCTCAAGTCTGGCTCCATTTTTATTATTTATGTGGTGGTTTGTATTGTAGAATGAATGCGTTGCTTGGATGATGCTAGCTCATCAATGACTAATTATGACTAGTTATTTTATGAGACTGTTCATAACTATCAACATGCATATACTTTTATAAGACACCAAAGATCCATGAAAATGGTTGACATCACAGCATCCATCTGAAAGTGCAGTGAACATTCCCCTTGTTAGGTATTATGGGCTTTAGCAATGAGTAAAAGCTCCCCAGACCCAGTGGAGAAATTACAGTAACCTCATCAAATAAAATGTTTCCAACTGAGGGAACAGGAAATTCACTCACCATAGCCATCCTGCAGGAGTTATGGCGAGACACGTTGCGAAACGACGCCCCCCTGGGTGCAACATGGATGTGAGGTGGAGGGGCTCGGTGAGGGGGAGGCAAAGGAGGTTTTGGTTGCCCGGGGCCATTGGAGAGGGACAGGGTAAGAGATAGCGGGACAGGGTGTCTGAGGTGAACCAGAGGGCACTGGGGAAGTGTGCGCAGGCTGTGGGAGGGGTAGGGTGCTGGTGGGAGCACCGCCTCTGCCCCCCGGTGAAGAGGCTGCAGAAAGATGAAAGACAGAACCAGAAGAGTCAGCCAGAAGAAATACTCTCTGCTTCCTATCAGAAAGAGTCATGTTTACCTCCTCCTCCTCTTATGCTGTTCTTCCTGATGCTGTCAAAGATGTATAAATCAAATGCTCCCACTTGGCTGCTCACTATTCCCCAAGCCCTTTTCAGGTAACTAATCAAAGGGAAAGGCTAATATTGTTCCATATGCACCTGTTTGGCATCATTCAAAGGTGGACACAGCTAAAGAGCCCACGCACACTCCCACTGTGAAAGCACAGACATAGAATAAATATGAGTCTGCCTGGTATGTAGACCTGGCACACGGCACAAAAACACACAATGAAACACATACAAAGGCATGCACACATGCGCTCATCGGGCACTTTAACACACCTCCTGACAACTGGAAAATGACCTCACCTGCACTGTGCTTACATCAAACAGTCTTACATCCTTCTTTTCTTACCATTGACCCCAAATGAAAACCACATGCTACTAACTGAAAACACCAATATCGTGGTAATGCACAACAGCTTGCCTCACTCCACCACCCGGCAGCATAAATGTCAATTCAGACAGCCCCTATTATTTTAGCACCCCTAACTCAATCGATTATGGGTCGCTCACTTCCCATTAGAAAGCATGTCAAAGCAGTAAAAGAGTATTTAGGTATGCAGTGATGTAAACACACACCATTACAGCTAAATTCCTGCTCTGCATTTCAATTAATAGTGACAGGATTACTTTATATCTCAAGTAAGCAGTTGCTTCAAGATTCCATCAAGATGTGGCAATCGCGAGGATGAATCAGTTTCTCTTTTAACAGGCAGCTGTTCATGACAACAAATATATTCAAGTGTCATGAACACATGGCTCACCAAAGACTCCATTATCACTACCTCCTCCACATGTCCACATAGAGAGGGATGATTTAATTGGATTTGAATGAGCTGCCATTTGTGTAAAACAACACGTCAATCCTGCTGACAACGATTTGTCATTGTCAAAACAGCTACAGCACTGCAGGAAAGCTATTAGGTGCAGCTCATGTGCTGGTGATCCTTGATTTGTTCAAGTCAGTTACTGTACAAACTACCTGCAAAAGTTATGTGTTATTTTTAAATTTCATTGTTAGCCAAAGATGTGTAATCGAGTGACCTTGAAGATGTTGCCGCTGTGCGGCAGAGGTGGGGCTGGTCGAGATGGAGATGTCGTGCTCACTGATGGAGGCTGTTTAGGAATGGACGGTTCACTGACTGCAGTACTTACTGATCTGGAATGCATATCAGAAATTAATAATCACACAACTGTTATGAAAGTATTACAATATGGTTCAAATTATAAAATTATAAACTAATTATAAACAGTAATTGGCTTTGCAGTATGACCAATTGAAAACATATTCTCACTCAGCACCATCTGTCACAGATTTTTACTATTTATATATCCTGCTGCATTAAAAAAAACTTAATTTAATAATCATGTTCTGAAAAAGCACCTGAGCTTGTCAATTGGATTCTTTTTACTGGTGAAGAGCAGGGCAAGAAGAGTTTTTCTCTTGATGCAGAAAGTCAGACCAGCTCCCAGAACAGTGAGAAGAGCCACCAGGATGCCCACTGTCAGGTTCCTGTGGTCTGTTTAGAAACAGACACAGACAAAATAGGAAGTCTCAGAGACAAAGGCCTATTAGAAATGAACCTGGGATATTCTTAGACTGTATCAGTCAACATTTCTGCAGATTTGACTTTCAAGTTTTAATGTTTTGTTGTCTGAAATTCTGCAAACGTTGTGTATTCTAATGCTAGTATTTTCTTCTGTAAAACTAGGAGAAGAAAACAAATTGACAAGTAATGCTTAAACAACCCACATCCAAGACCTATAATGTAACATGACACAAGCTATAATCACCATTTGTGTACTTGATTTAAGCAGTTGGGTTACCTGTCAATCTGATGGGACCACTGTCTACACTCCCTCCAAAACCCATTTTGTCACAGAATGGAGGCGCCCAGTGAGCCTCACAATGACAGTTCTTGTTGTTGTTGCATACCTGCAGAATATGAACAGGAGAGTTAACAGTCCAATACAGAGTAAACAGCTTTCTTTTCAAGCTATGTTTGATTATTTGCCTAATTCTACACTCTAATATGCAGCTTCTGTACTCCTCAGGCTACAGTGCACACACTAATAGGTATGGCATCTTTATGAAAGTGGATGCAGTTGAGTGACTTTTCTAGGACTGCAACTACTGATTATTTGCATTATGGACTATCAGATAACATTTCATAACATTTTTCACTTAATCAAGGAAATTAATCTAAAAAAATGCTAAATTGTAGTGTAAAAATACCCATGACAACTTTGAGGATCCCACTTTTGGAACTGCCTGTTTTGTTAGGCAACAGGCAACAAATGCTCATGTTGCAGATTCTCTCTGTGCCGCATAGAGAAGGCAGTCAACCACCAGCACAGCTAGACTCCACAAGATGGCTGGTATAAAAACCACAGCAGACCTTTATACCATATTTTGATGATCTCTCTCTCTCCTCTTCCTGTCCTGTAGAGTGTGCTTCTAAGTCTAAGAGGATTCCCCAGCAGGGTAATCTGGAACAGGTGAGGACCTCTTTCCATTGCAACATCTTGATCTAATCTGTACATGCACGGGGTCCCCTGTTTCCTTTCCCTTTTTCTTTGAATAAAACATTCCTTAGAACTTTATAAATATGTCTTAATTTGGACCTTGGCAAATAAATATGACCATCTAATGACTGGAGATGTTTCATTTTAAGAGACACTAAAAACTGTTTCCTCTGTACCTTTGATGAAGACATAACTTTACCAGTCACAGTCAAAGCCTTTGTGACCTACCAGTGAATATAAGGGTAATACCACAAAGCCACATATTTCAGCTCAAACAGGACCACCCATAGACATTTGATGAGTGGGATTTAAGAAAAATCCAATATCCATGCTCCTCAGCTCAAAGTCAGACTGTGTCACTGCTCCCAGCATTTGGCTAAATAAAGTCTAGCGTTCAGATTATAACACATCTTTTTGGACAAGGACAGCTGCCTGAGAGTAAGATGAATGGCATTCAAAGCTGAACATAAATTAAGCCATTAAAACTAATTGATTGAACCTTTCAGCATCCAAAATGATTGATTGCAAAACACTGCAATGGCCTCCCTATCCACCATTTATTACAGTCAAAACTGAGCTTCTCTTTATGGTAAAAATTGGATATTAAGTAAACAACTAAACTGGGTGTGGATTGGTTTGAGATAGACAACTATCACCTTTGTTGAAAGGTGCTGTACTCACCCCCCGACCACTGCACTTGGCTGAGCACTCATGCACACCAAAAACACTGACATTCTGGCACTGACGATTCAGACACATCTGAAGCAGACAAAGACATGAAAGATTGACAGTGTGAGCTCAAAGGACATTTCAGTGATATTATAAATCCTTTAATCTTTTAAAGGAAAGACCAGGAGTTTTAGCTTGCTGTTTCTTTTAATTCGCCACTGTCAAAGTTCAGCACAGCATGAATTATTATTATGCTGGGATTTTGCTTTTTAAAGGCACCACACCTAAATATGTCCAGATTATATGAGAAGATGAGCTCAGCCAGAATCCTGACAGATGAGGGTGGAGGCTAGATCCTCCTTAAGGGTGGAGGCTAAATTAGACTAAATGAAGTAACTGCATAACTAAAGTGACCAATGGCTAAATTGATGAGCACTGGGGGATGCCAAATAGACTCAACAATGTTAAGTCTGTTAAGTGTTTAAAGATGTGCAAGTCTGAAATGACAAGAGGACACACCCTAAAGACATTTTTAAAACATCTTAGTCATGGGCTGTCACTTCACATCACTTTTTCCACTCTTACTTCTCAGCATTTGGGCAGTACATTTATTTACACTAAGCATGTTTTCACAGAGTGTTTCAGATTGCAAGTAGCGGTGGAAGTACTGAACTTTTAAATTTTATTTAATTTCTTTATTTTGACACTACCAGACCTTTATCATTTACATATTACTGATATCTTAAGATACTCATACCTTAATGTGTAGGCAGCTTTTAATGTTGTAGCTGCCTAAAATTGACTTTACATATTGTTAAGTCATATCATCTACATCAGTACATGAAAGCATATAATCTCATGTTTATATACATAAAATCTTAATCTACAACACAACCAGTTAACCATAGCTATCAGATAAATGCAGTGGAATGAAAAGCACAATATTTCTTTCTCAAATGTACTGAAGCTCCTTTGGTGTATCTATACAGGGCATTTTAACCACATTTAACAACCACAGCATCAGCTCTCACCATTCCATCTCCACACTTGGTCCCTGTTAGAACCAGGCCAGGATCAGGCATGTCATCACCCAAGTACACATGTGTACCTCGGCACAGTATCCTTCCCCCTTCCTGCAGGGGTATATTTGTCTCTATGGAAACAGCGTTGGTTCCAATTACTGGGCGGTTAGCTCCTCCTTGACACTGGATTTTGCCACATTTAGCATCTCTGTAAATAGAATGAACAACAGGGAAAATAACAATGTGATAATTAAATAACATGTCACTGTTTTCCCATATGTGTATATATGCAATTATTTTTCCTCTCCCTCTTGCTGTCCAATTAGAGAAACTGCAGAACAGGCAGCTTGTTTGTGCTGTTTTCAGACCATAACTTCAGAAATGTTATAACTTGCTGCAATATATCAAGTAACTCTGAAAGCATCAATTAGGTCTGCAACTAATGATCACTTCCATTGTTTAACCTGTCTGTTATTTTGTTTTATTAATAGTTTAGTCTATAAAATGTCCAGAAATATGAAGGAAGCCCATCCCGGGTGTCAGAGCCTGATGTGATGTGTTTAAATTGCTTGTTTTATCTAACTGTCATAAACAGTTTTATACTTCCTGGCAATAAATGTGTGCTATTCTGTTCATATTATAAAAAGACCCAAAAGATTTTATAGAAAAAACAAAAGTACACAGAAGTCTCACATTTTCAGAAGCTGGAACCAATTTGGCTTTTTGCTTTTTTAATGACTTTGTCAACTAATTGACAAATCCACTGACTGTTTAAGCATCAAAGTCAATTATATACATTTCAGTATACATTGCAGAAAAGTCATGCTATTTCATTGGGTTCATTTGTGCTCATACCAAGGACAATTTCTGTACATGGAGTAAATAAAGTATGAACCTTCACTGTATTTCAGAAATGGCAGGCAATTAAATGCATTAACTGGTTTCTATGGGAATGTCAGGTCTTACCGTGCTTCACATTTGGCAAAGGAGCCTTTAGAGTCCTTGCCACAGTTGCCATAAGGGTCTCCTGCTGAGTTGACCCTTTCAAAGCAGATGCCCGGAGCAGGCTTGGCTCCTGTAACACACAATGAAACACATTTAAAAAACTGGCGACTATTACTGAACCATTCACAGACACTATAGGTCAGTAATTCAGTCTTCCACATACCTTGGCCCCACAGTGTGATACACTGCTGCTCATGAGTCTGACAGATGCCATTATAACAGTAGCCATCCACGTTGTGGCAGGCGTGACCATCGTGTAGGTAGACGTTAGAAGGACAGTGAGGACTGCTACCGGTGCAGAACTCTGGCAGATCACAAGAGTTACTGGAGTCACGGCATGGAGTGCCTGCTGGCTTCAGCTACACTCAGATGTAGACAGACAAAGACAAAGACTCAAAATAAAGCTTAGAAAAATATGCAGTGAGTTGAAAAGAGCTCTGGAAAATATCTGTCAAATTTCATTAGTGGAGATGATTTAAGTTGAGAAAAAATATTTTTGTGTCACGATGCCAGTGAAAAGAACTTTCATGGCTGGCTACTCAGTATACCTCATACCTGACAGTCCTGGCAGCACTGTCCGTGTGCACAAGCTGCATCCCCCTTCAGCGTGCAGGTAGTAGCATTGCAGCAGGGATTCATACATTCCTTTAAATGGAAATTTAAAAAGGCAAACAGAGAAAGGGAATATGAGTGAGGGGGAACAAAAGTAAGGAAGGATTAATTCAGCACAAAGAGATCATATTTTCCCTCAGAGCAAATGCTCAGACTTTGTTATCAGAGGGGGTGCAGACCTTGCAGGTCTGTGTTTCATAGCAACAAAAAATATCTACAAAAGGAGAGGAAATAGCAGTTTCTAGATCCCGAAAAACAAAGTTTCCATCATCAGAACTCATTCGGATCTCTGGAACCATCCAACTTGGATCAGGAAAGAGACAAGACAAAAAGGAGAAAGAAGAAAAAAAAGGGAGACACTCCAAAATATCCCTTCTACAAACAAGCAAAATATTGTGCAATCAAGCAGTTGGCTATTATCAATCAAAAAACGTCCAGTGTGTTAAGTAAAATATTTTTTGAAGTAATATATTGAGCACCAATGTCAGTGACAGTATCTTATCATAAAATATATTTAAAACGGCTTGATGTAACCAAAAAACCTTAAAAAATATACGATGAAGGTTTTTGAAACTAGTATTTTAACTCTGCTGGCATTCATAATCTAAAGAGCTACTAAGAGCTTTTTAACATTAGGGTGAAGAACTTTACCAGGAGATTTACACGACCCTGCCTTAACTAATCATGCAACCCCTACTGGAATTTAACCCGCGGTCTCATTTTTCTTACTACAATAGCAACCTGCTTTTGTCTTTAGTCTCATTCTTACATTTGCAAAACCATTTAATTTTATCCTAATAGATATTAATATGCAAGAAGTTTTCACACTCATTTAACTTAGTTGTAGTTACCTTGAAACATGGTTAATAATCAAATGTGAAAGGTGGTTAATGGAATTATTTATTTTTCACAACAACAATGATTAAATCATTACAAAACAAGAAATTAACACATTTTTGAATTGCCCTTTTGAAAGCATAGAGAGACAGACAGAGTCAATATCTGTCTCTCTGTACCATCCCTATAACATTTCTCCTCTCACCATGGAGGCCCATCTGTTTCATGTTAGTCTTTATCATGAGCCATGGCCTTACACCAATCAGCAACACTCTGCCTTCTGACACAGATGGAAGCTAGCATTCAATCAAGGCTAAGCATACAAGGTGTGTGTGTGTGTGTGTGTGTCTGCTTGGGTATGTATGATCACAAAGGCAGACTGACTGGACCCTTGAGGGTCAGCTCACCATTATAGTCTGAACATACTGTACAGCTGAGTGCAGTAAGAGTTTGGAGGAAGTAGATGGATGGAGCTGGCAGGAGACACAGTTGACATGATGGTCTTTCCAGAACTTCTTTCAGCCTGAAAACCATTAAGGGCCTTTCCCATGGTCCCCGGGGCCAAAGGAGGTGGAAGAGTTGCGCTGAAAAGAAGTAGCCTATCATTGTGAAGAATAGGACCCAGGCTTTTTAATGAGGCTTTTAATGGCAGAGAGAGGTGCTGTCTGAGCACTCTGCTCTGGCCTGGGTTTGGCTTGATGCCGCTCAATTCTGTGGAGAGCATTATTGTTGCTGCTGGCTCAGGCTTGCAGGGCTTATGTCAGTTCTTTGTTTTGAAGGACAAGGCCACTTTCAGCCTGACCCTGGCTGAAGCCTTAAACGATCACAAAAAGACTCACTGGGCATTAAGGTGTAAACAAAAGACAACAAAACAGCCCTGCACATATTATGTAATTCAAAATATTGTACAAAATCATAATAGATGTCTCCTTACGTATTAAACCGTATATCCTTATCCTTCCGATTTCATAATTCTTTTCTTGTGAGTTTGCCTCTGTCGATCGCCACTTGCATCACAAGTAACTGTTTAATCACCTTCTAGCTGGAGCAGGCAAGCAACATGTAACACCATTACGTATGTGCATACCTGTGCAGGTTCATTAAAATCACCTGTTTCTAGTATGAAGTTCAAGTTCAAGTCTGTCCCAATAACTTTTGGCGCAGACTTAGGTGAACTATTTGTATTTACTTTTGTTAAATTTTGATTTGAGCCATCCTTCTGTCAGGGTATCCACAGAAACCTTCACTAGCACACCATCTCATTTCATTTGTCAAATTTGGGAAAGATAAATAACAATAATTTAAGGGTAGTAGTTAACAAAGAGATTTGAAGTTTGGCAGGTGAGACATTCAACATAAATGCTGAAGAATTGTAGGAGGTCTGGAGATGAAAGGAGTTTGTTTATCAAGACCTATAGTACACTCACCTCTAGTTCTCCACAGTCACATTCCTCCCCCTCCTCCACATAGCCATTGCCACATTTTTGCCCACCATAGAGCACCTTGACCTCAGGCATGTTAAACAGACACATCCCGATGCCTTTTTCAAAGCTGGCTGTCAGGTCCTTTTTGCTGCAGCTGCTGAACACAGTGGGGAACGGATATCTGTGAGTGACGAAAATATTTTGTGAGTCATACAAACAGAGAAAGAGGATGAAGATGACTGTGATTGCTCAGAAGGACCCTCTTCAGTCTTATGTAATCAGTGCTAATTGCTGCTAATCACAAACTCAATTAACCACTAGAGCTCAGTAACCTCGAATAGCACAGGGCCCTAGAGACTTCTCCCTCCACAGAGGGAGGGAGATCTGATAAGATATATTTTATTAGACAAGAAATCATAAAAACTCTAACCAAAATGCTTCCTTCACAAGACTTGCAGCATCCATAAATCTAGGAGAAACGGAGGATGGAGTGTTTTTAATATTGTTTTTGGAGCGGACAGAGAGGGTGATCTGCTCCATGGGGAAAGCACACAGCCCAGGGCTATGTCTGCCAAGAGCTTTGTTACAGACCTCATGTGGCTTTATTAAGCTTTTGATAATATAGTGCCTTAGGTGAGTGTGTGTGTGTGTGTGAATATGCATTAATACATGCAGATTGTATTCTATTTTCTTCTCTATGTGACCCTTGATTAAAAAAGCACCATATGAGATTTTTAATGCACCCACATTACAAAATTCAACACCAGAGGGTTATACTGAGTGAATCTAATAATCACACTTACATATGGTTTTGTCTTAGGGCAGGTGAGTGAATCAGTATTATATGAGAAACTAAGTGTGAGATCTAGGCAGACGCCCAAATCTTTCTTCCGTCAAGCCTTGTGAAGAGCCCTTGAATTTTTAAATGCATGTTGTGGAGTATGCCGTCAGTCACACCTTAGCACCTCTACTATTTTTGTAACCCACTCTGCTGTTTGGCCCTGTGGGCTAAAACAATTGATTTTCTTTCCATTGCACTGGCCAGTGAGACTTTTCCTGTCACAGCAATGAGAGTGCTAAATCTGCTGAAGTTGGGATAATAAACAAACTGAACATGCACCTGGCAACAGTAGCTGCAACTCACCAAACAAAACATGCTTCTAAACATTTCTTTGCTTTAACTGTATTGATTTTGTATATAAAATGTGTTAATTTAAGAGTACAGTTTAGAAAAGCAAGGGAGGTCCAGACATGCAAACTTTGAACAGAGTAAATCAAACACGTTCATTGTGGTCAGGGCATAATGTATTTTTTAATACATAGCCTTCCATTATGTGTTGAAAAGACAGCAAACACGTCAATGGTTATAGCGCAACTGGTAATATTTACATATCTTTCAATAAGCATATTTACAGAGGATCTTGTGCATACTGGCCCATTCATAGGCAGACTTAGGTGCTGTGGCAATATAGTGCATCTCATCTGATATGAGTGATACATAGATTTTTATTTGTTTTCGGCTACAAGGCTGAGTCTTGAACTTGGACTCATTGGCAGTATTGGCATAGAAGCTGTAAAATAGCCACTTTCTCTTTGGCATTTTTCATTTGGAGAAAGAGACATTTCTGTGTAGGCCAATGTCAACAACTCACAAAAATGCGTTTTTCTCTGATTGGGTTTCACATCTAATATGGCTCTAAATACTGTATGTCATGACAGTCTGTCAATGTTTTGACATGACCTCATTCTCAGTTTGCCTTTGATTTCTGTCAGGCAGGGAGGATCCTTATTTCAGCTCTTGCTACTGACCTACCGTCCACCAAAGACACAACTTGCTGCTCTCTAACGTCAGTGCAACCCAGAGATTTTGTTAGGTAAAAATGGGGTACCTCAAAGCAGATCTCTAAATGCAGTTAAATTAAAGGTAATGATCACAGTGGATTATTGATGAAATGAAAAGGCAAAAGGGAAGAGAAAACTGTAAAATTGCAATAACATCTGTAATTGTGGCCTCTTTTTCCCTCTGAGCACCCCTACGGAGCCTGCTTTGATGAACAGCTGTCAAGGCTGCTGTTCAACAGGCATGCCACTTCCTTAGCAAATGCTGTCGTTGTTTCTTCTTTGCCCCTAAATCCTGAGCCTTGCTCAAGTTGAACCCACTCTTTTGCTGCATTCATTCAATTTTCATGAACTCAGGCCTGCTCTTCTGTCATCACCCCATGCAATGCATGACAAGCACATTCTTTTTTTTGTTACTCTTAGATACATGGGCAGGATCCAGCTGTTCTTTATGAGAAGCAATACAGAAATAATTGGTCTGCCCGACAACAGTCTGGATGTGGAAGGAGGAATAATGGCTGTGAAAAGGCAGAGGCACCGATGAATTACAGTGGATGGCATTTAGCAGCTGCAGTCCCCAGGGCTAGTAAGGCAGTGCCAGGGCTAGTCATGGTGTGCACATCTGTGGCTCATGGCCAACTAAAGACACTCTAGACAACCACTCATCCCATGAGAGTCTGGGCCACCACCTCAAATGAAAGAACCCTGTATGACTCTGTAACCTTCGGACTTGTTCTCAGCCTGTTCAGGCTTTTTAGCGGATGAGCTGTGCGCACTTCTGCCTGGTCTCTACAACTGCTCTTTGTTCTGTCATATACTGCTGTATTGTTTTCCAACAGATCATACTCCAGGTCCTTTATGGGATCAATTCTTCTCACTTCTGTGTTCTTTTTTCATCAGCAATCTACAGTCAGTTTTTCGCAGCTGACTCCTAAGCTTCAGAAGTACAGCAGTTGATGGTTGATGGAGTGTACAAAGCAATCACTGCAACTAAGCTGCAATAACAGCCAAACATGGCTCTAATGGATCTGTGGGAGGTCTGGTGAGAAGGAATCATTTCCAGATCTATTACAGGCCTCTATGTTCTGCCCCACACTGTGATAACACGACAGAGGTGGAGGTTTGAAAAACCTCACAGCCCTCCTGCTACTTTAAGGGGATAGATAAACTCTGACAGGTAAGACACATTTTTGTAGAGTTAGAGAAGAGGTCATCAGTAAAAACAATGAATTAAACAGAATCTCTTCACAGTTCCCAAATAAAATCAAACATTTATTTTGGTTTATTTATTTAGTTTTATGTTTTGTTTTCTACTTCTATTGTTTGTCTGACGTACATTTCTTGTTTGACCCTTTTCTTGTTAAAATGTTGCATGAGGGTCATGTTTATATGATTTTTGTATAAACTATGACCATAAATCTAAACCATATTTGACCTGTGATTAGGCTATTCTTAAAGCAATGTATCATATTAAAATACACAAAGCCCAAATTTAGCTGAGCAGAATTCCTAGCTATCTTTGTGGTTCAAATCACAAGAAACCTATGTAGCATATCCTGCACAGCCAGTTTATGATTTCAGCCATAACACAATGACCAGGCTATGAATCAGACCTACTAGCCTTGCCATTTACACATCTGTCAATACATTTTCCACAATCCTTGGGATTTTTTTTTTATTTTGACCCTAACAAATTTCAGACTTTCTTCACTACAAATTTAATATAAATTTTACGGCTTCATTTATGAATTGAGAGCCTGAGCTCTGAGCGAAGACATTAGGTGACATGATCTGTTGTGGCCTTTGGTGCCTAGGAGTCTGGTCTACGTTTTAGATATTGAAGAGCATTTTCACATTGATTTCCCTATGGACCCAATTAAACAAGGCATACTTCCTGTTCTTGGTCTTCAGCTGGGCACAGATCACATTTCCATGACAGACTTTGGATTCAGACTCGCTTTCTGTGATTCCTGATTATTTTATGATAAGCGGAATACAGTTTATCGTTCTCTGCCTGATGATGATCCAGCGCTGCAGTCATTGTCTTACTGAAGACCTGACCCATGAATGAATAAACCCTGACTGAATAAGGCATCAAGACTCCCTGATGCCTTATTCAGTCCATTAGCACCTCAGTTTGTGTGACTGACTTAGATGGCAGCTGTTTTCATACATACATGCAATACACATCATATATCAAGAACTTAATAACAAATTCATAACTTTAGAACAACTTAACCAGATTGAATTACAAAGAAAATAATCAAACAATGCTGTGTAAAAGCTGCAACATTTTTGTATGAGGAAATAGTTTTACCAGATAAATATATGACAGTGTCATCTACATACACCTGAAAACTAGCCCAAAATACATATGTCTGATAAATAATTAAAATATAAAAAATATAAATAATTACTGATACTGGATTAATCCCAGTGGGGAAATTCTTGTGCACAGGCATCCCCCTTAAGGTGGCAAGGTTCAGTTGTCAGGAGTTCAGTGTCTTGTCTAATAATAATAATAATAATAATAATAATATTAATAATAATAATGCATTTAATTTATAAGCGCCTTACAAGACACCCAAGATCACTTTACAAACATGATACAGTAGAAGACAAAAAACATTAAATAAAAAACATTAAAACACTAGATAAAACAATAAGGTTAGCAAGCAATAAATACAAGATATTAAAAGAAGAATCATAAAGCATATGCAAGTCTAAATAGATGTGTTTTAAGGTGAGATTTAAAAGTGCCTAAGGAGTCGAAAGTCTAGGGACATTTAGCCAGGAATCAGTGGGAACTGGGAGTCGAACCACCACCAACCTTGGGGTTCAAAGACGACTACTTTACCAATTGATCCACTGTAGAGGGCGTTCATACTAGTATTTTAACTTGAATCTCAACCTCAACTCTGTTTATCCAAAAATGTGGCAGAATAGTCTTTTCTGAAACATTTGGCGCAAACCAGGACCACTGTGCATAATAAGGCACTTTTTTATTACTTCTTTAAGCCAAGAAATTGGGGTCAGGCTTCTTCCTGTCATATAGATTTCTGACCATTTTCTCAACAAAAAACACTAAGCAAGTAGACCATCATAACATGGGCTTTAAAAGCTGCCCATCAAAATTAGAAAAAGGGCATAAAACAGATGAACAAAACTGGATCAAGCACAGACTCCTGTCTCTGAGAGAGACTAAAATGGTATACATATCTGTGCACATATGTATTCGGTTGTGTGTGTTCTTGTGTTTGTGCATTTAAAGGAAATATAATCTTAAAGGATAAGAGACACCAGGCTGTTCTCATTTAGCGCTAATGGGGGGATTGCGAGATGGATGGAGAGGGGGATGCGACAATTGGCCATGACCAATGTGAACAGGAAACAAGCAGTGCTCTGTGCAGATGTGCAGCTGGCACTGGAACAGCTTGCTGTTTTACCGCCCCCACCACCTACCCCTAACTCCACCTACCCTGTTTAGTAATGTTGAACTGGATCTCATTATTTCTGCTCAATTCCTGTCTGTACAAAATCTGTACATATCAGCAAAAATGAAGAAATTCTTGGAAGGTTCAATCAAAACAACAAAAACAAAAACATTAACTGACTGCAGGCAGGTTTAACCAGTCATTTCAATTATTATAATAATTAATAATTATGACCTTATGAAGACACCTTCTATATAATCACATTTTGCTTTGAAAAAAGCAGGTCAACTACCTATAAAAACATGGCAGTCAACATCTGGAAATTGAGTCTTGGACTTCCTTCTTGTTCGGTCGAAATGTTTCACTACTCATCCAAGTAGCTTCATTGGTCTTGAAGCTACTTGGATGAGTAGTGAAACATTTTGACTTAGCTTCTAGATAAGAATCTTGATAGACCTGGCAGTCAACACTACAAACAAATACTTGTAGCTGCCGGGTGATGAACAATATTCAGGTGATTGCAACAGAGCCTACATGTATGTGTGGTCACACAGTGTTTTAAAACATAAACTGTGAGCTGGACCCATGGGAGATGTAGTACTGAATCAGGCAGAGTATACAGTATGGTGCTGGTTTGGAATTAAATGAGGAAGCTAAGGAATAAGGAGTTCCTAAATGTGTTTATATAAATATATGGCTCCTATAATCCTGGATTAAATAGCAGAAGAGCAATATGGAGCAATAAAGAAGGTGTAGAGGGATAGAGATTATTTTGAAACCAAGGACTAGATCATTTCTTTCATTTGTCAACTGGAATGGAAAACGTACACTGTGTCTGTGGAGACTAGAACAAAAAACTAAATATGCATGTCCTATTTTATTTCACACGTCTAGGTTTGGTACAAACTACATTTTTTAACATTTAAAGGGGTTCGTCAATCCAACATATGACTTCAGATTCAGATATTTTAAGGGAGAAGTGACACATTTGCCTACATAAACACTGTATAATAGACAGTTTTCAGAGATATTTAACTATTTATTTGGCACTGCAGAAAGATTTTCCAACATTAAAGTTGCATGTATGTCAAAGAATAGCATCACTCTAACTGGCTGTGAATAGGGAAGAAAAAGAGATGGCCAGAGGTAGAGAGTGAGAAAAAGATGGAAAGACACAACAATTTTATATCTACTTCAACACATATTTGTCTTTTTCATTGTGTTTCCATTTTTGGCCAAGTCCTTGACCAGGGATACCCTCAATCAGGGTTAAATATAAATCTACATCTTAGTGCTGTGTTGTTTTATAAGTCTATAACCAAGAATAGTGTTACCCTGTTTTTCATGGGTCTAGTCCAAACCAAATACGGAGGAATTCCAGCGCAAACATCAGTCTGCGTCTCCCACAAACCACTAGACCTTGGCTGGAAGTAATACCACAGTATTTCCAGCCAGAACATCCCTGACCCCTCTGCTCAGTCTACTGCAAGACATTTAAATACATGGTTTACAGATATATATTAACTCCACCTCAATCTTGATATGTCGTTTGATGAACTGTGTATATTTTTGGAGTTTTTGTTCGCATTATACATTTAGTGCAATATCTCACTCACACACTGAAGCTATAGGACCATGTTTTGCATCCCACATGTGTAATATACACCTTCTGCACTGTTTTTCTTTAGTGTATTGGAGGTCAACTACATTGTGTCAGGTCAAGTTAAACCCTGCTGCTTTGGTTATGCACAACCACTGAACTATTGTTTTCCCATTCAAAATGAGTCATATTGCCTCAGGGCATTAGCACAGCTGTTGAATCTGCCATAAACCCCCCAAGAGTTTTGCAGCATCATTTGCTTACTGTTCAACAGACAATAAATTACAAATGGAAAGCATGTGGAATAATGTTTACATATGATCACAATTTGGCTGTATTTAAAAATGGACTAAATCAATTTAAAATGAAGAATCAGTGCACTTACATGCACTTAGCCTAACCAGGTAACAGTCGGCTTTCTCAAGAAAGCTGATCTCTTAACTGTCATGTAAACAGGAAACCTGGTTAATATAATCTGAGTAGGGGATCAGAGAAAACCTGATTTCCCCAGGTAGATTCCTCCTGCAGAACACTTATTTCTCTGCCATGTATGTTTCTAATTGGCCTTTTACAAGAGAACATGTGCACGTCAAAAGGCTGCAGACAGGGAAAGAAGCCGATGGAAAGTCCCACTAAAACTGCTTTTAAGACAAGGTGGAAGTAGCTCAGTGGGCCAGCAGTAGCTCAGTTGGTAGCAGCAGTCATCTACAAACCCCAGGCTCAGTGGTTCGATCCTGGTTCCTCCTGGCTACATGTCGGGGTGTCCTTGGACAAGACACCGAAACCCTGTAGTAGTGCTGACATGTACTGTCTGGCAGCTGTCTAACAACAATCTTCCAAGGGGATCAATAAAGTATGCCATTATCATTATCATTATCACTAGAAACGCTCTGTTGTCTCTGTCTTTCTGTCACTGAGATGTTCTACTCAGGTGCGCACACATAGCAAGAAAAAAAAAAAAAAGTCAGACAGCAGTGTTAAAAGATACAGTTAAAATCTGAGAGCCATGCTTCCATAGTAAGCCCAAGGTACAAGCAGAATCAATAAATCACATCATCATTCATAGTTTTAGAATTAAACGTGATTTGTCAAACAAAAAGGGTAATGATAGCATAATTCCTGAGGCTACTGAAGACCAAGTAGCTGAAATAAAACTCCTGCAATTGTTGATATACTGCAGTACAGAGTAGGGAGCCCGCCATCTTGTAGATCTATTGAGTTACAGACACTGTGACTCACCCTGTGGAGGGAGTCATGATGCAGCCCCCACGATCCACCGTGACTCTGCAACCACAACCCCTTTCTGGCGTGTCATGGTTCATTCCAAAGTTGTGTCCAAGCTCGTGGGCTAAAGTTACGGCAGCTCCCAGAGGGTTGTCTGAATGATCCTAGAAAAAAGATCAGTCGTGGAGAAACTGAATTTGACATTTCATTTCACCAATATTTAATCTAAAACCTCTTTACTTTTATGAGTCTAATTGATCAAATATAATTCTAGGCTTGACTTAATGCTACAAGCAACAACCCATAATAAAATTTACTTAAATTTATTTTAATTTACAGTTCTGTTGCAGCAAACAATAGCTAATTAAAAATAGACGTTTCTTATTACATACTCTGAGGAAAATAACAAATAATAAAAAAATGAATGCTAGCCAAATTGTTGTTCCCCACAGGACCCACTGGAGAAACATTACTCAAAACAAGTGAGTGTATTTGCATTTTGCCAAGATTACAAACAATATTGTCAAATTTGTGTTTATCAGAGCACTTCCTCTGCTCATCATTGGCACTAAAATGAGAAACAAAACAGCAGACTGCGAGCTGTCACTTTGCAAACTCTGACAGAGCCAAATATGCTGCTTAATTCTCACAAATAAAGACATGAACCTCCTCTGAGCAAAACTAGCAAATAGGTTGAAAGACAGAATTATTAAGATGAAACTAGAGTGACACACAGATTGAAAGTTGAAGAGGAAAAAATGCAGAGATTTCCAGCAAGTTGTGTAAAATATAAACACATGAAGAGGCCAGATAAATAATGTAATGAAAGCAGCTATCAGCTGTTCATGGATGCAGAGCTGTGCATCAGAGCACCTTGCCGCTAGAGTTTTCCATTACTGTGCATTATTCAGTAGCACTGTGCAAGGCAAGCTCAGACTGATGAACTGCTCTGTTGGGGGCTTTTGAGAGTAACTGCCATCAACTGTCAGTAATTGATGCAATCCAACTGTGCAGCCTGAATTCATGCAAAAAATACAAAAACAATCTGTTTCCTGGAAAAACGCAGACACCTTTAGCAACTGATGAGGCTAAAGTGCTCAAGAGGACACTGTGTGCCACTGTCTCTGGTAAATTGAGATTCCAGGTGGTCTGAGAATAGATGTTGAACATTTTACAGCTTAGAAAAATAACAATGAAGCCCATAGGGGAAGTCGACTAATGAGTTCAAAGGTACAAATGAAAGGAGACAACACAGACAACAGTGTTGTGATTTGCCCAGCAGAAGAGTCTGTGGTTGGAGACTAATCCTTATGTCTCTGACCTGATATATGTGTGTATGTAGAGTTCTGTCGTAATCACCAAGTCTCCAATTTACCATCTGGGAGGAGAAGATTGAAGAACCATCTGGGGAGTAGTTGTAAACCTTACCACTAGCCAGTAAGGCCCCAACACAAACAGCCACACAGAGACAGACAGTATGAAACTGTAGCAGGACTTGTGCTAATACAACATGACTTGTTCATTTAGTATAGGGTTGCAGTTCTGAAATGGGTGACCATTTACGACATGCCCCTGTGTTTTCTTTCAGGCGATGTGCTATACCCTTAAATTCACTCATATGTTGCACCTCATTTTATTTCTACTCATGTAATCGACAAACACACTGACAGTACTATGCATACCCTTCACTTGGCCTTCCTGGAAAAAGACTTGATGTGTGTAGTAAGTAAGTAAATATCAGTAAGTAAATATCAACTCTGGAATCCTTAGCTCAACCCTTACACAAGAGACTGAGGTGAGGTATGAGAGCATTATGTCAGACAGGGGGAAGTTGGAGAACAAGAAAAAAAAAAAACAGACGGCAGGAAGAGGGAGAAGGAGAAAAAAGTCCAGTGTCCTATCTGGGAGCCATCAATAAAATAATTATTTGAGCATGTGTATACTCTGTAGCACATAGGATAACGTACCATGACAATTCCTCCTGACTGCTCTGCTGTGCACATACTCATGATCGGTGCCATACCAATGGTGGTGCCCTGGAAATAGACCCCACTAGGGGAGAAAACAGACGTTGTGATATAATAAACATAAAATATTACTGTACACTTCTGCTGTAATGTTCCTAGAAGAGAGGCACTGTAGAGTAATGATTTGACGACTGCAGCAGGCTGTAATGCAAAGTTGTAGGGGGAGCTGGATTGTCATATTCAGTGTATCTGTAATGGGTATTGATACTAAAAACGTATTATTTTGTCGGCCTTACATCATCAGCATTCAGCCACATCATTTTGTTAGCATTTCCTTTATTATCATCATTATTAGTATACTACACAAAAGGTGGGAATAGCTGCGCAGAGAGCTTAAGCTCTCATTTCTCTGTTGGCCTCTTCACAGCTAAACTGGTACCTACATCTGTACTGGTTAACAAATGTTGTCATTTTCATAAACACACTTTGTGATTTCAACCAAGATCATGTTTTTTTTTTAAAGACAGATGTGTATTTTGTTAGCAGTGTGTCAGAAGTTAGGAATTTGTTAGCAGCTCATTAGGCTTCGCAGTTACGACTGATTAAAAAAAAAAAGTTTCCCAAATGTTTTATGAGTTAGTTTTAGAAATTTATTTTAGTTAAACAAAACCATGTCTGTTGGTTTTGAAAATCCACAATCTGGGAATATTTTGAGGCTAGCTCAAAACAAAAGAAAATAAAAATTAAACTTAATAATGACATATTTGACATTAAATAATAACATAATATTATAATTAATAATTATAATAACATTTTGTGTTCTTGATCATTTTGGAATTAACCATTCTTTTCAAATAGTAGATACAGCCATTTGAAACAAGTATTACATGTGGGTGCTACAAAAAGAAATCTACCTGATTAGCTGGGCATTGTCATGTGGCTTATGAGGCAGCAGCTTAACCTTCCTCCAGTCTAGGAACTCATGCAAGGTGGTGAAGGGGTCCTGGGTAATGGGACACTTGTCCAAATCACTCCACACCTCCAAGCCCACTAGAGCCACTCTGATATTTAGAGCCCTATAGAACTGAGGGTTGAGATGAGGAGGGGTGAAATAGGCAGAAAGAGATGCGGTTTCAGGTTAAGGGCTTATGATCTCCCTTCATATTTCTGCTACTCTCTTTACTGTACATTACCTAATAAAACACAAATCCTATTAAATAATAACTTCAAATTATGAAATGATTTTGATAAATTCTTACACACTAATCAACACATACATTTCAACATGAATGAATCATCTTTCACTTCTGATTTATAAACCATCACTTTTATTTTATTACAGTGGCCTCTTCACAACATTTCTCATTCAAGTTATAGAATTGATCATTGATTCATAATCCAATCAGCCTCTAATAAAAGACAATCCAACACCACACTCTCTCTGCTGATTCGATTGTTACCTTGTCCACGTAATTAGCAATCTCAGCCAGCCGCTGCTTCACCTTTTCCATGTCCTTGCCTTGCTTCTGAAACTAAAGAACACAACCGTACGGAACAAAGCAAGGAGAGAAAGAGGTGTATTGAATGTTTATCATGATCAAAGACATTATTTGGGACATATTAACACTCTATCAGCGCAAGAAATTTCTTCACACGATGTCCTGTTAATTTCACTGGTGCTTCTACAGTAGCTGCTATCATCACAGAGCTCCTCAGTGGAGCTTAGGTTAAAGAGATAATCTCAAACACCTTGTCTTATATCCAGCATTTATTCAGTCTCTGTGGCTCTAAAGCATGTGACACTGATCCATATTTCTCGTGTCAGTGAGGAACACTTTCTTCTCAGAGTCCTCTTTCAGATCTCAAGTCTGAGATTTGAGATAATTCAGAGTGCACATAATGGGAACAGTCTCATTTGTGAGTCAAGTGGTCAAATCTTAAACGCAGAGGAAAGGAGCTGGACAATGAAATGGATGAATAAGAAGACACATCAGAGGCGACAGCAGGGCAGTGATGGAGCTATATTATCCATGTCTTAAGGGGATGAATTGACAGCTAAGGATGTGACCTCTGAGCTCCTTTCCTGTGGGATTCGGTGGCAGAGGGTGAAGAGGTTGAGAGTGTTTGACCTTTGCTTACCTCTCTGTTGTCAGCCACAATGATTAGTTCCACATACTTGGTTGTAGTCTGGGCATGACGTTTGTACTGTGAAAGGGAAAAGATGGGTGTGAAGGAGAAATGATAAAGGAAGGAAATGCGAGGAGTGACATGGAGGCATTAAATGGGAGAGGGGTAGTGATGAACCAAGAAATGAACAGAGAGGAGGACAGAGTAGAGAAAAGAAAGACATTAGTTAGATGCACATAACCCCAGCTTTCTATAAACAACAAGCTAAATTTAGCAGGTGCCCATTCTATTTTCGATTTTCCCCTTAAACATACTCACATAGGCAGCAGAGGTGAGCACAAAGCAATCACCTGCACTTCACATCTGCCCCAGTAAGTGTCGCTAAGGTCAGACTTCTGATTACACTCCATGGGAAACAGTTTATTAACTAATAAATTACAGTTGTACTGTATAGCCAAATAGAAGCAAACAGGCTTAGTCTGGGTGGTACATAATAGACATAAAAAACATAAAAAGATTTTGACCTAATGACTGCACAAGAAGAAAGGTCTAAAGTCAGCCACTAATATTCATTCTGTGGGGACGATAATACCTGTGCAAAACCTAATGGCAATCCAGCCACTATTATCTAATAATACCAAACTTGTGAACCTATACCAGTTAGCACTGCTACTTATTATGACTCTAAAAATCAGATCATACAGTATAACAAATACAGAGTTTATCTTTTGACTTCAATAGATTTGTACAGTGATGATCAGATGATCAGTGGTTTGATCAGATGAATGTCATGGCAATCCATCTAGCTGTCAACATGTATCAGTCTAGACCAAAGTGGTGGTCTGGCAGAAAGGCTGACCAACATGACTACGTTTAAAACAATTAGAAAAATTATGTTAAATAAATGATAAATAGATTACATTAATTTGGGGAATTTCCATATGAAAACAAATATAGATGCTGCTCTCAGGGAGCAATTCACTTTTGCTGCATGTGAAGCATCTATTTCATCTGCACACAGATGCACAAATACGCTCACCCTTTCCACTCAAACACCTGCAGATCCTGTACTATTCTGCTGGCTAAGTGTTTTGCCTTTACACCATGGCCCTCTTTCAAGCTGATCCTCTTTATCCTTGCTGGCCTGGCAGCCTGGATCCACTCTGCTCTTATCTGCCTTCTCCATAGATAAGCCAGGATGGGTAAGTGTGCTGTAAATGCAACTTATGGTCTAGGAGACACACACACATACTTTGACTTAACTCGATCATCTCTGGTCTTGAAAATAATCAGTTGGAGCTATAGGTGTGAATTCACCACACCTTTTTTTTTCCAACCGAGGTAGTTAGGAAGCTCCGAGGTGGCGGGGCCCCTGGGGTGGATGAGGTCTACCCTGGGTTCCTTAAAGCTCT
>JAUMHL010000012.1:13477671-13489928 GCA_032362345.1 Sandelia bainsii
TGGCTTGGGAACGCCTTGGGGTCCCCCCAGAGGAGCTGGAAGAGGTAGCTGGGGAGAGGGAGGTCTGGGCTTCCCTGTTTAGGCTGCTGCCCCCGCGACCCGACCCCGGATAAGCGGTTGTTAATGGTTGGATGGATGGAGATTTTTTTAAATGACAGTTTGCTACCCTCAGAGCTTTAAACCACATCTCCATTAAGCAAATGGGAGGTGGCTCAGGTGTGGGTAAAGATGAAAGCTGAGCATTGTAATTACATTCTTTCCTTATTTAGTTCTCACATCCCAAGTGAGTTCTTTCAATCCATATATCAATGTCACAATGTCTCCTGCATATCATGTTCAGCTCCTATATGTTGTTTTCAACAATAGAAGACAAGTCACTCTCAAATGTCTCTGCGTGTTGTGTTCATGTTCGACATACAGGACAACCACATTTCCATCTTGTGATAATGTATGTAGATTAACAGGAACTGATGATGATGATGATGGTCTACCCTTTGCTATACGACTCTCATTATCCAGAACTCCTCTGCCAACACACCTCTTTATCTTCAGACCCTCAAGCAGTGTACACCACAGCTTATCAAATGAGCACCACACACTGATACTCCTGGGTAACATGCTGAGTTTACCTTGCTTGGACTATATTCTCACTTTTTAGTTTACTTCATTTTTCTACTAACAGATTTAGTTAATATTTACTTTTTTCTTAAACACATATTTCAATGTCTTATCTGTTTTCTCCTTTTTAATCACCTATTAGAATACTATGTTTGACTGCCTCCCTTAAAAAAACATCTGTCTTCTATTACTAGATGTGTTTTCCCTTCTAACTCTGACAAGTCTAGCTGTGTTAGGAGGGGTAGGTGCATAGTATTTTAAACAAACAAAAGGGAACAGTGTGATCAGATAAAACGTATTAAAGTACACTGAAAAAACATCTTATGCAGGAGAATTACACCATATTTTCACACCGGTGTAAATCATCAGAATGGTTCTTCCTTTTTTTGTTATCACATGTATTCCCTCTCTGTTTCTGCCAGGTGGGAAATTCTGCATTGTGCTGTTGTCACTATTTGTTCACTCATACTAAATCTTTGCAGCCCTCTGACTCCCAAGACAATGGTTACCACTGAAGCCAGCACAATCATCAACATAACTTAGTACAATAAAACATCTTAAAAAGAAAACTATTATTGCATCCAGAAATAAGAAACAAATAATGTGAAAGAACAGGATGTTTTCGCCTGTTCTGGCTTCATCCATATGTTTGGCCAGCTTCCAGAGAACACACGCACTCTCAATTTACGCTTAATGAAACAATTAAACAATTGCAAAAATAAAAATCAGTTTTAAGAAACGGAAAGTCCCTCACATTGGTGATGTGTCTTTTTACCCTCCTTTTGAGCCCTTGAACATCTGTTTTATCTTTACACCACCTATCTCGGTGTCTCTTTGTGTTGACTTGATAAATCAACCGTGTTTGTCCCCTCCTGCCATCCCTCACCAGTCAGATACAGATCACTGGAGTCTGTGTTATCCACTTATCAGCACTCATCATCTTTAAAGTTCAATTCCTATGAGACTAGAGACTCCCTGGGAGGCTCTGGCCCTTGTGATTTATGCCCATTCTCCATGGGGTAGTAAGAGGCTGAGTATAGGGTGTAGGAAGGGTATGCATTCTAAAAAGCAATCTGTGTAATTCTGGATGGACAGGTCATGCTGGAGCCACGTACAGGCGTGCATTCTGATCTCACATACGGAGCAAATGTTACCACTTAACAGGCAATGTGCTTTTCACAGGCGTTTATCAAGTACCACTCTCTATATACTCCAGATCACTAATGGACACTGTTAGATCAGATGGAAGAATGAGTGATGACTGAACAATAGTAACAGCTTCTAAAATCTATAGCAGGCCACTTATTGTACCAATATGTGCCATGCAAATGATCTTTTTAAAGAAACTCGAGGTGAGCCATCTTCTACATTTTGTGCAGTCTGAATCGAAATAGAGTTTATAATAAGCACATATAAGCACAGGTTATAATAAGAACATATTGACTCAAGTACCACATTTTCTAAACTGACAACCAGGTGGTTAGAACAGTTTTCCATCTGGCTTTTTGACACATAATTTTCTGTTTCTTTTTTAATGCATGTTTAAGAACACGGAGTGATTAAAACAGCAACTCAGCATTTGAGTAGCAAAGAAAAGCTAAAGCAAAATGTTAAATTGGTTTAAATGGCAGAGAATCTAGGGAAGCTTAAAGTGCTCTTGACTCTTGAATAAAATAATAAAGGCATGTTAAAAGCATTCATTTAATCAGCCATTTTGGTGGTTAAAAACACTGACCTCACAGGGTTCTAGGAGAAGTAATAATGAAAACAAAATGACTACATCACATAAGGAAATGATGACAGTATATACCCACTTATTCTGAATGTTGAGCACTATGTAGAATCATACTGCCCAAATGTTGATGCTTTGTTTAAAAAAAAGGAAAGAGAGGGAGTGCTTTAGTGTCCTGTTGACAGCCCTTGATACATGTCATTCCACATCCTCACCTTCTTCATGTCCTGTCATTTCTATATTTTCAAAGCATTAAGAAAGATTAAAAAAGTAAGAAATACTGACAGTAAATATTTTCTTGCAAATAACATTTTCAGTAGAGACACAGTTACGTGTATCTGGCTGTGACAAAGGATTCAGTTTAACAATCCTTACCCTTGTGCCGAAAGCCCTGAATGGACTGCTGTTTGCATGTTCAGTGGGATAGGATATGTTGAAACCATGGCCACAGGTGCCAGGAGTAAGATTGAGGTGTTCAGCTGTATAGATCCAGTGAGTCCCATCAGAGTGATCATCAGATGGTTCCAGCACATAGGATTTGCCTTCAAGAGATATGAATCCCCTGCAAAAAGAAGTTAAAGTGGATAGAAAATCCTTTCTCACTGAGGCTGCATGATATTTTGTTTTTCCAGAATTTAAATACTGGAATTGCACTGGAACATATTAGATATGCTGCTAATAAATACATTTTAATGTTATATTTTGAATAATGTAATGTAATCTAATCAGAAATAATGATTTATTATTAGCAATAAGTGTACTCTTCAGTCAGTATCAATCAGCAGGATATAACTTAAATTAGTACTTCATGATGAAGTGGCAGAAATTCTGATAAAGTCCGATCTAATAGCACGGATGTGATCTTTGTTTTTACTCTTTTCTTAACTTTTCTCATGATTTAACAGTGGCCTCTGTGATTTAAATTGACATCTCCAGGCATTGGAGTCTGGACAAACTGTGAGATTCTCACAAACCTTGCACAATATTCATCACCCCCCAAAGCCAGAGCACTGCCAACCAAAACCTAAAACAACTAATCTCAGTGAACAGGCCAAGCAATGTGCAGCTCTCTCAAAAAGCTGTCCTTATCACTTGATGTGCAGAGAAGTTGCAGAAGAACTAAAATAAATACATTTATGTTAAGGTCAAAAGCAAAGGTTTCACAATCAGGCAAATCACTCCACAGAGGATGTAGATATTTGTCTGGTTTGTGAAAACATTTCTGATGGTGTCTAGTAATGTTATTGCTGTTACTATTTCAGTTTGATAGCTGCAAACAGAATGTTTACTAGCTATAGGTCGGTGCAATTTTAATGGCTAACATTCAGAGACCTGAAAGCCTGGATAACTAATTTGCTTATGAAAATGTGTTACTTGACTTGGACTTAAACCTTAACTTATCCCAAAAGACTTTAATACAACTGTGGTGTCACAGCAGCAGGAAGACTTACTTTGACTCTTTACTTTGACCTTTCTGTCTATTTCTAAAGTCTATCACTCAGGGACTAGACCAGAGATAAGAGGAAGACAAAAATGAAGTGCTTGACATACGTACTTAATCCCAGCACAAATACTGAGGCTGACATCTGAGTTGACATGACCCTCCACCTCGCCGTGGTAGTAGCAGTTTGTCTGAGGGAACACAAATAGGACACACATTTAAATTCAAGACAGAAAGAATCAATAGTCAATAGTTTGAGGTCATTTAGAAATGTTCTTGTTTTCAAAAGAAAAGCAGAATTTATAACATCAGCTGATCGGAAATATAGTGTAGCCACTGTTAATGTTGTAAATGCAATGCAGTGCAATGGCACTTTCTTAATGGGATCTCCACATAGGCATAAAGAGGCCCATTATCAGCAAATCAATTTAAAAAGCTATTTGATCATTAAAAAAAACAATTATGTTAGCACAGCTGAAAGCATTTACAGTATCTTTTCATGGAAAACAAGGAAATCTCTAAGTGAACAGTTGTAAATAAGCACAATTCGACAACAAGTGTCCCATTTCTGAACTAGTGAAACAAGAGCACATTCTATTAGAGGGAATATCTTTTGCAGGGTTAGCAGGCACCGCTGCCACTCATCACAGGGTAATGATGGCTGCAATCTGTGTCAGTTTCACATTTTCCAGCATATTTGCTTAATACTGTGTTTCCAGGCACCCGCTTTCATGAACGGCATGTCAAGCTGCAGCAGTGAGTGAAGAAAGTGAATTAAGTCTATGTTTATTGAACTAGGCCTTGACATGACAGGATGGGGAGCAAGTGTCTCGTTTAGAGTGAAAACAGCCCTTCTAATACAGAAGTT
Organism: Sandelia bainsii; assembly: GCA_032362345.1. Taxonomy (NCBI): domain Eukaryota; kingdom Metazoa; phylum Chordata; class Actinopteri; order Anabantiformes; family Anabantidae; genus Sandelia; species Sandelia bainsii. The sequence goes on from JAUMHL010000012.1 coordinate 13,482,331, forward strand.
AGACAGCCTTACGTTTAACCAGCGGGCCGCTCTGCCATTCTGTGCTAGAAAACAAGGAAATGTAAGTTTTATACCCATTTGCCTCTAAATATAGAGGGCAGGCAGTAAATTTCAATATCTGGCCTCCTTCTATGTGGCCGACCTCCAGAGGCTGCAGATTTAGCATGTTCAGGGTCTAAATGTGTTTCTGGTAATGTAAATTCTTGCTTAATGTTGCATCACAGTATAATTTTCCCATGAAACTATGATAATCCAATTAATATTTTCTCACATCTGACACAAGCTATTTAAAAGAGAACAGTGTCTTTCAGTCTTACCACCACATAAAACCTTCACTAGCAATTCCTCAAATTAAAAATTTAAAATAACCCTTCATTGGATCAATTTTGTTTTAACTTTAAACAATATGCAGCTATGTAATAATATATAGTATTTTTTTTTTTTTATTCACCGTCACCACTCTCAGCAGTGTTAATTTATGCCCTAACAGCAAGCTGTTTTTAATAGTTATATTAGCCAATGAAAACTGTCTGCACAGCACCAAGTCACTTAACTGAGCATTTAGTATATTGGACTTTTATTTATTAGGTTGCCAAAAAACATAATTATAGATGATTGCTAATGTTCCTCCATCCATCAAATGTCTAATTACACTGTAAGTGTGCAATTGATTACAAATACCTTTAGAATAATTATTTATAAGGAGATAATATGTCAGTTTTTGTATTTGTACCTACTTGTAACCAGATGCAAAATGGCAAACCAATGTAAAAAAACAATAAAACAAAACAAGAATTAGATAATAATTAGATCATTTTGTGCGGAAATAGAATGGAATGGAATCCCATTGAACATAGTCCATACAGAACATACATTTCTTCCAAAATGTATTTTGCTAAACAGTGAGATAGTATATAAAACATAATTATTGTGAGACATAGATTAAAGTGGATTTGGACCAGAACCAAACATCATCACCCAAAGTACATTATGAAAGCCTTTGTCTATGTGGTCATTTTCCATATCTTCACCAGAGGTGTACTGAAAGAAAACAATCCGTTATAGTGCGGTAAAAAGGTGACAGGACACGACAACCTATTACATGAAATATGGTATTTTAGTGTAATGTAGAAGAGCAGGGCTGGATTTAGTGCACTGAGTTAATGCTATCACCTCATGTTTCTTTGATGAGATCATGACTGTGATGCATCGATATAAAGGATATGAATAGACTTTTTGCTTCTAAGGTTTCTTGAGAAAGAAATGACAAAGGAAAAGTGCTTATGTCTTCATATGTGAAATAAGTAAGATTAATAACTAATAGATTATAGTGGGAGCCAACCCTGGGTGCAAACATTTTTTATTATAACTATGCATTTATTATTCCAAGTTAACACTTGAATATCCATGCTAGTGAGTCATATTCCCGGTAGATGGTTTTTGTTATAGCACAAGGTATTGTACTGTATCATATACTGTATGTGGACTTGAATTTAATGAGAAAGGGAGAGACAGACAGAGAGAACTGAGCGAGAGCTGACTCATTTTGAAGTCATTCCCAGGATTACCTTGCCTTTGACACAAAACTGAACCCCCTAGATCCCCTGCCCAGATCACTATATCAGTCTCCTCCCTGCCGGTAGGACAAATAAATTAACTACAGATCAGTCTCTCAAGATCTGGTTGTTTCCAGTAAAAAGACCCTCCCTTGAAGAGCTGGCTGTGGTCATGAGAGAGGAATGAGAGGAGGGATGGAGGTTGAAAGATATCAGTTAGTTCCCAAGCTTGAAAGACACTGAGCAGGTTAACCAGGTTACTGTCAGTGATCCTTTGGTCCATCCATCCCCATTATAATCCATTCATTCATCTACTGTAGAACTGATTAATCAACTTATCAGCTAGGGGCAAGAAGTCATTTGATGGAAGCACGCAAACATGCTGCACATTTGCTGGTCCAATCTTGTCAAATGTGAGTAATATATATAAATATTTTGGGCTGTTGATAAAAAAAAATTAATGTATCATCTTGGACTCTGAGAAAATGTGACAGATTTACTTTTAAGAATTAATCAATTAATCTCCATAATGAAAACAACCATTTGTTACACCCATTTATCCATCCATCTAATCACCCATTCATGTCATGTGCTAGCCATCTAAGTTGGAGAACTGTAGTGTCTCACACTGAGCTGACCTTCTACAACTCCTTCATTGTGCTCCTTATACTCTGGAATGGCAGCAATTCTGATGAGGTGGCCAAGCCCAGTCAGCGATGGCCCAGCTCCGGTCTCAAGCGGAAAATATTGTTCATTTTACTGTGTGGGTTGGCTGATACTGAATTATGTTAATCTCCTCTTTTGTGGATTTCACCTATAAATAGGGCAAGCGTTATGTACATAAATATCATAGGCTGGCTGTTATTATGCTCTCTGGTTATCTGAACAAAAATTAGATGTTTAATTGCTTTCCAAACTGCAGATGATCAAATCTCTGAAAGCTGGGCAAGCAGGTGCAGGCTTGGAGGCATAAAAACTGTTCCAGGTGGTCCAGTTGCATCAACTCATTGATTGAAGTACTATATACTGTATATTTAGTTTCATAATACCCTTGCTATTTCTGAACCAAAATAAATATACTTCAACAGAGGGATATTTATGGACCCATGGAAGATGTTTTGAAGACCCATTGCATTTGAAAGTAGTCCATTTTTGGATTTGAGGATGAACAACACTGACAAAATCACAAGACGAATCACATCCAAAGACTTTAAATTACTATTATTATTTGCTAGATATAAAGCTGTTCTTTTGATAGAAGTGCAATATCAAATTACGAAGTAAAAGGCCCGTAAATGCAGTGATAGATGCTGAATATTTCACAGTCAGTATAACTGTAAGTGCACTTAGATGTTCACTAATTCAATATTTTCTTGCAGACCTGTGTAACAAACCGTTTCTTGGGATGGTTTTAAGCTTATATATTATAAAAGACTTGAGCTGTTCGCTAAAACTGACTCTGTTCTCTGACCTCTATCCCCTTTGATTTCATCAAATATGAATCTGCTGGCAGAGAACGTTAATGGGCCCACTCACCTACACAGGCCTCTTCATATGCAAGTCTGCCCAATTCCAGGAGGTTTAAAAGTGGTTCTAACTATGACATCAATTTTTCTTTACTTCCTCACTGACTCTAGTAGGAGCACAATCGAGTTTTGCAAAAGGCCAACATATGTAAGTGCTGCTGGGTGGGTGATAAGAAAACATTACAGATTCAAGACCTTAGGTTCACTGTGTCAGCTTTAATAAAAAACAGAAAACAAAAAGTAGTTTAAAACATACCGTGAAGTTGTGAGAAGCTGTGACTGCACTTCCGTCTTCCAGGTAATGGGTTTCAGTGTAGTTACCTGCAAACAGTCCCCTAGGAAGCATAAACAAAAGCAACAAACACTCAGAAATGACCCTAAAGGGCTTAAAAAAAAATTAATCAAAATGTCTTAAGCCATTTCACCACTACCAAACCTGCATGAAAGATGAAGAGCATTGAGCGGATCAGTTGTAGGCATTAAAAAAGAAAAAGGATTTTAAAAAAGGCTGCCCTGACGTTTTCTATTAAACCATTTTCATGCCACTTGTATGTACCATAAAAAAAACACTCAATATCAATCCATAACTCATTCCATGGGATGCAGTCAAAGAGTAATTTGCTTACATATTGCAGACAATAACAAGCAATGAGCAGAGGGAAATAATAGTATGTTGTGATGAAACGGGAATGGAGGAATTATTTTGACAGGAATACAATGAAGAAATCATTTTTATTTACAGATGGGAATCAATAACACTATAAAATGACTTTCTGAGGTTACCAAGTGATCCATTTACTATCTATTTGTATCTAGAAAGCACAATAAATCAATACAGCAAATATCTGCTGCAGACAAACAGAGGGATTTTGCACTGCTCTTTCTTACAAATGCTTTCCAGTTTCCTATATGGTTGAGGACAACTGAGAAGCTAAACAGATTTTTACCACTACTGCTTTTTCTGTAACCTTAACCAAGCACAACAATCAAGCAACTGGTAGCAAGCTCAAAGCTTTAGTTAAAGTTTTTAGCTATATTAACAGCACACCTTTAGGAGAGGCAATTTTGGCCACAAACATGGCCAAACATTTGATATACTGTAAAGCTAAACAGTGGAGAGATGAGTAGTGCTAAAATATGTTGGTTTGAGAAGTTTCTGACAGCATATTGTTGCTTTTCTTGTGTGCTGTGGCTCTGGGTCATCATTGTAATGCAGTGCAACTTTCTTCCAGGTCTTCCAAGAAGCAGAAACCTTCAAACCTTCAGAGCCTCCTGTGGCCTTTTCAAACTTGTAGAGGGTCATTGGAGGGGTTCCACCATACAGCTGTTAGGCTGTGTTGCCACATCCTGTACCATCAGAGTCCTGCGATGATGTTGGCTGCCCTTCTTGCCACCTTTTGAGGTTATTGAGTACCGCTGGACCCCTTCTGAGTTGATTATTACAGCATGAGCATGTGTATTTGTGTTTGTGATTTGTACAAGTGAGGACGTGAGTGTCTCTGCCTTTATGTGTCTATGTACTGTACATAGAGTGAGCACATGTACAGTATTACACTACAGGACGCTAGCAGATGGTTGGCTGGTGCTACTCCACAGCAGAGGAACAAACCTCAGCAGACAGCTGGATTGTCTTACTGACCTCACCGCTGACAACCCAGCTGGGAGTGTCAGCTGTAACAACCCAGGGAGGGGGGTTATTTTGTTTGGGAGCTGTCAGCGTGAGACACAATGCTTCTCCGCCTTCTACTCCTCTTCGAAGCCAAAGAAATGGTAATAATCACTGGATCAAAGCGGGGCCAAAGAGTAGAGAGAGCCAAATAAAATGATGTGTTTCTTCAGTCTTAATTAGGTCTACAATCAGTCGGACACACAACCTCAACATCTGCCCACAACAGACAATCCAGTGTGGTGTACGTGTCTGCCTCACTGCTTGACTTTAACAGTCTGGGAGAGAGTGGGTATGAGAACATGTTGCAGACACCCATGTGTCATCCATATGTACAGTTTTCTTGTCACTTTCAATAAATGAGCATTGGTGTGTTTAGTGTCTTAGTCAAGGACACTGAGAGAAAAACACAGAATTAAACTGATGTCATATTAAAATATATACTGTAATTAACTAAGATATTATCTAATGTCACCAGTCAATTTTACATTTCCAGCTTAACCCTTTGAAGTGACTCTCTTAAATGTCCGAGCATCCTTGAGTGCAGCAGCAAGGTTGTCAAAAGACAACCTGCTCGCAACTATATTTAGACATACTGTCAACTGGGCCCATTTAATGTCAAGACTAAGGAAGTCTCACATCTCTTGCAAACCAGCAGTTTATACTGTTTAAAAACAGTATGATTTCAACTTAACAAGGAGGGCAGAGGTTGGTTCCTGTGAAATTGTTGTATAGACCATCCATATGCATATGATGATAATATACAGTATCAACAGCAGTGAATGAGAGGCCAGGGGTTCTAAAAGAGGTTAAAACTACCATTCTTTGGTTTGTATCTTGCATGCCTAACTTAGTAACTGTAGCTCAAACTTGTCTATGTGCAGAATACAGTGGAAACAAAAGCAAAAAATCCAAGAAAACAGCTACAACTGTGTGGAAAAGGACAGTAGCTTCATAGCATATGTCATAACGGGTGCCAAGAGCAGGAGTGCCCTGGCAACTGTAGAAAATACTTAAGCTTTCAATGAGGAGATGCAATGTTGAGTGGTGTGAACTGCACAACACACTCATCGGAAATCATACAGAGGAACACCATGAGTACCATTTGCAATGAACCACCCGCCAAATAAAGTACATCATGTGTCTAATTCCACAAGCCACAAGCCCTGCATGCCAGCAGCAGCTCACTGTTTATCAATCAGTAGGATGTTAATGAGGCTTGACAAAAGGAAGGGATGGAGGGTCGCGCCTCCGCCATTTAAAATGCATTACCCACGGGATGAGACTCCAGCAGGCCAGCATCTAACTGAGAGGGAGGCAGCACAGGCAGCATGAGTCAATGAGAAGATGCCATTATCCGGATGTTAATGCCACAGAACCTCTAGAGTGTTGGCAGCCTGACCCTAAGAACCACAATGAGGACAAATATGACACAACAAGAGGTAAATATTGCTGAGATTTGTGCTACTGCTGCAGGAACTTGTCCTAAAACCCTGAGGAATATTTAACTTATCTGCATCTGTTAGACAGGTAGAATACCCATAATTAAAGATGTGTTTACATATTTTCATCCTTTATCTAGGCTGAAAAGACAAAATAACTTTTAGGAAGAAAATATATATGATATATATATATATATGATTTGACAATGCAGATAGAAAGACAACAAAGTCACTTCAAGCTTATCCTGAATGTCAGTTTCTAAATGCCACTTCTGTTCTTCCTGCATTAAATTATCATAATTTCTTCTGCTGTATCTCTGTTCAACATCTGTCTGTCTTTACATAGGGAAATAACACCAGGATGTCTTATCTAAATTGAATAAATTCACATACAGAAATAAATGTCACAACTAACAATTCCAATACATTCCCTATTGTGAATGTACAGTTCAATAAAATATGACCACACTAACCTCAGAAAATGTATCTCTCTGGTGATTTATCAATAAGTTCCATCTTTCTAATACATGTCATCTTCACTGTTTGTGTTTGTTCTGCTTACATGCAAGGGGAGTAAATGGAGAGGTGTGTGAAATACATTAATTGCAACAGGCTTGATGAATTGCAGTTAGAACCTAATCAATCAACCTAAAAAGGATGTCTCATTTGTAGGTGAGTGCTGCATATGAAAGAGAGGTCCTGACTGATTGTCAAACATTCAACCAGGCAATCATGCTGGAGAAAAAATGTTTCAGCTTTTATATGCTAATGCCACATTGATTTGCTATTGACATAAGATTGTATGTGTAGTCTTGTACTGAAAGTATGAGATGTTATTATGGAAATAACCAAATACCACAAAGCATACACACTGAACAAGAGCTGAGCTGAAGTCATGTACACTTTTGGTTATGTGACTATACAACTCACATGTTCCCTGCAAAATTGTTTTCAGGGGGTTTAAGAACAGAGTCAGAAGTTTGGAGAAAATGACTAAGTAGTAGAGTGAAGATTGCCCATGCTGTCCACACACAAAGGACAGTGGAACATTTATCAGTCATTGGTCAGTAATGGGTTTTCAACTTCAAACTGCAGCACTCTCAGTCATCAAGAAAAGGTTAGCACTCACGTTTTCTGTTACAATAACAGAAGCTTTTCAAAAAGTACATTAACTTCCTTGTTTTGAAGTATATAAAGAGAATATCTTTAACTGTCTTGCTATGAAAACTACATTGACACCATAGCCATCATTGATCAATTTGCAGTGATTTCCTAGTCACAAGTTCCACACATTAACTATGGAAAATGAGATATACACTACCAGGCAGAAATTTGGACACACATAGGAATGACCATTTTTTTCATGAAAAGATACATGTCTTCAGTTGTGTTACCATCATTGCACATG